>OZ007577.1:40946245-41213745 GCA_963931925.1 Onchidella celtica
TACTAAAGCCGCAAACGTTTAACGCCGAATTTCTCAGTTGTGTAAAGAAGTGGAGTTGGAATAAACAAGAACCAAGGTCCTGATATGTAAGCCGGGATCCCCATGACTGAAGAAAACGTTTACAGAATTTTCCATTGTAAAGCTGAGACATTCAGTAGTTTTGAGTTTGTTTTCGTAACGATAAAAAACAACAACAAGAAACACAATTACTAGACTAAGTCTTGATTTTATTACGTAAGTCAAAGCTTTTGTGTCATGAGAGACAAGGAATGTTATAAATTGCCTGAAACGTCATCACTGCATTGGGTCTGAAAGCTGAATTCTTCTTTGTGTGACATTGTAGATCAGATCTTGGTGATATTTTCATGTATAGTAAATTTACTGTTTATTTTCTATTATTTACTGATGTGCTATCAGAATCATGCAATGAAGATTTGAAACCAAGGTAATCTAACCTTACTTCCCCCTCCCCTCCCAGATCAACGCCCCCTGTGTTGGGGGGGGGGGGGGGGAGGGGGCAACAAAATACCTACCAGGACCTACCAAAATTGGACGATCTTCGCTGTCACAAGTGTCCAGTTTTCTGACCATCTTCAGGCTGGTGTAGTGGCCAGATTCAGCAGCTCCCAGCAATGTCCAGTCCTGGTGTTTGTCCATCACGGGCATGGTTTTGCCAATACCATGACGATCCTGGCAACAACAATGGCAACAACTACAGCAACATTACCGTGAGAGAAAACATGACAGCAACAATTTTCACCACCGCTACAGTAACAACCATCTCTATCACCACAATACCTTAGACGTTGCTTCCAGTAGGCATCAGTAAATATATCTAAAATTCTTTGATTTCCTATTTTGTTATCTGCCGGGAAATACAATTACTCAGAAAGGAAAGGCGGTCATTCTGTCAGGAAAGACGACTATTCTGCCATGAAAGATGACTATCCTGTCAGGAGAGACGACTATTCTGCCAGGAAAGACGACTATTCTGTCAGGAAAAGCAGCTATTCTGTCAGGAAAGATTGCTATTCTGCCAGGAAAGATAACTATTCTGTCAGAAAAAACGACTATTCTCTTAGGAAAGACGACTATTCTGTCAGGAAAGACGAACACTCTGTCAGGAAAAATGACTATTCTGTCAAGAAAGACGACTATTCTGCCAGGATAGACGGCTATTCTGTCGGAAAATACTACTATTCTGTCGGGAAAGATGTCTATTCTGCCAGGAAAGACGGTTATTTTGCCAGGAAAGACGACTATTCTGCTAGGAAAGATAAGTATTCTGCCTGGAAAGATAACTATTCTGCCACGAAAAACGACTTCTGCCAGGAAGGATGAGTATTCTGCCAGGAAAGATGACTATTCTGCCAGGAAGGACGAGTATTCTTCTAGGAAAGATGAGTATTCTGGCAGGAAAGATGACTATTCTGCCACGAAAAACGACTATTCTTCTAGGAAAGATGAGTATTCTGGCAGGAAAGATGACTATTCTGCCACGAAAAACGACTATTCTGCTAGGAAAGATGAGTATTCTGGCAGGAAAGATGACTATTCTGCCACGAAAAACGACTATTCTGCTAGGAAAGATGAGTATTCTGCCAGGAAAGATGACCATTCCGCCGTGACATGGAAAAACACTGTATCCGCCAAAAAATAAGATTTGGCTGGTGGCGCAAAAAAAAATTTAAAAATTCGGCGCTGCTCCATATTTCATTGAATTCTTTGGACAATTTCTGGTCTGGTTTAGTTATTGGTGGTAGGTGAAGTTTTGGTTCGCTGGTGGTTCTAGTGGATGGATGAAAAAATGGACGGATGGATGGACGGATGGGTGGATGGATGGATGGATGGATGGATGGATGAATGGATGGATGGATGGATGGATGGACGGATGGATGGATGGATGAATGGATGGATGGCTAGGTGAAAAGACGGACGGATGGATGGCTGGATAGATAGATAGATAGATAGATAGATAGATAGATAGATAGATAGATAGACAGATAGATAGATAGATAGATAGACAGATAGATAGATAGATAGATAGACAGATAGATAGATAGATAGATAGATAGATAGATAGATAGATAGATAGATAGATAGATAGATAGATAGATAGATAGATAGATAGATAGATAGATAGATAGATAGATAGATAGATGACCATAAGAAATTGTTAAACGTGACAAAATTATAACCAGTATTGAAAGACACAGGTCATTTCATACTATAAAATGACGTTAACGAGTAAATCTAACCTAGATTGGGATGTACAGTGTTTTCCTGTAGCATGGCACTATTCTCCTGTCTACACAGTTACTGCTCGCATTTCATTTCTCATGGATCCTCTACCACTACATTGATTTCTTCAGTCAGTTTCTGTAGGCACTAATTCTCCTATCCACAAAGTTATTACTATCATTTCATGTCTAAAGCTGGGTTTTCATGTGTACAGAAAGAGAAATGTCAAAAAATCCTTCGAATTGTGAAAGAATCTTTTCTTGTGTACAAGAACATCAATTCCGCACACATGGAAACGCACTTTCTTTTAACTACGTGTACTTGATGGATATTTGACGTTTCCTTTTGCCGTTTCCGTTTCGGCACATTTGAAAACCCAACTTAATGGATCTACCACCACTAGATGGATTTCTCCAGTCAGTTTCCACTTACAGCAAAGTGAGGTTGCCCATCTTTCACCCATCCTATCACGATGTCGGCATCCTTCATCCCACCAGTGGGAGAAATACCAAACCCGGTGAAACCTGAGAAATAACAGCACCGGTTATTATGAACGTTCGTCAAAACAATTTTTGACTTCACACGCCGAGGTAATATAACACTAAATCTGTCGCCATTGCACAACTCGGCCAATATTGCAGGTGAAATTACAAAGGGATACAACACTGTAAGAACTTTCAGTCGAAGGGAGATAACTTCATGTTTTCACGTCAACCTGATCAAAACAAAATAAGAACAAAAAAAAAAAATTGATTTTGTAATCACGAGGAACATGTCAACAAAGAAAAAGAGAAATATCACGACAAAATTAATATGACAGTTGGGGAAAAAAAAATGGAGTGAAGGATGTAGATAAGTATTCCAGCTCAGGGAATTCAAGTTGCACAGAGTTCAGTTTCACTATTGTTTCAGAAAGCTTTTAATGGAGAAAACAAACCAAGACACAGAAACGATGAAAATGCTATCAGCAGTGACCATCCTAAAACAAAGGCCTAAAATAAGACACATGAATAATAATAATAATTATAATAATAAAATATGAAAAAAATCGGAGACGACATGATTATCATTATTTTGAATCCTCTTCCACGACCATAATGATGATGATGATGATGATACTACGAGACTGATAAATAAAAAATATTGTATTAGAAAAACGTTTACTGGAGGGACGGTTATAAAATCCTTACGATATGTCAGGTCAACGTTCTACAGCACAGAATATCATCTTACAGGTGCAAAATATGGCTAAAGCGACTTTAATGTAAAGGAATTTTATGACGCTAACAAAAACCTATAATATGTACATCCAAAGGTCGTTGTTATCAGCTGCAGCCAATAATTTTGATCTATCAGCTACTTTGATCGAAAGAAATGTTATAGGAGTTATAATGATAAAAGAGCTTGTCTCTACAAAGTCATCTAACTCGAGCTTAAATGAGAACATCAGGCACAGAATATTGAATACAGTGCAAGCACTGGCGTAGTGTAGGTTGCCAGAGCCCGGGCCAAGGCAAGTATGGCGCCCCCCGTCTCGGGGATGTTAGCACTCTCTGAGTCCCTCCCACAAGTACTTTGTTGAACCCGTTACATCCCCTCTCCAGCACATGAATTGCATTAAAAAAAATATTGATCTTAAAAATACTTTGGGTACGTAATTAAATGCTTTTGAGACAATGTTTAGAAACGGTTTAAGATGTCGTTCATACCAAGAACTCGGTTTTGCACCCCGGGGCAGCCACTGAGTGCAAGAAATATGTACCAGAAAACTCTCAGCATGAAGTCAGTACTCACCGTTGGTTTTCACGTGCGTTTCAAAAATAATGTGGGTGTCATTGAAGTCCCAATGGAGATCATAGTTCTCGTCCAGTTGTTGGTGGTAGGTAAAGTTTTGGCTCGGTAGTGGCTCTGATGGATGGATGGATGGATGGATGGGTGGATTGATGGATGGATGGATGGATGGATAGATGGGTGGATGGATGGATGGATGGATGGGTAGATGGACGGGTGAATGGATGGATGAATGGGTTGGATGGATGGATGGATGGATGGGTTGGATGGATGGATGGGCGGATGGACGGATGGATGGATGGATGGATGGATGGGTTGGATGGATGGATGGATGGATGGGTTGGATGGATGGATGGGTGGATGGATGGATGGATGGGTGGGTGGGTGGGTGGGTGGGTGGATGGATGGATGGATGGATGGATGGATGGGTGGGTGGACGATGGATGGATGGTTGGATGGAAAGATAGACGGGTGTGCAGACAGAGAGACAGATAGATAGATAGATAGATAGATAGATAGATAGATAGATAGATAGATAGATAGATACACACATACATGCACAGAATAAATGAATTAGACAGAAAAAGTAAGAGATCTATAGACACGGTGAAGAAGACTAAACTAAAATATCTATCAAGAAAGAGAAAAAAAAGACACAGGTAACCAAGAGACAGAAAAGATTCAAACATAGCAGAAACTGAGACAAGACAACTCACTGACTCCTGGAATGTCCGGGACAGACAAAAAAGCCCAAGATGACGTCACCAACAGCGATAAGCCCAGAAGATAGAGCGTCATTGTCGTCTAAGATTCAATCAATGGCGTAACTGGAACAGTGGACAAAGAAAATACAGTTATGGAGGTAAATACAACAGTGTTATAGACAAGAAAATAATACTAAAGACGCAAACGTTTAAGGTTGAATTTCTCAGTTGTGCAAATCCGGAATTGGGACAAACAAGAATAAACGGTTGCGACTTTAGTATTGTGATAAGGAGTGAGATTAAATTGGAAACTGTGAAAAAGCTTGATAAGTGCCACAACGCAAGTGTCAAAGTGTGCATTTGTTAGATCTATACCTTTTCTACATCCCAAAAGACCTCCCGTTTTTCTGAAAATGGCGATAGAACAAACAAGAGCTAAGATCGCATTATGAGTATAAAGTAACACTGTTCACTCCAAAGAATGTGCTTTCTTGAGGTAGATCATCACAAAAGCAAAAATGTGACCAAGGTCAGTGCAAACAAAACAGCCAATTCAAGAACCATTTTTTTCTTCTAGTCTTTCTTTTTTCTTACAGTTAAAAACTTTTCGAGGTGTGTGTTTGTGACGTAATGTTGTCCACTGATTTTACACAACTCTTCAAAATTTCAATCCTCATGTTTTCGATAAGACAAAAGTGCGTAGAAGCGACAACTTGGAAAACACCCGAGGATTTCATGACAGGCATTGCAATGGCAACAAGACAACGAACAGTTGAAGCCTGAACTTACCTGCTGAGAAGTAGAAAATACACTGAGGAGTTGTTGGACCAGGGATGGTTCTTTTATTGTCTACTGATAACAGGCCTGGAAACGAAGATTTGTGACAGTTAGAACTAAAGCAAACATAGACAAAAGAGTGGGCGTGGGTTGGGGGTGCGTGGGGACGGGGGTAATAGTGGCTGATATTGCTTGCAAGGCCGTCTGAACATGATTATAGGCCCTAGGGCAAAGCAGTAGGCTGCAGTCCGGCCCCTACGCAATGACCCATAAAATAATGTGCGTGGATGGGGCCCTCAAACAACTGCCCAGGGTATCCAAGCGCATGCGTGTTGCGGCTGACCTCAGCGGTCAGGTTAATCGGGTCATTTTGAACACATGCATCACTTTAGTGCACTATAACAAAAATATTCTGGATAAATCGTGACTGACGGACTGACCCCTATAATATTTGGATAAAGTACTTGTGATGAGATGTATTCGGTTTTATTGTTGAATAGAAGGCTCATAATGAAGAATTTTCTACATTTACATGTCTTTTCAAAACTTTTGTCCAAGAGGCCTGTCCTTTCTTGTCCCTAAGTTAGGCCATAAATAGAATAGGTGGATAAATTATTGCTAAGCCAGGTACTTAACTTGTATTAACTGCATGCTGTGTGTCATGACATTCCCCTCCCCCTCCCCCACTGCTTTAAAGCTCAATCTGCATTATTTTTGTTTTCTTAGCACAACCTTCTCAATGACTTTGGCAAGAGATTTGATCTCCAGTTCCAGTACATACATGTACCTCAACGCAACAGAATATCTCTCTAATGACCATATCAAATAAGACAACCAACCAACAACAAAGTCAATCATTTTTGTTTGTTTGTTCCAGGTTTCCCGGATGACAAATCTACCAACCGATACCATTATACAGCATTAATCATTAGGCATAGAACAACTTTGATTTTCAAAGTTCTCACCTGCCAGAACTATTACATGAATAGGGCGAATGGTTATCACATTTCATCGGGCGTTACTATTTTGTTAGATGTAGTAGGGGTGACAGGATAAATAAAATTAACGACCGGAACGGGCGTAAGAAAACGATCAATGGGAGCAACCAAGTAAAGAAACAGAAGACGTGGAGTTGCCGTGCCACAAAAGTGGCCTCGCGCAGGACGAGGGTTACAATATGTAGAATGCGCATGACGTCACAGAGTGTTTTGGATTTGTTCTTCCGCCAAACAAGATGGCGGGTGGATCAGCTGATGAGTGTAACTTCGAGATATCTTCTTCTTCTTCTTCTTCTTCTTCTTTTATAGTTGGTTCGTCTATAAGACGATTCCCCAACTGCACTATAGTATATGCGACTCAACGTCGCTCCTCTGAGGCTAAAAGCAGGGTAAAACCTTACATAGATGTTAAGACCATTTAAAAATATATTAGTTGTATAAAGTCTTTTGTATATATAACTCTGGTATAGATATGTCTAAGCGGTTAAAATGCCTGCTGGTTGCACTGCAGTTGACTGTTATGACAGGGGTGGAAAGGACGGATCCAAGCTGGTCAGATTCCCTACCATCCGTGTAAACAAGGGAAAGGAAGTGAAAGAATTGACCGAACGTCTCCCATGTGCGTATATACACGTGTTATTGTTCACTGTAGTGAACTTTTTTAAAGCTCGCCGCCGATTGGTTTGCGACGCCTTAAGTGCTCACAGTGCAAATCAGCTAACTTCTTCTTCTTCTTCTGCGTTCCCCATCATGACGGATGTCAAATCTTTACTTCAATCCTCTGCAAAAAAGCAGCTGTTCTCTTCAATTGTTCCAAGCTACCATACAGCTTCTCCCTGACAGGCGTGGCCTCAGGCCAATGGGCTTCCCTTTGCGTGTTTATATTTTGGACAAGTCTGCAGGATGTGTTCCGCATTTTCTGCTTCTAAGCCGCACTCGCATACACTGCTGTTGCCAATTCTAAAGATGCGATGCATAATATGATCCTTTAGCAGGTTGTGTCCTGTGCGAAGCCTGAATATCATAACCTGTTCTGCTCTGTTCAGTTGTCTTATTGGGTCTAATCAATGCCACCATCGCCATGGTGAGGCGTGGGTCCGGACAGACAAGATGGCGGATATGCGCATTCTACCTATATGAGGAGCAATAACGTGGCCCCACGTGCTTCCCGGTTTGAGGGCGCTAGGCCGCCATGGTGGCCTCCCGCAGGACTAGGGTTAATACGGCTCTGACTGCTTGCTTGGCACCAGGCCAGACCCCCACCTTTAAAAACAAGAACCTGGGAAGTTCAAGAACTAAGATCACAAGTTTATCAACGATAAAACCAAATATATCCCTGATACGACCTATTCGTCTATTTCATGCCCACCTGACTATTGTTAACACTGTACAGCTATAAACAAATCAACCCGTGGGAGCGCTCTCTGATGTGTATTCCACATTCCGATTGCGCAAAATTATTTGGTTGCCATGAAATGTCTCTGACTCAGTGTGTTAAATATAAACTGCTGGCTGGAAAGGCTGTTGTTAAAGGACCCCTAGTCTGATTAAAAAGCCGAATATTAGTTACGTTCATTGCTCATCTAGAGCTTACTACGTAATATACCAGTGTCGAAAGTAACCGCTATATTGGAGCAACTTCGCAGCTAGTAGACGTTTCCGTTTCCGTGTACATGAGGACCCAGCTTAACTCTTTGGAAAAAAGCTCCAGTCCTTATGTTTCTTTATGTTTTTAGGTTGGCATCTCTGGCGACCCCTATAATATTTGGATAAAGTACTTGTGATATGATGTATTCGGTTTTATTGTTGAATAGAAAAGAAGGATCACTTTCATGACAAAATCTCAAAAGCAGCAAAATATCGCATGCAACAGTATGGCAAATACCCCGCGATATGTTTCAGATGAATATTGAGGTGAGCATATTTTATACATTTTTAGCTAATCTATCAAACGCTCAGGATATAGACATTCTACATCCTACCACAATTACTACTATGTATAGCGACAATTATTACTATGTGCCGCAAATCACCTGTTGTCATTAACCCTTCAGAGCCCCGTGTTCCATTTTTGACCCACGGCCCAATGCCCTATTCCTTGGAACACATTCCAATTGACTGGTCAACAAATTATTATCATCATAATAAATATTGATTGATTAATTTATTAATAATATTTTTTGCTTCTATTTGACATTTTAAATCAATGTAGCACATTTCAGACTCTACATCGAGCCGGGCACTAGAATATTAATGTAATATATGTGCCGACGATTTGTGCCCGCAGAGGGAGACATCAGTGTGTATGAATGATAACACAGGTAGATCAGGGCTCGAATTCCGCCGCTCCCCCCCCCCCCCCACACACACATCTCACAAATGAATAATATATAAAAAAAACAAAAAAACAAACAAACCCAACTCACCCTCCTTTATCTCGATCCAAATACATTTAGATCTAAGACTAAATCCAATGCAGTGACGGGACTTAAAAACAGGAAATGAAAGAGTAAAAGTTCAAAAAAGTTAAGTAAAAGTTCAAGTGTTACAAACTTACATGTGAACTTTTGAACCTATACATTTTTTTTTTTTTAACCTCACCCCTAGATTACTTTTTTATTTGCTCCTAGTTGATTCCTCAACCATAGGTCAAAGAGAAAGAAGAAAATGATTCACAACAATAGATAGCGTTGGCACAGATTTGAGTTCTATGGTACAAGAAAGGATGAACTCGGGTTATGACCTGAAAAGAACACCTTGGATTTGATTCAACGTTCTAAATTTATCTCCAAACGTCAAGAAACAGTCATTTATCCTATGTCTGATAATCCAGGTCGTAGTGGATACTAAATCTCTCACAGACCTCAAATTTACCGCCACATAACTTCCCGTATCTTCACCCTACACTTACCATCATAAATAGTGTGTTCGGTACATCTTCTTTTCTTTCAGGGGTATCACTCACTTTTCTATGATGCTCTCACCCTCAAAATCCTCTGGGTCGATGTCCGTCGTGCGCGATGGTGTAAACACGGGCCTTAAGCTGTCTTTTCATGTGTACGGAAACGGCAAAAATCTATCAAGCTGTAAAAAGAAAGAGTGTTTCCATGTGCACGGATAATGCGTTTCAGTTCAAAGGAAAACCTCTTGAAGGGTTTTTGCTGTTTCCGTTTCTGAACACATGAAAACACGGCTTTGCATTCTAAGCAAATGCCGCTCCTATACAACATAATATAATTAGATCCGCAACAGGGAATTCCACCACTAGCATTTCGAGAACCCCATAAACGAGTGTACGGCTATTATTATAAAGTGAGTGATCATTATAAAGCTTGAGATTCTAAAGCTTTAGATAACGTTTTGCAAGACCTATCATTTTTTAAAATTGACCGTTTCATGTGAAGGAACATAGTTGATTGTTATATTATCCAACAATCTACATTATTTTGCCATTCTATTTTACTCCCTCCTCCCTGGCCTCCTCGTAAGGTTTTCATATTCTGGAGGCAACCGCCCCCTCCGAACGACGCACGTATTATAATGGGACCTTTCTACTACATTTTAGTGCTGTGTAGAGATTGGGTGGGGATTGGGGGTTTGGGGGGGGGGGGGGGAGGGGGCATTAACAACAAACTTTAAACTTTCAATAATTACACAACTATTAACTGTCTTCACTCAGTTTTAATACATATGGGAGTATTTGTCACACTGACAACTCATGATTCCTTTTTTTCTTCCATAAGATACTTTCGATTGTTTCTTTCCTCTCCACGCCCCTACCCCCCCCCCTCCCCAAAGCCCCCTCTCTGGATTAGGAAATGTTTCTACAATCAATTATTGGCCGGGCCTCTGACAGTCTCATTAGAAACATGATTATTATATAATCAAACATCTTAATTTTCTAAAACAACAACAAAAAAGAAGTAGATAAACCAAAACTTTTTAATCTATTACAATAATTGAAAAGCGTGTGTATTCTCCCTAGACCCCCCCCCCACCCCAAAATCCCATCCCAATTTATGCGTTCGTACGCTCTGGACACCCCCCCCCCTTTCCCAGTAGTATATACTTTTTTGGGTGGCCTCATTGTGGCGTCTTAAAAAGAGTTTAAAAAAACAACAAAAAAAAAACCCGATAATTATCAGCAGGCCAAATTCTTTCATGCGTCAACAAAAATCCTATCTCTAAAGAACGACAGCACTAACTGGAACTATAATGGGCAAAAACTCCCCCATAAATTAGCAACAAAGGTAAAAAAATTTACGGGCATCCCAAAACTCTAATAATATTTTTCTGTTGATCACGTGGACAGCTGACAATTTCCACGGTTCTCATCGCAGTTTTTTTTTTATCGTTTCTCCTTTTTGTCTATGTATGCAATCCTTTTCAACCTTGTTTCAGGTTCTTATCACCTAAAACATTCACCTTGACACTCTGAGTTTGTGGCCCAAGAACAGCAAAGGTTCTGCCTGCCATGTACAGATAAATTATGTCCCTGAGAACTTTGGTGTTCTCATGTCGCAATTTGCATTGAACTAACTGAAAATAAGTGCGTGCAAAGTGATCAAAGTTTGTTTGACGTTACAGTTTGAAGCAACTGTCGGTTCTACTCAGTGCTACTGTTTGTTTTAGATCTTCATTTTTAGAAAATTCGCTTCTCTTGGCATTTACGCCTCATTTTTCTTGTTTTTATTTTTCTCGTTTATGTTTTTGTGGGAGGGAGTAGGCTAGTTGTTTTTTAAAAAAATTTTGTCCGGGCAGCAGCCTTCTTAGGCCTGCTCTCCTCGGCTTCCAACTGCCACGATACCTTTACGTGCGCAACATGAGCACAGGCCCTCCGATTTTTTCGTCCTTATCAGAGAAGACTAGGTGCTCGATCCTACCTACCTAGGATCAGGGACAGGAAATTACTCCAAAATTCCAACATGCCTGCACCGACCGCGAATCAAACCTGGTATCTTCGACAAGAGAGGCGAGCACTTAGCCTAGAGACCAACGTGTCAGCTAATAGAACTTTGTTATTCTCAAGTCCTAAAATGTGTGTGGTGAAAATAAAGAAAATAATTATTATAGAATCAATTGAAAACGAGTGCGTGTAAAGTAATCAGAGTTTGTTTAAGACAACTGTCGAGCCTGCTCAGCTCAGTGCTGCCGTTTTCAAGACGCAACTCCATCACCCCTCCCCCCTCTCCCCCCCTCCCACCCCCCCCACACACACACAACCTGTCTTTCTGTCATCCCTTTTCTTTCTTCATGAATTTGCCATGGTATATGTATCTTCAGATCTGCATGTATTCTTAGCAAAACAGGATACAGGATTCTGAGAACGGACATCTATAGTTCTATACCTGGTAAAATTTTATTCAAAATAATTGCAGAAAGAAATAGTTGTTGGTAGCCAAGCCTCGCGAAGGAAATAATACCGAAACGATACAATAAGATGCAAAGAAAATACATTTAATAATATCTGGTAAAATCTAATTATTGACTTGGTTAAGCTTTGGAAAATCCAATTATTTAGAACAGTCACTGCAAGTATTTTGTCAATGGTAACACCATTAATCTCCCCACCCCTTCTGCAGAGCTCTACAAAGAACATCAGGCAGGTTGGCAGTTCAAAGTTTCTTCCAGTTAAGACGCTATAATATTTTCTGTATTTTCACCTCACACATTTTAATTTAAAACTCTTTTCTTCCTTTGAGGTTTACCAGAAAAGTTTATATTTCTTCTTTTTTACTTGAATTTTGATAGAAATGGCAAGCTGTCAAAGAAAGTTTAAGCTTCTGTACATGCATCTCGGTAATCTCACGCCTGGCTGTGAATTATCCGTACTGTATTTCATGACTTGTATGCTGTTGCACTTTCACATAAGGTCGCTGGGCTGTTGGAACCCCTTTAAAACTAACCATTTGGGGCTGTGATTAGGGGACTTTTCATAGTAGTTTACATTGAGCAGTGAACACAATTCAGTATTTTCTCTATTTGGCTTTGTAATTAGATTACTTTCCCCTGGCAACAGTCTCAAGGGCAAGTTTTATGGTGGTTCCAATAGCCGACCGAATATATGCCCTCTTGCATTGAGAGTCTTTGCCATTTTTATAGAAGCTTATGTTGTTTTCACATTAAATAGCCCGTACTAGAAACTTCAATAAAAAAATAAATAAATCTGAAGTAATTTTAAAATTAGGACAGATAATCCGACAGATAAAAGATAAAAGGCATTCCATGATGTTGGAATGGTAGGCAAGATCTTGGTTTGCCGGGGAAAACCAGTTACACAATGATATACATGTATTGCACAACTGGCAGAACAGGTCCAAATAAACTGAGATTCTCAAGAGCCTCGAACTATCTCTAACGTACTTGTATATAAACTAAGCCCATGCGTGGATACTTTTTTCTTTTGTCTAGCCAAGTGGGGCATCCCCGTGTTTTGTAAGCTGAAAGTCGTAGCCTGAGGCTCGCCAGAAACAAAGACCTCATACTCTTTCTCTGTCCATACATCAGTTAAAAGCTGTTGACCAACTACAGGTAGCAGGGAGATCTTGGACTTTTTGAAAATTTTGGAAGCGATGTATTTCAAGATGAACTTAAAACAAAAGCTATCAACTCTTTCACTTTCTGCCACCAGATGAGGTCGTCCACACGAGAACGCGCGCTAAGTAAAACGGAATGATCGTTCTGAATTACAGTAATTTATGCACATTGGAATGAATTTGGTCAGACAATGATCTCAGTGTTTCCATGAACTTAAATTGACAATGATCAGGGGTGAAATCAGGTCATAAAAAAAAATAAAAAAATCTCACATCCCACAAACTTGTTCATCAATCCTGTCACACCACACAAACTTGTTCATCAATCCTGTCACACCACATAAACTTGTTCATCAATCCTGTCACATAACACAAACTTGTTCATCAATCCTGTCACACCACACACACTTGTTCATCAATCCTGTCACATCACACAAACTTGTTCATCAATCCTGTCACATAACACAAACTTGTTCATCAATCCTGTCACATCATACAAACGTATTCATCAATCCTGTCACACCACACAAACTTGTTCATCAATCCTGTCACACCACACAAAATTGTTCATCAATCCTGTCACATAACACAAACTTGTTCATCAATCCTGTCACACCACACAAACTTGTTCATCAATCCTGTCACACCACTCAAACTTGTTCATCAATCCTGTCACAGCACACAAACTTGTTCACCAATCCTGTCACACCACACACACTTGTTCATCAATCCTATTAAACCACATGAACTTGTTCGTCAATCCTGTCACACCATTCAAACAACACCAAAACTTTTAGAAAACGTTTCACACATTTTAATAAATGTAGCTTTTTTTTTTTTTAAATCATAAATTATGATAAAATTAACACACTATTCCTCAAGTGAAAGAATTAACCAGAGAATATAGCCGATTTTAAAAAAGCAATAACAAAAATAGATATACCATAATATGTGACCAACTTAATAACCTAGAATCCCGCATAGCGTCAGATCCACAGAACAGGAAATTGAGGCAAGAAATATCCAAGGTCAAGACAGAGATGGAAATACACCAGATGGAGGCGGCACGAGGAGCACAGCTCAGATCAAACATACGCTGGATAGAAGAAGGTGAGAAATGTACGAAGTTCTTTCTTTCTCTGGAAAAAAGCAGAGGTAAAACCACAACTATATATCAGTTGAAAAGCACAATGGGTGCAGAAATCAGGGGAAAAGATGAGATTTTACATAATATCCGAAAGTTTTATGAGACATTATATAAGGAGGACAAGAAAGCAGAGGAAGTGGTGGTTTGCACAGGAGAATTTATGACAGAATTACAGATACCCCAAATAAATGAAAACTAAAGGGAAGAATGTGACAGCCCAATAACTGAAGCAGAACTATTAAACGCTCTTAAGTCGATGAAGAACGGGTCTGCGCCAGGACTGGATGGAATACCTTTCGAATTTTACAAAGTATTCTGGGATCAAATTAAATCTCCATTTTTGGAGTGTTTTAATCTCTGTCTTGAAAAAGGGATCTTACCTTGGTCGCTACGTATTGGACTGATAACTCTTTTACACAAAGGTAAAGAATTAAGCAAAGATAACCTATCTAATTGGCGCCCGATCTCCTTAACTAACACCGATTATAAAATTTTAACGAAAGCTTTAGCTATAAGATTAAGACTAATCCTAGATGAGACTATCGGGAATCAACAGGCAGGATTTATTAAAGGAAGAAATGTATCCAGCATAATTAGGGAAATCGACGATGTTATTAATTTGGAAAGACAAAGAAAATCACAGGGTATCGTTTTTAGTATCGATTACGAAAAAGCATTCGATACCATAAATGTACAGTCCATTCTAAGAGCTTTGTCCAAGTATGGATTTGGCACGAACTTTATCAAATGGATTCAGGTTTTACTGACCAATAGAATAGCATGTGTCAAGAATGCAGGATACATCTCGTCAGTCTTCCATATGGAAAGAGGAGTAAGACAAGGATGTCCGCTATCGCCATTAATTTTCATTTTGGCAGTAGAAATTTTTGCGTTGAAAATAAAACAAGATGAAAATATTAAAGGAATCAGTATCCCAAACGCATCCCATAGTATCAAAATAAAGCAATACGCGGATGACACTACAATGTTTCTAAGGGACTGGATTGTCTATAGAGAAGGATTAAAGAATTCTCAATCTTCTCTGGATTGAAACTAAACAAGACAAAATCCAAAATTCTGATCCCCGGTACTGGTGAAAGAGAAGATATGAATCAGTGTGGAATAGAAATAGTAGGTAACGGTAATCTAAAAATTCTAGGCATATATTTTAATGCCAAAAAGTCAGCTGACGAAATAGAGGAAAACTGGTTACCAAGAATTCACAAAGTTCAGGAACTATTTGGAAAATGGTCACAACGAGATCTTTCAATAATGGGGAAAATTCTTATTGTTAAAACATTCGGAATTAGCCAATTTGTTCATATCATGCAAAGCATAACCCTCCCAGTAACAGCTCTTCAAAAACTTACACAAATATTTTACAGATTTCTTTGGAAAAAACGTTATACAAATAAAAGAGCATTTGAAAAGGTCAAACGTAAGGTGTTATGCAATAAGTATAGCAATGGAGGATTAAATATGATTTGCATCACCAATATGCAGAATGTCACGAGTGGAGTGAGTGCAATTAAGGGGATTGCTACAGAGCGGGTGTAGAGTAAGAATGACTCACAGTAGACAGCAAGTTAAGCGTGCTGTTGTGAGTAGTGGGGGGGGGGGGTCTGAAGGAGGCGAAAGCGCTGTATAACTATCACTGCAAGTTAGAAGGTCCTAGGGAGCGGATCCGTGAATAATAGCCCATCGGGCAGAGATAAAAGGAAGCAGTCGAGAAGACTAGTGAGAGTCTTTCCAGTTATGACTGGTATGTAGAATGTTGATTGATTATTATGATTGATGTATTATATTATATTCGTCTATTACCATGATGTGAATAAGTATATGTGAGGAATGTGGAAGTCCTTGATATTGGATATAGCAATGTGCGCCACGAGCGATAGATGAAAGTGAGTTCATGGATTTGTAGCGCGAGTGAGTAGTGTGTACTCCGATGGAGGTGTGTTACCGTAAGATGTGTGGTGAGTGAAAGGTGAACTAGTGTGTGTACGCTTCATGGATTGTAAGGAGAGGTGGAGCGAATAGAAATGGTAGGGTATTATACCAATGTAATGTTATTCTTGTAGGCGTCGGGGACGGGCCGCAGAGCCACCTCGATGAGCACAGGGGATAGGCCAGCATAGGGCCGGAGGCCACACATAGGCCAGAAGTGAGGCTGTCGGGGCAGGACAGTAGAGGCACATAAAGTCGTGGCAGTCAGGCCACGGGCAGGGACGTAGATATGAGAGTGAATGAGATACTATGTTGTTGCCATGTTGATAGGCTAGTGAACTGATATTATGTTGTTGCCATGTTGATGGCTATGGAAATAATAACGTGTTATTGCCCTGCTGAGGTGCTAGGGGAGTGCTAAGGTGTATGACAATAGGAAGGTGATATTGAGAGACTGCGGTGCCAGTGAATCATTAATGTACTATTAAGACCCTGAGGGGAGAGGCTGAGGCCGAAGTGCCTTTAGGAGTAACTACCGGATTGTGGATCCGAGGGAGCGTGTGTGTGAGAATAAGGCCGTTGTACGGCAGTCATTTCAATAATATAATATATGTAATTGCGCTATTATATGTATAATTATGTTTAATAAATGTGTGAGTCTGATGGGTTGTTTTGTTAAGTGTTAAACTTGTTTGTTCGTGATTGTCGTCCTGTCATAAACTATTACATTTCCCAGTCTGGGATTTGTGACATTGGGGGCTCGTCCATTGTGACTCGTCCATTTTCGTAATATTTAGTTGTAGTTAGTTAGTAGGTAATTGTGCTGTCTAGTTCGTTGGATGAATGGACATTTCATGATATGATTTATGTATAATAATGAATGTATATTGATGCATGTATTGCTATGAATAGGTATTAATTTGTATTTAAACTTTCCAGAGTGTGTGCGTGCAGCCTGAGGAGACGAGCAGCCAGAGCTCCGATTAAAGGGAGGAGTTTTACTCAAAATTTCAAAAGTTAAGTGAAAGTCAAAATTTTTGTGCCCTGGATTGTGGGCTGTTCCTTTAATCTGTCTTTTTCCCTGTTTTTGCTGTTGTTGTCGTTATAGGTTATACGGGCGGTGGCGCGGGTTTGCTGTGTTGAACTTAGTTTATCCTTTTAAAAAGGTGTGGTAAACTTTGGAACTTCGTTCATCACAGTGAACAGTTCTGTAGGGACCTGTATTTTTGTTTAGATTGTAGCGTTCTATCTTCCTCGTTGTTTTAGGAAGACGTTTCTCTTGTCCCTCTTTCTACCTATCTATAGATACGTTCTTTTTTTTTCAGACTCTGTTCTTGTTCGTACCTTGTTGTGTAATCGGCGTAGTAGGTTGCATTTTTTTTTCCATTATAGTTTTTTTTTGTAGAAGCTTTGTCCTAGTCTGGTTCGTTGTCCTTGACGTACTTGTGGTCCTTCTACTGTATTTCTTCATTCTTGTCGTCTCTATTTTCTTTTATAATTAATAGTGCATGCATTTTGTAGATATAGAATTAGTTTTGCTGTAAAGGTAAATTTCTGAATTGTATTCTGAATTGGGTATTGTTATATCTGGTGTGATCTCAGGTCTCTGGTCGTGTCGTTAGTTATCATACCGACAGGTTAGCCGTTTTTTTAAATACATACCATAACCATAAATCTGTGAAATGGCGGAACTCCAACAACTAATGAAGTTGGGTAAGGAACTTGGCCTGGAGGGAGAGGAGCTACGCGGCTGGATTAAAGAACAGCAGGCGGATTTGCGCGATGAGCGTGCTAAGGATAGAGAGCGAGAAAAAGAGGCTCAAGAGCGACAGAGAGAAGAGGAAAGAGAGGCTAAGGCTCAGCAACAGGAAAGGGAGTTTAAGCAACAGGAGAGAGAGGCTAAGGATAAGGAGCAGGAAAGAGAGTTTAAGTTAAAGGAGTTAGAAGCTCAGCGACAGGAGAGACAGGATAGGGAGCAGGAAAGGGAGATAAGGTTAAAGGAGATAGAAGCTCAAGAGCGGGAGACAGACGCGCGAGTAAGAATAGCGGAGTTGGAAATCAAAAAGAGTGCGCCAACAGAAACAGTTGAGCGGCAGGTACCCAATAAAGGTGGCGTTAGGATTAAGCTCCCTACGTTCGACGACCGGAAGGACGACATAGACGCCTTCCTTTACAGGTTCGAACTGAACGCACAATTGCAATGGGGGGAAAATAAGGAATTATGGGCCACGTACCTGGCGTCGCTATTGCAGGGGCGAGCGTTAACCTACTTTAAAGAGCTACAGCGCGAAGACGTGCAAGATTACGATAAGCTGAAGGCTTTGCTGCTTCGCCGATTTGCGCGTACCGAGGAATATTTCCGGGAGCAGTTTAGGCGAGCACGTGCAGATACCAGGGAGGACTTTGCTGCCTTCGTCGCGAGACTAACTGAGTATTTCGCGAACTGGGTAGACTTGGCGCATGTGGGCGCGGATTTTGCTAAACTGAAAGACTTAATGATCCGTGACCAGCTGTACGCGTCGTGCCACAAAGATCTGGTGGCTTTCCTGAAAGAGAACGAACCCGCGACGGTGCAGGAGGCGTCTAAGTTGGCGGAGGCATACCGTACGGCGCATCCGTCCAAACCAGTCGCCAGGGCATACGTCCAAGATGCTGGGTACGTCGCCGTTGTCGAGGGGTCGCCGGCAGGACTTAGGGACAGGTCGCGTCAGCGTGGTGCCTATAGTGGGCAAGCCCAGGGGCAGCGTAGGGGCTATCACCAATCACCGGCATATGGATCCGGTAAGTTTGACCGAGCAGGAGGGCTAGGTCGCGGTAATGGCCGGGGGCGATTTGTGACCTTTGCCGATGACCGACGGCATAGGGACTCTAGTTCCGGTCGCGATGGGTCACGGGGACCCAGGCCTAGTGCAGCACAGGGAGCGGAGTGTTGGACTTGCGGACGCGTGGGTCACTTTTCACGCGAGTGTAGGGCCGCGAAGTGTTGGAACTGCGGAAGAGCAGATCACATCAGCGTGAACTGCCCGGCAGGTAGGATAGCGGCGAACGTGGACAGTAGCTCCAGTCCATGCTCCCCAAATAAATTTCATCATGCGGCTGCGTGTGTTACATCGGACAACGGAGGCGGACAGTATTCTAAGTGTCCCAGTTGTGAGAAGTTATTATCTTCCGGTGTTTTACCTTGTGGGAGAAAGATCCCCGTCATAAATTCATGTCATACAGGAGGTGGTCTTAGGGTTTATCCGGGGTTTGTTGGGGACGAACCGGTCTCGGTTTTACGAGATACAGGATCTACTGTTGTGGGAGTGCATAGAGACTGCATTCGGGATTCACAGCTTACAGGTGAGACTGTCCCGTGCATCCAATTTTCGGGGGCCATTGAGAAGTTACCCATGGCAAGAATAGTGATAGATACACCTTTCCTTAGCGGGGAAGTCGAAGCAGTCGTTGGTTGTTTTCCAGGCGCCCAGCTCATCATTGGGAATGTATCCCGGGTAGGTTCCCCTTCCGATGAGAACGTGCAAGCATGGTCGCAATCAAAAGGTATTGACTTTTGCGCCGCGGTCGAAACACGCCGACGGGTAGCCGATAAAGATAAGATTAGACCTTTGGCTACGCCAGCGGTCAACCTAGATATCACGCCAGAGCGCTTGGCGAGATTACAAAGGGAGGACCCATCATTAAACCCATGTTTTGGGGAAGCGCGAACCGAGAAAACGAGGAGATATAAGAACGGGTCATCTTCTTTTTTTGTCCAGGGGGGCATTCTGTTCCGTATGTACGTCACAGTGGCTTCCGTTCAAAAGCAGGTCGTCGTGCCACGGTCGTTAATTGCTACAGTATTGCGTCTGGCCCATGATGTTCCATTAGCGGGTCATATGGGAAGTGCTAGAACCAAGGAGAGAGTTCTAAAAGATTTTTATTGGCCGTCAGTATACAGAGATGTGCGGTTATATTGTAAGACGTGCAGTGCGTGCCAAAAGACGACGCATAAGGGTCGTTCACCCCAGGCTCCTCGTCAAAAGATCCCCACGGTTTCGGAACCGTTTAAAAAGGTTTCGGTACCTTGTTGATTTAAGAGAAAGACTATCTTCAGCGCGCACTATAGCACAAGAAGCTTCTGGTATCGCTTCGAAAAGAGCAAAAGACTATAAAGATAGAGGGTCCAAACTGAGAATTTTTAAGCCAGGAGACAAGGTTCTGCTGTTGTTACCTACGGACCATAATAAGTTATTGATGACATGGAAAGGCCCTTATGTTATTGAGCGAGTTGTTTCAAAGGTAGATTACGCTATCCACATTGATGGAGCGAGTAAGGTTTTCCATGTTAATATGCTACAGAGATTTTATGAGAGACCACAGTATCTGTGTGCACAGACAAGACCAAAGGAGACTGTCTTCTCTACGGCTTGTACGGGGGTCGTAGACCAGTTGGACTGTGACGTAAGCGACACCGAGGCGCAGGAGGAGTTACAAATTCAATTGCCGGAGTTAACTCCGACACAAGGTTACAGGGACGTAAAAATTAACCCTGACCTTACGAGTTCAAGGAGTAGGGAACTTGAGACCCTATTAGCGTCATTTCCGGATGTTGTTACGGATTTGCCGGGTCGCACTACGGTGATTCAGCACCAAATAAAGTTGACTTCGGATAAGCCAGTATTTCTTAGACCGTATCCGTTGCCGTTTTCTTCGAGAGATAGAGTCATAAAGGAAGTTGAGTCAATGTTGAAGTTAGATGTGATAGAACCATCAACATCGCCGTATTCATCACCCATCGTCCTCGTGAAAAAACTTGATGGATCGGTGCGGTTCTGTATTGATTTTCGAAGATTGAACACTATTACGGTAGGCGATAGGGAGCCTATCCCGTTCCAGGAGGAATTAATAGCTTCATTGGCCGGGTCCACGTGGTTTTCCAAGATTGATTTGACGAAAGGGTATTGGGAAATCCCGCTTACTGAGGAGTCTAAACAATACACGGCGTTCCAAACGCCCATTGGATTATTCCAATTTAAGGTCATGCCATTTGGGTTGGTAAACGCGCCAGCGACGTTTGCACGATTAATGAGATTAGTGTTGAAGGACATACCTAATGTCGTGTCATTCTTTGACGATATAGCATGCCATACGTCGACATGGTCTGATCATATTCAGACACTAACAGTAATTTTTCAACGATTACGTCATTTTGGGTTAACTGCTAAACCCGCAAAGATGGATTTGGCATGTCCAGAGATAATATTCTTAGGACATATTGTGGGTAGAGGTGTTCAGAGACCTGAAGAAACAAAAATTGACAAGTTAGTAGGGTTGCAAATCCCTAAAACAAAGAAACAAGTCAGAAGCTTAGTGGGAATTTTAAATTATTACAGAAAGTTCATTCCAAATTTTTCCTCCTTGTCATCTTCTCTTACTGACCTTACTAAGAAGGGACAACCCGATAAGGTCCAGTGGACGTCTGAATGTCAGACATCATTTGATAATTTGGTGACAGCATTATCATCGTCACCCATTCTGATATTACCCGATTTTCGATCTAATTTTATCCTCAGAACGGATGCGTCGGACTCTGGTGTCGGCGCTTGTCTTCTACAGGAGAAGAACGAATGTCTCCATCCTGTATGTTATGTCAGTAGGAAGTTATTGCACAGAGAAAGAAAGTATTCTGTGATAGAGCGTGAGTGTCTTGCCATTGTCTGGTCCGTCCAGAAATTAGGACGTTATCTCATGGGACGAGAATTTTGTATCCAGACAGACCACAAGCCACTGACATTTTTGTCGAAGAATCGTTCGTCCAGCCCACGCTTGTCTAGATGGGCATTGGCTTTGCAGCCGTATACCTTCGTTATTCAACCAATTCCAGGAACCAGCAATCATATCGCCGACTACCTTAGTCGAGCCTAGGGCAAGAGTTCAGCAGCTTATACATCGGAGGACAGGAACATTGACAGGATCTGTGTGAATGAGTCGACTTTAAAATATTGACATTATAAATATGATTTGAAGAATGGTTGATAGGTTGAATGGTTTTTGATTCTGTATTAAGTATTGTGGTTAGTTAGCTATTCATGATGTGACACATATATGCATATTGCAGGCCATATTGATCCCCATGTTTTCCCCTGATTTCGGTATTTTATATACTAGGGGAACTGCTAGGTCATTTTTTTTTAGTGTACGTATTGCTCACACTCACTCGTTGACAGTCATCTTGATGCGATTTGAAATTAATTGCATTAATTTTTTTGGGGTGGGGGATGATGTCACGAGTGGAGTGAGTGCAATTAAGGGGATTGCTACAGAGCGGGTGTAGAGTAAGAATGACTCACAGTAGACAGCAAGTTAAGCGTGCTGTTGTGAGTAGTGGGGGGGGGGGGTCTGAAGGAGGCGAAAGCGCTGTATAACTATCACTGCAAGTTAGAAGGTCCTAGGGAGCGGATCTGTGAATAATAGCCCATCGGGCAGAGATAAAAGGAAGCAGTCGAGAAGACTAGTGAGAGTCTTTCCAGTTATGACTGGTATGTAGAATGTTGATTGATTATTATGATTGATGTATTATATTATATTCGTCTATTACCATGATGTGAATAAGTATATGTGAGGAATGTGGAAGTCCTTGATATTGGATATAGCAATGTGCGCCACGAGCGATAGATGAAAGTGAGTTCATGGATTTGTAGCGCGAGTGAGTAGTGTGTACTCCGATGGAGGTGTGTTACCGTAAGATGTGTGGTGAGTGAAAGGTGAACTAGTGTGTGTACGCTTCATGGATTGTAAGGAGAGGTGGAGCGAATAGAAATGGTAGGGTATTATACCAATGTAATGTTATTCTTGTAGGTGTCGGGGACGGGCCGCAGAGCCACCTCGATGAGCACAGGGGATAGGCCAGCATAGGGCCGGAGGCCACACATAGGCCAGAAGTGAGGCTGTCGGGGCAGGACAGTAGAGGCACATAAAGTCGTGGCAGTCAGGCCACGGGCAGGGACGTAGATATGAGAGTGAATGAGATACTATGTTGTTGCCATGTTGATAGGCTAGTGAACTGATATTATGTTGTTGCCATGTTGATGGCTATGGAAATAATAACGTGTTATTGCCCTGCTGAGGTGCTAGGGGAGTGCTAAGGTGTATGACAATAGGAAGGTGATATTGAGAGACTGCGGTGCCAGTGAATCATTAATGTACTATTAAGACCCTGAGGGGAGAGGCTGAGGCCGAAGTGCCTTTAGGAGTAACTACCGGATTGTGGATCCGAGGGAGCGTGTGTGTGAGAATAAGGCCGTTGTACGGCAGTCATTTCAATAATATAATATATGTAATTGCGCTATTATATGTATAATTATGTTTAATAAATGTGTGAGTCTGATGGGTTGTTTTGTTAAGTGTTAAACTTGTTTGTTCGTGATTGTCGTCCTGTCATAAACTATTACATTTCCCAGTCTGGGATTTGTGACACAGAATTCCATGATACTGAATTGGGCAAAAAAGCTACTATCTACAGAACATCAAGAATGGAAAGAGATTCCGTTACACTTTCTGCAACCCCTTGGCGGGAAATATGCCTTTGAAGGATCAGTGTCGTCGAAGCTGTTCACCGGAATAGACCTAATTGATAGCTCCTTCTGGCGTAGAGTGTTGTCGACGTGGATAACTCTTCAGGTAAATGAAAGGGAAGAAAACCAAAGTTGGAACGAACCCCTGTTTAACAATAAAAGTTTCACGTTTAAAAGCAAACATCTATTTTTCCCGAAATGCATCTCGAAAGGCATTTTAAGAGTTAAAGACATGTTCAGGGGAAATAACTTAATGAGCCTTGAAGCATTTCAGGAGGTATATGGAACCAGCCCAAGATACTACCTAGACTATAATATTATTACAAATGCTCTAAGGATTCGAGGACTTAATGTTGGAGTAAACATAAATCAGCAACAGATGAAAGTAATAAAATTTAGAGGATCAGAGATAGAACACATTTCAAGAAAAACATTTTATGAACTACTGCATACAGAAGAAGATTTCCACACTAAAAACATCTGGCAAAACAAATATGGAATACAAGTGATAGAACAAAATTGGGAAATCTTCCATAATAGCACAAAGGAAACAAGACTTAGGGCTTTGCATTGGAAAATCCTGCATAATATTTATCCAACAAATATTCTATTAAATAAAATGGGCATCAAAGATACAAAAAACTGTGAAGAATGTGGAACCACCGACTTCTTAGAACATTTCTTTTTTACCTGCACAAATGTACAAAGAATGTGGCAGGACATTGAGGGCAGAGTAAATATACATTATAAAACACATACATCTCTGGGTGAAGAAGTGGTTATGCTCGGACTAACAGAGAACAACAAACACTGTCATAAGGAATTGCTATCATTTATGAATATGATAGTATTAATAGGCAAGCCCTCTATTTCCAAATTCAAGTATGGTAAAAAATCAAAACTTATTGACATATTCAACAGAGAAATCTCACTGAGAAAAATAGATTTACCTTAGAAATCTTTAGATATCCCACCCCAATAGGAATATCCCTATATAAAGCAGCAATCACAGCAAACACATGTAGTGAGAAATCAATACTGTCATTGGTGAAGACTGGCAGTTATGTATGTATCTATTATTATACATGTGCTTGTTTTCTTGGCTTATTTATTAGGTTATGTCTGAAATAGATATAGATAGAGTAGATTGTTCATTAGACGCTATTTGGGAAAAAGATCACATGTCTCGTTAGTCACTAACAACTGCACCCTATCTCTGTCTAGATGTAGTATTTTAACACTACCAATAACAAAAATCATCTTCCTACAGAAACTATATATAATTACAAAAGTCATGAAGCCAAAGCATTTGGGTTTGTTATTCAGTATTTAAAATATGGCAACGGAGGATCCTCAGGAGGAAAGCTCGAGGTAAGAGGGTCTAGCCCCGCCCTCCCTGCCGCGAGGGGACGCCACTCCAAGAAGCGGGTTGCTTGGTCACGCGGCGGGTCTGAGAGCGGACATCTCGGGGATCCCCGCCTTTTACACACATGGAATATCACAGACACATTTTGGAAAGACATTATAATTACGAAATTAAAAGACGAAACAATAAAGAAACGCACATTTACACAAAACAGTCTCTATCTCTGTATCCTTAGGATAGGTCATTTTATTAACAAAGCCACCCTAGTACGAGACAACGTGCACAATATCCTGGCCTCATTGGTGGCGACTAGACTCCCATCTGGAGTGGGCATGTGGGTTGCTCGCCTTGGGACTCCGTAAAGGAGGATAAGCTTAACTCTAACACAAGGGAAGCAAAGCATAAGGAAAAACCAGATAACCAACTAATCATCTTCTGCTAGCTTACATCAGGTTACACTATAGGCTATTATTATATCATACTGTATTGTAAGGCTTCGCACAATACTAGGTGAGTACTAACAATGAAGCGTCTAGAATAGGAACGAGCATGGGACAAAAAACAACAACAACACACTATTCCTCAAATGAATACATACAAGGCATTATAATTAGTTCAGTGTTGATTAAATCAAGTCTGCAAACCCAGGGGCAAATCTGTCCATGCTGGAGCTGAATGGTGGCCACCTCCCACCCCTTCCCCAGACACACACACATACATACATACACGAGGAACAAACAATGATGGGAGTTTAAATGTCTGAACAGATGTGCATCCCTCAACACACAAGATAATGACCGGTGTCACCATTGAGGACATCACAGTCATCCACTGCATCTGTTTCCATCCCCAGACGTCTTGACCTTGTCTTGCCACTGGACTCAGAATAAGATGGTCTCAGACGAGAGAGTGGGGTCGGCGTTGCTCGACTCTCCTTGACTTGAAACCAGAGTTTCTCAAGGTGGGGCGTGGCAATATTTTGGTGGGACATGACACTTCATCACGGGGCATAGGGATGTTTTATGGAAATCTTAATTTCATAGCCTACTTTAACTGTTACTGGTTTATGTCGCATTGATGATTTCCTAGTTGGCAGGGAATCAACTGAAAACAAGTACGTGTAAAGTACAGCTCGAATTAAAGCATCAAACCTGTGTGTTATTATACTGTATACTAACTTTGTCAGAAAATTGTGAGTTACATGTTTTTGTGGAAAATTGACGTTGGGCCATAGGACAGAAAAGGTTGAGAACCATTGCTTTTAAGAAAAAATCATTGCACAAGTCATCTTGTCATCCATCCATCCATCCCGTCCATCTATCACACCTGACAAAAATTTCACTCTGTTGGGCTCACATGCAGGATTTTATAAATGGACACTTTCAACTCAAGCAGCGTCTCTCCCCCCCCCCCCCCCCCCGAAAAAAACAATCATTATTGCTCATACTAAATGATCAACTGCACGGCTGCATAGAGAACTATCAGAGCTAGATGTCACATTGTTGGACGCAGTGACCTAGCGTAGGTTGCCAGCGCTCGGGTAACAGCAAGTATTGCTCCACCCTGACCCGTGGATCGTCAGCACTCTCTGAGCCCTTCCACCAATCTAGTACTGGACCCTTACGTCCGCTGTTCGACTGATTTTGATCACAGTTATATCTAGATCTAGACTATAATAATTATTATTCTTTGATAGCTCTTGCTGTGCGTAGAGTAAATTATTCTTAGATTACCTCAAACAAAAAAAACAAAACAAAAAAAAAAGATCCACACAAACTCTTTCACTCTACTCTTTACCTTTCGAGTGGGATGAAAACGACCGCATAGTGAAAAACCTGCATAAGTACGTAAAATCAGGTCAAACCTTGAATATAAACCTATTTTTTCCCCCACTATTTTGCTGTCTGCGGCGCCGCTTTGAAGAAAACAGGCTATGCTCAAGCTGGCTTCTGGGTGTAGTCAAGTCTTCTCCGTCTTTGTTAATCACTGATTTTGGACCGGTTCATATGGTGTAAGTCCCTACAAAGATGCTTTTCGGTGAGGGGTGTTAGACTATAACAACAAACCCAAAATAGCAACGTAGAATAGAATGCTGAACTGACTAAATGGACTTGGAGTTGGGCTTGATCTGAAAAGCGAAGTAATTCTAGAATTAATATTCGAAGGGTAATCACTGATTATTTGATTATGAAGAAGCCTCGCCCCTGAGTGCATTGGATGCCAGTGTTCTCAAACTTATTGAAATCGCCCGGTTTTGATTTGTGCCAAAGATTTAAATAATAGTATTGAAATCGCTGTTGACAGTATCGCTAGGTTACTCAGTCTCTCTTGGCTCGTTGTAGATCTCTGATCTGTTTTGATCAATTTACGTTTTGAGAAACGTCTTTCACAACTGGCAGTTTAAACAGTGATCGTTTAGAAATTTTGCCCTCTAAGAATTTGCGGCCCGGTACAACCCTCCCCCTCCCCAACTCCACTGGTTGGATGCAGTGACATATTGAAGGCAAGACCATTCATGGCTGAGTGACAGACTGCCCGCTATGCCGTATAACCCAAGTTACAGAAACTTTGCGTCCAACTGATCTGAACACTTAGATTACAAAACATTCCAGTCAATGAAAACGACCACTGGCAATACCAACATCTGTGTAACAGTAAGCACACAACACATAATATACACACACACATTTACACACACATACACAGTATTTTTTTAAGTCTTGCAGAATGTACTTGTAATTTAAAATAATAGGCCAGCTGATTTGACTCCATATGGACACACAAACACACACACACAAACTGGTAACTTAGCAATACAACGTAGCATTAGAATTTAGCCATAGTGTTCGCATTTGGTTCTAAAAAAAAACAACGTGGATGCGATAGGTAAATGGAACAAACTTTATATCACCATAATTCTTCTGCCTGCTTTAAAGAACGAAACAGATTTCCAGCGAAGGTAAAGATAAAGTAGGTCATGCATGAACCGCACTCGTTTCAGTTTGGTTTCAAAAATGTATATCTGCCGTGCATCATGCCAACCTTACACATTATCTATTTCATGTTCATAGGCATTTCTTTTTGTTTTTGTTTTTTGTTGGTCCAGCACTCCCCACCCCCCCCCCCCCCACCCCACCCCCCCACAGTGTTCAATAAAACCACAGCCAAAAGTCAACCTGGTATCAGCTTCCACGAATTTCCTGTCTCGGATCCTATGGTAGGTCCGTTCGAGCATGGCACCTAGTCTTCTCCGATAAGGACGAAAAACTTGGATGGCGCGTGTGCACGTTAAAAATACCTTGGTAGTTGGAAGTCCAGAAGAGAAGGCCTAACAAAGCCACTGCCCGGGAAAAATTTTAAACAAAAAATCCCCCCCCCCCCCCCAACACACACAAATGGGACTAAACAAGTATACAAAATACAAAAATATAGGCTAAATACAACAATAATAATAAAGAAGAAGAAGAAAAAAAAAATTTAAATTAAAAAAAAAACTCCACGGAAAAGCGCAGTGCAAATTAATGCCACGAGATCTTCCAAAAACAGAGACTTCAAAACAAGCAGGTATCACATTTCCGCTATCGACTATTTGT
Organism: Onchidella celtica; assembly: GCA_963931925.1. Classification (NCBI taxonomy): domain Eukaryota; kingdom Metazoa; phylum Mollusca; class Gastropoda; order Systellommatophora; family Onchidiidae; genus Onchidella; species Onchidella celtica. The sequence continues at coordinate 40,974,902 of OZ007577.1, forward strand.
CCCGTGATGACATGGCAGTGTTACTGGACATTCAAGTTCTGATATGGCACCATGTTCATGTTGTTGCAGCGGTCACCGGAACAAAAGCAGTAGATGTCGCCGTTGTGGTTGCGGCAGCCGGAGGAGGGTGTGGCGAAGGGCAAGTAGTAGCTGCTGGAGCATGCCCGGTAGGTATCTGAAACATGACCACAATTGAATGTCAAAATAATATGGCAAAAAAAAAAAAGTTGCATTAAAAATTATAGAGGTTTCCTTATTGGTCGATTTAAACTGCAGGATACGTTAGGCGCCGCGAAACCACTGTTAGCAATGAGCATGGAGCGGAAAGTAGGTCGCTGCGGTAAACAATACCCGTTCGTGCATTTCCACGGGGCGTGAGAGCTTACAAACGGCTCTAAATAGTTTCAATCAGCCCAAAAATATGAACAAACCACAGTAAACAGACTGATATGAACACTTACTTCGGTGAAGGCGGTCTCTTTCAATTCTTGTTTACCGCAGCGACCTAGTTTCGCGATTTGGCGGAAGTGAGATCTCTCTATATATACATACTCTCTGGCAAAGCGCCGCTTAAGAAATAATAAAGAAACGATGCAGTACAAAGCAAAAGAACAGGGAGGGCAAATCAAGCTTTCGATTGATCGATCTTCATCTAGAGAAAAAATAGAACAGGAAAATTGAAAGGATTAGTTCTGTACTGTTCCTAATACCAACAGGACACCAAAACGCAATGTGTAGCTGTGTATTATGTTAAGACAGACACCAGTATACTGTTTTCTGTGTAAAGCACATTAACCTGGGATTGTTATTATTTGAGTAAGACAAATTGAAAGAGCTGAAATTTTCAGTTCTACTATGCACTAAAAACACTTTTTGATCGATATCTGAATTACAACTTTGTGTGACTTAATCCCGATATAAAACCAACAAGCCCTTTGACTGATTCCATGCTATTCACTGTGAATTTTATACTTTTTTTTTTTTTTTTTACAAATTATTAGACTGATGGCACGTGGATCTGTCAACTCAAACCAGAAACACACACACACACACACACACACACACTTATACACTCATACTCACACACACACAAACACTCTCTCTCTCACACACACACACTAATAGGCTGCTGGGTAAAAGAAGAGTTACGTATGGTGATGGGTTGGGCTTTGGTTGGTCACTAGATGCGCAGTTATTGTAAAAGCTCAGCTGGTTGTTGGTAAGTAGTTGAGTAAGTGTGCAGACTGGCTGAAAAGTAACAAGAAGCTGAAATGGTGTAGGAGCAATCGGCAGGAATAGGGAGAACCGTAGATAGCCCTCCCAGCAAAGGGAGATAAACAAAATAATTAACTTGCCTCAAGGCAGAAATGATTATTTCCCTTCAACCACAGTCTTCTCAGGTGCCATCCATAAATTACGAAGCGGTACTCTCAAGTTTGGCAATTTTTGTCCCCCCCCCCCCCAACCCCCCAATCCACCCATGGTACATTTTTATACCTTTGTTTTCAACCCTCCTATCCCTTTACTGCCACTAGAATGGTAAACGTAATAAGACTTTAATGTGTGGAAACTTAAATGACATTTGCCTGGATTATTTGACTGTTTCATAAGAAACATGACCTTTATACCAGTTCATATTAAAATCCAACAAACTCAATTTGCTGAAATTAAATGTTAACTATAAAACCAGACTCTTTGATTCAATACCATAGCTGAAAAGCATACATATACCCTCCCCACTCCCCGAATGTACGCTTTTCGTGCATGGGAGGTGGTATACCAACCCCCCCCCCCCATTCCCCCCCCCCTCCCCTCGACCCTTGCCCAAGTATATCCTGAACTTATTGACAGCCCTTACAACAATAAGTCTCCTCTCACCTCCTCTAGGATACTGCCTGACCACAGAAACACAAGGAGCGTTACACGTGATAGTGGTCGCTGCCCATCCTCTGATGTCTCCATTGGGCGGGCATAATTGGTTCTGCCATTGTCCCAGCGCTCCACTGTGACATTCGTAACACTGGAAGGCTCTTTGTGAAGCCGTGGGGATATGGACGTTCCTAGTTGTAGGAGCAGAACTTGTTGTAGGAGGCGGTGTGAGACGGCTGGTCAATGCTTGTGACAGGATCTGACGTTGCTCTTCTTCCATGTCGTGGTTGTTGCAGCCGTCGCCAGTACAGAAACAGTAGATGTCGTGGTTGTAGGTGATGCAGCCCGAGGAAGGTCGGGGAAATGGAAAGTAGTACTGGCTGGCGCAGGCACGGAAGACATCTGTGGAAGACATAAGTAGCAACCAGGCGATGATGTCATAGTTAGACATGGTAAAGGACATCACTGTAAGTATATTGTTTTATTGTGCTCGACAGTTGTTAGTTGGTAAATGTGCTGTTATTTATCTCGGAGGACATGGATGTTTCAATTACATTTACATCATGAACATTCTCAGTTTTTTACAAAGGTCGGAACCAAACAGTAAAAAACAAGATTTTTGGGAAAACCCAGCTGGTGGAATGTACGACAGCCGTCAAATAGAGTGGTGAGTGGAGAAAGTGAGGCAATCAACTGGCCATGAGTAAAGCTCAGACTACCCATATCAACTGACTAGTACGAAATGCAATGTTTGTCTCACTTAAGAGCAAGGTTAAGGTCGCAGAATTTGCGAATTTTTGGAAAAATTGGTGAAGCCTATTGAAGAGCGCTTTTCCAATAGTGAGTAGGTCAAATTTTGCATGAGTTATGGCCCCTTTCAGATAGTCATTCAAAATTAGTGTAAGACTCTGTATAATATGTGTTCAGTTAACACTTGCTATGTCCTTTCTTTATCCCGAGATATAGCTCTGACCACACGTGACAAAATTGCGCCCTGACTAGGTATCGCCTGAAAAAGGTTGAGAACCACTGGGATAGAGAAAGAAAAGGCAAGGGAAAATGGCTTGTAGCTTGTCGCGATGTGGGTTAGATGGGGATATTTCGACTGACACTCTTTCGAGGTCCGCTCCCACAATCGACGAACACACAAAAAAAAAAATACTTGCACTCTAAAAACTAAATAAATCAATTGCTTTGATTTTTAGCAGAACTGTAGGGCAGTTTAATTACAGGAATTAATGTAACAAATATAATTATAAATATAAATATCAATTCAAAGGCAACTGAATCTAACTAATGAAACTACAGCTTTCTATAAAGACTAACGTATTCAATCTAACTACTTGCAGGTCATATGAGTTATATGCCAAATAGAATCCGCGCACGTGGCGACGGATATAACAGTTTAAATTCTATTAATTCAATGAGACATGTTATGATATGGACATTTCCTCTAGACACGCCATGGAGAATGCTTGTACAACCATGCGTTGTCTGGCGGTAGCTCTGAAACTGTCTTCAAAAGTAAGTAGAACGGTTCACTTTCATCATTACAAATTAGTATGGACTCTCACCATGAGGCCCTCACTGGGAGTGAGAGCGCTGGATGTAAACGCTGTGGGTTTATATCAAACCAAGTAGCTTAGGCTCTGGAGCTTTAAATCAGGCTCCTCACAATGGACTGCTCAACTGCGTCTCTATGTCTCTCATCTGGCTGAGGACTATCGCCGTCCACCTCGTAAATGGATTGTCTACATGTGGCCCAGAACTAAGTTCTGTATGGCCTTAAATACTGGACTGCATCTGCAGCTTACCGTCTAATTCCTGGATTGTGATTGGTGCAACCACTTCCAGCTCAGCTGCCGAACTGAGTTATTTTAAGTAACAGCCCTACGCAACGACCTTGGGTCGACATCAAAGGTCGAATCACTCAATACAATATAATGTAATTTTATAGCAATAAATTCTTAACATGTTCAAAACCCCGAGCTTTTACTCTGGATCACGGTATTTTCTGTACGTCAACAGAAGTCTCAATAACATTTAATTCCTACTCACCCCTTCCCTCTCTACTAAACCTAGTTCAAAACACGAGATATAAAAAGTGCTCAGCCATGCACACCTACGCTGTCCGTCTATCCTTCCCCACACCTTCTGTCTATCTATTATAAAAAAAAAACTGTTCAAAACAAATTGTTTACGAGACCAAGTTATGCTGGCTCGCACAATAATTACGTTTGTAAAAATTACTCACTGCTCTCTCACAAAAATTTAGTCAGTGGAAACATTTATGAATTAAATCTATTCTTGACACATCCCCCACCCCAGTGAAAACTTAGGGTTTGAACGACATAACTGTCTACTAACGTTGCTATGTAATAGTACTTTGGAAAGGGCTATATAGTAAAAAATATATCGTTACTGAAAGTCAAAAAAAAAAAAATTCTAAGAACGTGCATTATCGATGGACAATAGCATATGTATATTTATATGCGACGTTCTGTGATAATATATAATTATTGTAGCACTTAAGAATTAAAGTGATAAACTTCTCTCACACAGACATACTGTAAAGACTGAAATATTGAGCAACTAGCTCATCGCTTCATTGAGCGTAATTAATACATTCATAGAACATGAACGAACAATAGTTAATTAAAGTAATGGTATCCTGGCAGCAGTAGGTCTGGTCGCTCGGTTTGCCATTTTCTCATCTCATTGACCCGCAGACAAAGGCGTCAAGGTTGTCTGAAACTCAGGTCATGGTCAGGATGGACGCTAGTGGAAAAAGGAATCACATGGAAATTTTGAGAAAGAATGTCCATAATTGGTAGGACAATATAATGTGAAACCGTCCACGGTCTCCGAAAAAGGTGAAAAATGCTCAACCTCACTGTTTAACAGACTATTTTAGAACACTAAATCAAACGGGACAATACATCAGCTTGTAAATTATCTTCCCCAGGTATAGCCCGAATAGTAAATTTGTATTCCTGGAGCGCAAGGCTCCATCTGGTTAGTCGAGCATTCTTGGCTCTGTTCGACTTAAGAAACAGTAATGGTCGATGATCCGTTTCAATTATAAATTCGGACATTAATAAGTATCGAGAAAATGCATCTACCGCGTAAACAATTGCGAGGCACTCTCGTTCGACAATCGCATAGCGCGTCTCTCGATCAAGTAATTTCCGGCTTGCATATAAGCACGGTCGCAAGAAACCGTCACGCTGTTGGAGTAACACGGCGCCTATTCCTTTATCTGATGCATCCGTTCGGACGATGAATGTCTGGCGTATATCGGGTAAAACAAGCAGGGGGAAAGTAGAAAATAAATTCTGAATAGTCTGAAGGGCATCAGCGCACTGAGGCGTCCAGACGACTCTATTTGGAACATTTTTCCTCGTTAGATCAGATAACGGGGCTGAGAGAGAGGAAAAGTTTGGTATAAATTTCCTATAATAATTCAAAAGTCCCAACAAACTACGGACTTGCTTTTTAGTTTTAGGAGGTTGCAGTTTCAAAATACTGGATATCTTGCGATCGTCTGGAGTCTGAACCCCGTGGGTTATGGTATGACCCAAAAAGTTTATATGGTGATATCCTAGGAACACTTTACTGGGTCTCGCGGTAGGCCAGCTCGGCGAGGAGCGGCAAAAACTTCACGAAGGGCCATCAAGTGGCCAGCCCAATCAGCCTGAAAAATACATATATCATCGAAATATGATAGAACGCAGCGCAATTCATTTAGTAAGATGTTCATCATGCGCGCGAACGTGGCTGGTGCAGTAACCAGTCCAAAAGGCATATATTTCCATTGCATTAAACCCAAAGGGGTTTGAAAAGCTGTATATTGTTTACTTCCTTCTTCGAGAGGAATCTGCCAATATCCTTTGGATAAGTCTATTTTAGAGAAGATACTTGCATTGGATAACCGCGCGAATAAGTCCTCCTGATTGGGAATGGGTTCCGCATCATAGATGGTTATAGCATTGAGCTTTCTATAGTCAATACAAAAACGCACGGTATCGTCTTTCTTCTTGACCAGGACAATCGGTGAGCAATACGGACTTGTTGATCGCTCTATCACGCCTAGCCGTAGCATGGCACGTACTTCTGTAATTATCGTTTCGTGAGCGTGCAGCGGGCGCGGGTACGGTTTAACAAACACTGGTACGTCTGTCTGAAGTCGTATTACATGTTGGACTAAAGACGTACAACCCGGCAAATCAGTGAACACCGTGGCAAATTCTTGGAGCAGGTGTGTAAGATCCTGTTTCTGCGACGGCGCAAGCTCATCATTGATATTAACATCGTTTATACTCTCGGTGGCCTGTAATATGGGCAACGATTTGTCGATACTCAAAGGGTCCTCGTCGTCGACAGTAACTAAAGCCGCGTTGGCCCTTGGGACGACATGAACGGAGTTGTTACGACGATCATCGCTAGGCAGGTACTTTTTCAGCATATTAATATGAAATATTTTCCTCTGCCCACGAATATCTATCAAATAATTCACTCTGGAGAGTCTCTTAAGGACTCTGTATGGTCCCTTCCAAGTTAGAAGGAGTTTGTTTTGCGTTTGCGGCAAAAGAACAAGTGTCAGATCTCCGACGGACAAGGCGCGCATTTGGGCGCCCTGATCGCGATAAAATTTTGAAGAACTCGCTCTAGCGTATCATAATCGTCGGTTTCAGAACCGGCGAACAATTGACTAAGTATGGCCATCGGGCCACGTGGTTTACGTCCGTATAATAACTCAAATGGGGAGAAACCCGTGGACGCATTCGGGAGTTCCCTATAGGCGAAGAGAATAGCGGGGAGCTGACGGTCCCGGTCTCCAGGTTTGTCGGCGGATACGCGTGCTAGCATAGACTTCATGCTCGCATTCCACCTCTCGCAACAACCATTTGACTGCGGATGATAGGGGGACGTTAATTTCTGTTTAATGCCCGCTAATTCTAGTACCTTTTTGTATAGATCAGAGGTGAATTGTGGTCCTCTGTCTGAAAGAATCTCGGTCGGAAATCCGACTCGCGAGAAAATAGTAACAAGCGCCTCAGCGACATGGTCAGCCGTAATGTCTCTCAAAGGAATAGCCTCAGGCCAGCGCGTCGCGTAGTCGATTACCGAAAGGATGAATCGATGGCCTCTGTCTGATTTACTAAGAGGACCTACTATGTCAACCGCGACACGCTCGAATGGTGTTGAGACTGGTGGCATCTCCTGAAGGGGTGCGCGTGATGCTTTACCTTTAGGTGTACGTTTTTGACATACATCGCAGCGCGCCACAAAACGGTTCACGTCCGCGTATACACCAGGCCAGAAAAAATGAGCCAATATCCGTGATTTGGTTCTGGCTGAACCTTGATGGCCTGAAAATGATGTATCATGCGCGAGACGCAGAATGTCGCGACGGAACGACTTAGGCACCACGAGCTGTTCAATGGTCTCACGTTTATTTCGGAAATTTCTGTATAATAATTCATTTTTAATGATAAACGGAGAGGCATTTCGGTTCTGAGGCTGAACTTTCGCAAACAGCGGTTTTAGTGATGGATCGCTTTGTTGTTCCTTATAGAAAACTGTAGGCGTGACATTAAAATCAAACGCAGGGGTTTGTAAATTACCATCCGGTGGACGTTTTGACTGTTGTCGTGTGGTGACACACGCAACGTTTTCGTTCCAAACTTTTAACTGGCCGTCAGGTGTATCATTAACCTGTGGTAAATTACCAATAATTAGATCGGCGACCGGATTTGGTAATACGCATGCCGTTACGACACCTGTAATGAATGGCGTGTCGATGTATATCTCCGCGAGACGGAATCGCTCGACGGAGCCCCCGAAAGTAATGCAAGTTGCCTGTTGTTCAATCAGCTGGGTCGGTCTGACCAGTGATTCCCTAACACCGATAGTGGTGCAACCTGAATCGCGTAAGACAGACGCGGGTATGGCGTTAACATGACCCTCATATAAGGTCAATGACCCGTGTTGATGGAGGGCCGACATAACCGGAACGGTGCCCGTCATGGGCGACGTAATTTCAACGGTACGGCTACTCCGTGCAGCCGGAACAATGACGGTGCAAGCATTTGCAGCTTCAAACTTAACCCTACAATATTTTGAAGTATGACCTGGTTTATTGCACCGATAACACCTAATGCTGTCATATATATTACGTCTGGGTTGCATTGGAGGTGCATTATATGGATTATTATAATATGCCCAAGGAGGTGGACATGGTGGGCTCTGATAATGGTAGCCCTCGTTAACGTCACGACGGGGTGGACCTGAATAGCGAATAAAATGTCCCCGAGTGGGAGGTCCAGCACGGCTTGGAAAACCGCGAGCTTTATTGGGCGGCGGTTCGGAATATGCACGCGGAGGCGGCGTCTGGCGATGAACTGGTCGAGAATTTCTTGTACCCATTGGCGCAGTTCCACCGACTCCGGCATAAAACGGTTCGCTAGTTTTGGCTTTAGCCAGCGAACGATTAGGGTGTGCGGACGCGTACTGTTCTACTAAGGACGTGATTTCCGCTAACGTCTTAGGTGCCCACTCTTTAATGTGGGAGACTAGTTCTGAATGGCACGCGTTAAATATTTGGTCCTTCAGAACGAGCTCATAAAGCCCTTTAAAATTACCGTCAGCGACACCAGCCAGCTGAATCCAGCGGTCTAAGTAGTGCTTTAGGCGGTCGACGTACGTTGAAAAATTTTCGGACGGATCTGGCTTACAACTCCGGAATCTTTGGTGAAAACCGTCCTCGGTGTGTTGAAAACGCTTTAAAAGAGCCTTTTTAAGGATGTCGTAATTTTTAGAATCCTCGATGTTGAGGCCATGGAATACTTCAAGTGCACGTCCCGTTAATTAATTTGCAAGGCACGAAGTCCATTCAGTTCTTTCCCATCCGGCGGCTACCGCGTGGAGCTCAAAACGATGAATATAAGAATCGATCTGGTCGACCTTATCATTATAGGTTGGAAGCTTTGGTTTTGCTTTAACATTATTCGTTGGAACACTTGGAGCCGCGGTCGGTTGGTTTCCTTGCAGCTCTAATTTCTTTAGGGCAATTTCGTGCTCTCGATGAGCCGCTTTGTCGGCTCTTTCTTCTATTTCTCTTTGTCGTTCTCTTTCTTCTTTTTCTTTTTCTCGTTCGCGTTCCGCGGCCTTCTCGGCTCTTTCTTCTATTTCTCTTTGTCGTTCTCTTTCTTCTTTTTCTTTCTCTCGTTCGCGTTCCGCGGCCTTCTCGGCTCTATCTGCGGCACGCTCTTCTCTAGCTAGGTCTTCTTTTAGTCTACTCTCGCACCAAGAAGCCAGCTGGTCCTCGGGTATGCCTAACAGCTTCGCTGAATTTATATAGGAAGTGTAATCGGCCATTATGATTAGTTACACTCACAATAGGTCTCTACAGGAGATCTATTAATGTTATTGGACAGGTATCCGGATAAATTCACGCAATAGCCCGTCTGACAGTGTACTATGTTATCACTGTAGTATTTACGTTAATCCGATACGCGATAAAAAATATTTACTTGTTTAACTCCGCGATTATTAATCCCTGAGGCAATTTGCACTCGTCGGGTCGACGTCCCTAGTAGACGACAAAATACAAACAATGTTCCTTCTTCAATGAAATCGCAGTGTCCTTACTGTTATCACTGCCGATGTAATATATAATGGGATTAAAGAGTTATACAAATACAAATACAAAATATAATTACACGTGAATCAACGAATATTAGATCGTTGATTAATATTTTTAGCTATTTTTCTATAGCTCTTGTATAATTGCAATTGCAAGGTAATTTTATTACCGGTAGTTCTCTTTAAAGAACAATAACTTCAGTAATTATATACTGGATATTCAAGGCAGGTGCACAACTGCACTTGAATGGGGAATCAATATTCCCAATATATAAATATATACTCTGGCGTATCAGCCTTTACGTCACAATAACCAGATAAACTCAATCAATGCGTCAATGTAGACACATGACTCACACAGGCATTATATTAAACAAAGGAATGTATAATTATAATGTACGTAAGGTGTAATAAAAAACAACAACACGAAACTAGACGCCAGACCAACAAGAAAAGACGGACAATAACAAACTCTACAGTCTGAATATATTTACAGATAGGATTAAGAAGAGGACAAGAGAGACGTCTTCCTAAAACAACGAGGAAGATGGGAACGCTACAATCTAAACAAAGTGTACAGATCCCTATCAAAGTCCGTTCTCGCGAATGCGACTTCCCACAGTTTTAATAACCACTGGTGTTGCGAGACCGCACAATCTGTCGTCGAGACGGCAGAGTCTGCGACCAAGCCACCACTTTGGCAGGGGGGACCCGCAAACGTAAGAACGCCCTCGCCACCGCCCGTGAGTTCCTAAACACAGAGAAAAAGTAAAATCAGCCTGTAAAACAGAAGGAGGAACACTCAACTCCTTAACGCAGACAATATTAAGGATGGAATCACTTAACTCAAGGAACTGGTGGAGATTCCTTTAGCCTTTGCGTACACCACAGTCAGTACGTTTGTCTTTCTTCGTTCAGTTATGTTGAAGTCTCCTTGGCCTCGATCCTCGGGTCAATGGGAGAGCCGGAAATATGTGGAACAAATAATCAAAGAAAGCAGTATACAAAACTAAATACAATGAAGTAATTAAAGTAGCTCAACGTGAAGACCACGTGAGCACTGAAATTGAAAAGAAACAAAAGTTAATCAAAGAGAAAAACGATATTATAATCTATTCTAAATAAACTATAAATTAAACAATGTCTTGTAGTGTCCCCTCCAGTGTCGCGATGTGGGTTAGATGGGGATATTTCGACTGACACTCTTTCGAGGTCCGCTCCCACAATCGACGAACACACAAAAAAAAAATACTTGCACTCTAAAAACTAAATAAATCAATTGCTTTGATTTTTAGCAGAACTGTAGGGCAGTTTAATTACAGGAATTAATGTAACAAATATAATTATAAATATAAATATCAATTCAAAGGCAACTGAATCTAACTAATGAAACTACAGCTTTCTATAAAGACTAACGTATTCAATCTAACTACTTGCAGGTCATATGAGTTATATGCCAAATAGAATCCGCGCACGTGGCGACGGATATAACAGTTTAAATTCTATTAATTCAATGAGACATGTTATGATATGGACATTTCCTCTAGACACGCCATGGAGAATGCTTGTACAACCATGCGTTGTCTGGCGGTAGCTCTGAAACTGTCTTCAAAAGTAAGTAGAACGGTTCACTTTCATCATTACAAATTAGTATGGACTCTCACCATGAGGCCCTCACTGGGAGTGAGAGCGCTGGATGTAAACGCTGTGGGTTTATATCAAACCAAGTAGCTTAGGCTCTGGAGCTTTAAATCAGGCTCCTCACAATGGACTGCTCAACTGCGTCTCTATGTCTCTCATCTGGCTGAGGACTATCGCCGTCCACCTCGTAAATGGATTGTCTACATGTGGCCCAGAACTAAGTTCTGTATGGCCTTAAATACTGGACTGCATCTGCAGCTTACCGTCTAATTCCTGGATTGTGATTCGTGCAACCACTTCTAGCTCAGCTGCCGAACTGAGTTATTTTAAGTAACAGCCCTACGCAACGACCTTGGGTCGACATCAAAGGTCGAATCACTCAATACAATATAATGCAATTTTATAGCAATAAATTCTTAACATGTTCAAAACCCCGAGCTTTTACTCTGGATCACGGTATTTTCTGTACGTCAACAGAAGTCTCAATAACATTTAATTCCTACTCACCCCTTCCCTCTCTACTAAACCTAGTTCAAAACACGAGATATAAAAAGTGCTCAGCCATGCACACCTACGCTGTCCGTCTATCCTTCCCCACACCTTCTGTCTATCTATTATAAAAAAAAAACTGTTCAAAACAAATTGTTTACGAGACCAAGTTATGCTGGCTCGCACAATAATTACGTTTGTAAAAATTACTCACTGCTCTCTCACAAAACTTTAGTCAGTGGAAACATTTATGAATTAAATCTATTCTTGACATAGCTCTTTCTCCATACTGCCCTGCAAACTAAACATACCTTGCATTCCACTGCTCACAATGGTACAATCTTTTCTCTTCATGTTTATACCCTCCCAGGCTCTCACCGATGCACTTCCGTTCTCCCATTGTACATCTCTCTCTCTCTCTGTCTCTCTGTCTCTGTCTCCATCTCTCTCAGTATCTCTCGGTTTCTCTCTTTCTCTGTCTCTCTGTCTCTGTCTCCATCTCTCTCAGTATCTCTCGGTTTCTCTCTCTCTCTGTGTCTTTCTTTATCTCGCCCCCCCCCCACTGTCTCTCTCTCTCTCTCTCTCTCCCCATCTCTCAGTTTCTCTCTCTCTCTCTGTGTCTTTCTTTATCTCGCCCTCTCCACCCCCGCCCCCCACTGTCTCTCTCTCTCTCTCTCTCTCTCTGTCTTTCGCTCTCTCTCTCTCTCTCTCTCTGCCCCCCCCTCCTCTCATGCGGCTTTTCGTTTTTTAAGCCTTCTTGCATGCCCCCCCCCCTCCCCCACCAAACTGATCAACTTACCTCCTGTGGGATAGTTAGTGGCCCGGGAAACACAAGGGCCCTGACATCTATGAGTTAAGCTTGCCCAGCCACGGATGTCCCCACTGGCTGGACACAGCTGATTCTGCCAGTATCCAGGGGCACCACTATTACATTGGTAACACTGTGAGAACTCCTGTACAGGCTGAGATGTCACCATTGGTCTGCGCGTGTTCCAGATAACCTCAATAAATGTAGAAGTAATGTCACTTTGTGTCGTGGCTGTTTCTTCACCTTGTGAAGTCAAAGAAAGAGTATCTTGTGTAGTAGGTGTTTCGATACCAGGTGAAGACATTCTTTCTATACCGTGTGTGGTAGTTGTTGTTACACCTGGTGATGTAAGTGTTTCTTCATCTTCGTCTTCATCTTCATCATCATCTTCATCCTGTGTGGTAGTTGTTGTTACACCTGGCGACGTAGTTCTTTCTTCATCCTGTGTGGTAGTTGTTATTACACCTGGCGACGTAGTTCTTTCTTCATCCTGTGTGGTAGTTGTTGTTACACCTGGCGACGTAGTTCTTTCTTCATCCTGTGTGGTAGTTGTTGTTACACCTGGCGACGTAGTTCTTTCTTCATCCTCTGTGGTAGTTGTTGTTACACCTGATGATGTAGTTGTTACTTCATCTTCATCATCATCTTCATCCTCTGTGGTAGTTGTTGTTACACCTGGTGATGTAGCTGTTTCTTCATCTTCGTCTTCATCTTCATCATCATCTTCATCCTGTGTGGTAGTTGTTGTTACACCTAGTGATGTAAACGTTTCTTCATCGTCGTCTTCATCTTTATCCTGTGTGGTAGTTGTTGTTACACCTGGTGATGTAAGTGTTTCTTCATCGTCGTCTTCATCTTCATCATCATCTTCATCCTGTGTGGTAGTTGTTGTTACACCTGCTGATGTAGCTGTTACTTCATCTTCGTTTTCATCTTCATCATCATCTTCATCCTGTGTGGTAGTTGTTGTTACAACTGGTGATGTAAGTGTTTCTTCATCTTCGTCTTCATCTTCATCCTGTGTGGTAGTTGTTGTTACACCTGGTGATGTAAGTGTTTCTTCATCTTCGTCTTCATCTTCATCATCATCTTCATCCTGTGTGGTAGTTGTTGTTACACCTGGTGATGTAAGTGTTTCTTCATCTTCGTTTTCATCTTCATCCTGTGTGGTAGTTGTTGTTACACCTGGTGATGTAGCTGTTACTTCATCTTCATCATCACCTTCATCCTGTGTGGTAGTTGTTGTTACACCTGGTGATGTAGCTGTTACTTCATCTTCATCATCATCTTCATCCTGTGTAGTAGTTGTTGTTACACCTGGTGATGTAGCTGTTACTTCATCTTCATCATCATCTTCATCATGTGTGGTAGTTGTTGTTACACCTGGTGATGTAAGTGTTTCTTCATCTTCGTCTTCATCTTCATCATCATCTTCATCCTGTGTGGTAGTTGTTGTTACACCTGGTGATGTAGTTCTTTCTTCATCCTGTGTGGTAGTTGTTGTTACACCTGGTGATGTAAGTTTTTCTTCATCTTCGTCTTCATCTTCATCATCATCTTCATCCTGTGTGGTAGTTGTTGTTACACCTGGTGATGTAGCTGTTACTTCATCTTCATCATCATCTTCATCCTGTGTGGTAGTTGTTGTTACACCTGGTGATGTAGCTGTTTCTTCATCTTCGTCTTCATCTTCATCCTGTGTGGTAGTTGTTGTTACACCTGGTGATGTAGCTGTTACTTCATCTTCATCATCATCTTCATCCTGTGTGGTAGTTGTTGTTACACCTGGTGATGTAAGTGTTTCTTCATCTTCGTCTTCATCTTCATCATCATCTTCATCCTGTGTGGTAGTTGTTGTTACACCTGGTGATGTAGTTCTTTCTTCATCCTGTGTGGTAGTTGTTGTTACACCTGGTGATGTAAGTTTTTCTTCATCTCCGTCTTCATCTTCATCATCATCTTCATCCTGTGTGGTAGTTGTTGTTACACCTGGTGATGTAGCTGTTACTTCATCTTCATCATCATCTTCATCCTGTGTGATAGTTGTTGTTACACCTGCTGATGTAGCTGTTTCTTCATCTTCGTCTTCATCTTCATCCTGTGTGGTAGTTGTTGTTACACCTGGTGATGTAGCTGTTTCTTCATCTTCGTCTTCGTGTTCATCATCATCTTCATCCTGTGTAGTAGTTGTTGTTACACCTGGTGATGTAGCTGTTACTTCATCTTCATCATGTGTGGTAGTTGTTGTTACACCTGGTGATGTAAGTGTTTCTTCATCTTCGTCTTCATCTTCATCATCATCTTCATCCTGTGTGGTAGTTGTTGTTACACCTGGTGATGTAGTTCTTTCTTCATCCTGTGTGGTAGTTGTTGTTACACCTGGTGATGTAAGTTTTTCTTCATCTTCGTCTTCATCTTCATCATCATCTTCATCCTGTGTGGTAGTTGTTGTTACACCTGGTGATGTAGCTGTTACTTCATCTTCATCATCATCTTCATCCTGTGTGGCAGTTGTTGTTACACCTGGTGATGTAGCTGTTTCTTCATCTTCGTCTTCATCTTCATCCTGTGTGGTAGTTGTTGTTACACCTGGTGATGTAGCTGTTACTTCATCTTCATCATCATCTTCATCCTGTGTGGTAGTTGTTGTTACACCTGGTGATGTAAGTGTTTCTTCATCTGTGTCTTCATCTTCATCATCATCTTCATCCTGTGTGGTAGTTGTTGTTACACCTGGTGATGTAGTTCTTTCTTCATCCTGTGTGGTAGTTGTTGTTACACCTGGTGATGTAAGTTTTTCTTCATCTCCGTCTTCATCTTCATCATCATCTTCATCCTGTGTGGTAGTTGTTGTTACACCTGGTGATGTAGCTGTTACTTCATCTTCATCATCATCTTCATCCTGTGTGGTAGTTGTTGTTACACCTGCTGATGTAGCTGTTTCTTCATCTTCGTCTTCATCTTCATCCTGTGTGGTAGTTGTTGTTACACCTGGTGATGTAGCTGTTTCTTCATCTTCGTCTTCATGTTCATCATCATCTTCATCCTGTGTAGTAGTTGTTGTTACACCTGGTGATGTAGCTGTTACTGCATCTTCATCATCATCTTCATCCTGTGTGGTAGTTGTTGTTACACCTGGTGATGTAGCTGTTTCTTCATCTTCGTCTTCATCTTCATCCTGTGTAGTAGTTGTTGTTACACCTGGTGATGTAGCTGTTACTTCATCTTCATCATCATCTTTATCCTGTGTGGTAGTTGTTGTTACACCTGGTGATGTAGCTGTTTCTTCATCTTCGTCTTCATCTTCATCCTGTGTGGTAGTTGTTGTTACACCTGGTGATGTAGCTGTTACTTCATCTTCATCATCATCTTCATCCTGTGTGGTAGTTGTTGTTACACCTGGTGATGTAGCTGTTACTTCATCTTCATCATCATCTTCATCCTGTGTGGTAGTTGTTGTTACACTTGGTGATGTAGCTGTTACTTCATCTTCATCATCATCTTCATCCTGTGTGGTAGTTGTTGTTACACCTGGTGATGTAGCTGTTTCTTCATCGTCATCATCATCTTCATCCTGTGTAGTAGTTGTTGTTACACCTGGTGATGTAGCTGTTTCTTCATCTTCGTCCTGTGTGGTAGTTGTTGTTACATCTGGTGACGTAGATCTTTCTTCATCCTGTGTGGTAGTTGTTGTTACACCTGGTGACGTAGTTGTTTCTCCATCCTGTGTGGTAGTTATTCTTACACCTGGTGACGTAGTTGTTTCTTCATCACGTGTGGTAATTGTTGTTACACCTGGTGACGTAGTTGTTTCTTCACCACGTGTGGTAATTGTTGTTACACCTGGTGACGTACTTGTTCTTACAGCTGGTGATGTACTTGTTTCTTCATCATGTGTGGTAGTTGTCGTTACACCTGCCGAAGTAGTTGTTTCTCCATCCTGTGTGGTATTTGTTCTTACACCTGCTGACGTATTTGTTTCTTTATTACGTGTGGTAATTGTTGTTATACCTGGTGACGTAGTTGTTCCTCCATCCTGTGTGGTAGTTGTTCTTACACCTGCTGACGTATTTGTTTCTTTATCACGTGTATTAATTGTTGTTATACCTGGTGACGTAGTTGTTTCTTCATCATGTGTGATAGTTGTGGTTACACCTGCTGACGTATTTGTTTCTTTATCACGTGTGGTAATTGTTGTTATGCCTGGTGACGTAGTTGTTTCTTCATCCTGTGTGGTAGTTATTCTTACACCTGCTGACGTATTTGTTTCTTTATCACGTATGGTAATTGTTGTTACACCTGGTGACGTAGTTGTTTCTTCATCATCTGTGATAGTTGTTCTTACACCTGCTGGTGTAGTTATTTCTTCATTCTGCATGGTAGCTGTCCTTAGAGCTGGTGACGTAGTTGTTTCTTCATCACGTGTGGTAGTTGTCCTTACATCTGCTGACGTCGTTGTACTTACACCAGCTGACCCAGTTGTTTCTCCACCCTGTATGGTAGTTGTTCTTACACCTGCTGACCCAGTTGTTTCTCCATCCTGTGTGGTAGTTGTTCTTACACCTGCTGTCCCAGTTGTTTCTTTATCACGTGTGGTAATTGTTGTTACACCTGGTGACGTAGTTGTTTCTTCATCATGTGTGATAGTTGTTCTTACACCTGCTGACGTATTGGTTTCTTTATCACGTGTGGTAATTGTTATTATACCTGGTGACGTAGTTGTTTCCCCATCCTGTGTGGTAGTTGTTCTTACACCTGCTGACGTATTTCTTTCTTTATCACGTGTGGTAATTGTAGTTATACCTGGTGACGTAGTTGTTTCTCCATCCTGTGTGGTAATTGTTCTTACACCTGCTGACGTATTTGTTTCTTTATCACTTGTGGTAATTGTTGTTATACCTGGTGACGTAGTTGTTTCTTCATCATGTGTGATAGTTGTTCTTACACCTGCTGACGTAGTTGTTTCTCCATCCTGTGTGGTAGTTGTTCTTACACCTGATGACGTAGTTGTTTCTCCATCATGTGTGATAGTTGTTCTTACACCTGCTGACGTATTTGTTTCTTTATCGCGTGTGGTAATTGTTGTTAATCCTGGTGACGTAGTTGTTTCTTCATTCTGTATGGTAGCTGTCCTTACAGCTGGTGACGTAGTTGTTTCTTCATCACGTGTGGTAGTTGTCCTTACATCTGCTGACGTCGTTGTACTTACACCAGCTGACCCAGTTGTTTCTCCATCCCGTATGGTAGTTGTTCTTACACCTGCTGACCCAGTTGTTTCTCCACCCTGTATGGTAGTTGTTCTTACACCTGCTGACCCAGTTGTTTCTCCACCCTGTATGGTAGTTGTTCTTACACCTGCTGACCCAGTTGTTTCTCCACCCTGTATGGTAGTTTTTCTTACACCTGCTGACCCAGTTGTTTCTCCACCCTGTATGGTAGTTGTTCTTACACCTACTGACCCAGTTGTTTCTCCACCCTGTATGGTAATTGTTCTTACACCTGTTGAGCCAGTTGTTTCTCCACCCTGTATGGTAGTTGTTCTTACACCTGCTGACCCAGTTGTTTCTCCACCCTGTCTGGTAATTGTTCTTACACCTGCTGACCCAGTAATTTCTCCACCCTGTATGGTAGTTGTTCTTACACCTGCTGACCCAGTTGTTTCTCCACCCTGTATGGTAATTGTTCTTACACCTGCTGACCCAGTTGTTTCTCCACCCTGTATGGTAGTTGTTCTTACACCTGCTGACATAGTTGTTCTTATATCTGCTGACCGAGTTGTTTCTCCACCCTGTGTGGTAGTTATTCTTACACCTGCTGACGTACTTGTTTCTTCATCACGTGTGGTAATTGTTGTTACACCTGGTGACGTATTTGTTTCTCCATCCTGTGTTGTAGTTATTCTTACACCTGCTGACGTATTTGTTTCTTCATCACGTGTGGTAATTGTTGTTACACCTGGTGACATTGTTGTTTCTCCACCCTGTGTGGTAGTTATTCTTACACCTGCTGTCGTACTTGTTTCTTCATCACGTGTGGTAATTGTTGTTACACCTGGTGACGTAGTTGTTTCTTCATCATATGTGATAGTTGTTCTTACACCTGCTGACGTATTTGTTTCTTTATCACGTGTGGTAATTGTTGTTTTACCTGGTGACGTAGTTGTTTCTCCATCCTGTGTGGTAGTTGTTCTTACACCTGCTGACGTATTAGTTTCTTTATCACGTGTGGTAATTGTTGTTATACCTGGTGACGTAGTTGTTTCTTCATCACGTGTGATAGTTGTTCTTACACCTGCTGACGTATTTGTTTCTTTATCAGGTGTGGTAATTGTTGGTGACGTAGTTGTTTCTCCATCCTGTGTGGTAGTTGTTCTTACACCTGCTGACCTATTTGTTTCTTTATCACGTCCTGGTGAGGTAGTTGTTTCTTCATCATGTGTGATAGTTGTTCTTACACCTGCTGATGTATTTGTTTCTTTATCACGTGTGGTAATTGTTGTTATACCTGGTGACGTAGTTGTTTCTCCATCCTGTGTGGTAGTTGTTCTTACACCTGCTGACGTAGTTGTTTCTCCATCCTGTGTGGTAGTTGTTCTTACACCAGCTGACGTAGTTGTTTCTTCATCATGTGTGATAGTTGTTCTTACACCTGCTGACGTATTTATTTCTTTATCACGTGTGGTAATTGTTGTTATACCTGGTGACGTAGTTGTTTCTTCATTCTGTATGGTAGCTGTCCTTACAGCTGGTGACGTAGTTGTTTCTTCATCACGTGTCTTAGTTGTCCTCACATCTGCTGACGTCGTTGTACTTACACCAGCTGACCCAGTTGTTTCTCCACCCTGTATGGTAGTTGTTCTTACACCTGCTGACCCAGTTGTTTCTCCACCCTGTATGGTAGTTGTTCTTACACATGCTGAGCCAGTTGTTTCTCCACCCTGTATGGTAGTTGTTCTTACAACTGCTGACCCAGTTGTTTCTCCACCCTGTATGGTAGTTGTTCTTACACCTGCTGACCCAGTTGTTTCTCCATCCTGTATGGTAGTTGTTCTTACACCTGCTGACCCAGTTGTTTCTCCGGCCTGTATGGTAGTTGTTCTTACACCTGCTGACCCAGTTGTTTCTCCACCCTGTATGATAGTTGTTCTTACACCTGCTGACCCAGTTGTTTCTCCACCCTGTACGGTAGTTGTTCTTACACCTGCTGACCCAGTTGTTTCTCCACCCTGTATGGTAGTTGTTCTTGCACCTGCTGAGCCAGTTGTTTCTCCACCCTGTATGGTAGTTGTTCTTACAACTGCTGACCCAGTTGTTTCTCCACCCTGTATGGTAGTTGTTCTTACACCTGCTGACCCAGTTGTTTCTCCATCCTGTATGGTAGTTGTTCTTACACCTGCTGACCCAGTTGTTTCTCCGGCCTGTATGGTAGTTGTTCTTACACCTGCTGACCCAGTTGTTTCTCCACCCTGTATGATAGTTGTTCTTACACCTGCTGACCCAGTTGTTTCTCCACCCTGTACGGTAGTTGTTCTTACACCTGCTGGCCCAGTTGTTTCTCCACCCTGTATGGTAATTGTTCTTACACCTGCTGACCCAGTTGTTTCTCCACCCTGTATGGTAGTTGTTCTTACACCTGCTGACCCAGTTGTTTCTCCACCCTGTATGGTAGTTGTTCTTACACCTGCTGACCCAGTTGTTTCTCCACCCTGTATGGTAGTTGTTCTTACACCTGCTGATGTAGTTGTTCTTATATCTGCTGACCCATTTGTTTCTCCACCCTTTGTGGTAGTTATTCTTACACCTGCTGACGTACTTGTTTCTTCATCACGTGTGGTAATTGTTGTTACACCTGGTGACGTAGTTGTTTCTCCATCCTGTGTGGTAGTTATTCTTACACCTGCTGACGTATTTGTTTCTTCATCACGTGTGGTAATTGTTGTTACACCTGCTGACGTACTTGTTTCTTTATCACGTGTGGTAATTGTTGTTACACCTGGTGACGTAGTTGTTTCTCCATCCTGTGTGGTAGTTATTCTTACACCTGCTGACGTACTTGTTTCTTCATCACGTGTGGTAATTGTTGTTACACCTGGTGACGTAGTTGTTTCTTCATCATGTGTGATAGTTGTTCTTACACCTGCCGACGTACTTGTTTCTTTATCACGTGTGGTAATTGTTGTTACACCTGGTGACGTAGTTGTTCTTACAGCTGGTGATGTAGTTGTTTCTCCATCCTGTGTGATAGTTGTCCTTACACCTGCTGACGTAGTTGTTTCTTCATCCTGTGGTGTAGTTTTTGTTACATCTGCTGACGTAGTTGTTTCTCCATCCTGTGTGGTAGTTGTTCTTACACCTGGTGACGTAGTTGAACCTACACCTCCTGACGTAGTTGATTCTTCCCCTCGTGACGTAGTTGATACTACATCTCGTGACGTAGTAGTTTTTCCACCTTGTGACATGGTTGATTCTATACCTCGTGACGTAATTGATTCTACACCCCGTGACGTAGTTGATACTACACGTCGTGACGTAGTAGTTTCCCCACCTTGTGTCCTAGTAGATTCATCCCCTCGTGACGTAGTTGATACTAACTCTCGTGTCGTAGTTGTTTCCCCATCTTGTGACGTAATGGATTCTACGCCTCGTGTAGTATTTGATTCTACACTTCGTGACGTAGTTGATTGTAGACCACGTGACGTAGTTGATTCTACCCCTCGTGATGTAGTAGATTCTACCCCTCGTGATGTAGTAGATTCTACCCCCCGTGACGTAATTGGTTCTACACCATGTGACGTAATTTGTGAGGCTGACTCTGGGTCCACATATTCAGATTTTGAAGTGCTCCTTACGGTGGTTGTGACGTCAGACATAGTAGTGCTTGAGACATCCTGGACATTGTCTATTGCTGTAGTGCTGGTGTCAGTAGTGGACGTGTTGCGGGGTGCTATGGAGGCGCTCCAGGCAATATCAGGAACTGTAGATGACAAGGAAGGGTGAACATGGGGGGGGGGGGGGGGGGGAAGAGTAAAGTATGCCAAATATTATAGACACATGAAATGTAGAAGTGAAGTTACGAATCATTTCTGTGTTGTCAAATTAAAAAAAAAAATTAAGAGAGATTTTAATTACTGATAATTAAATTTTAAAAAAATAGGTGGGTCACCGTATAAACAGTGGAAAGGTGGGAAATGTGAGAAAGTTAGGGACACGTTGGTCTAGAGGCAAAGTGCTCCCCTCTCATGCCGAAGATACTGGGTTCGATTCCCGATCGGTGCAGGCATATCGGAAATTTGGGGGAATTTGCTGTTCATGATTCTATGGTAGGTCGGATCGAACATCTAGTCGGATGATCAGTCTGCACGTTGCGCACAGTAAAGATACCTTGGCAGTTGGAAGTCAAGAAGTCAGCAAGCCTAACAACGCCACTGCCAGGGCAGAATGAAAAACAGGTTATCCCTAACCCCCCCCCCCCCTTCCGCCCATAAAGCTCCGACAGGTACACAAAATACAAATACAACAACATACAAAAAAAAAAAGAAAGAGAAGTGCAAATGCCGAGGGCAGATATCCCCCGAAAACAAGAGACCTCAAAACAAAATGTGAGAAATATGCATAGAAAATGACACTAACATGGGAGATCATCTTTTCTGTACCTGAGCAGTGCAGTTTTCTCTATTTCTCTGTCAACAATACAGGTGACCACGAACTTTACCTGCTGTTGGACTAGGAGGTTTAAAAACAATGGCATTGCCCCAAACGCCCCAAAAATAGGCGGACCATTATCTCATACATAACCAGAACAGCCCAATTTACGCCCGGGCTTCCAAAAAATATGCTCTCTTCAGTGCACCGGCCGAGTGTCTCTCTACAGTGTTGCCGTCCTTCCGATTTTTCCCAAGATCTTAGGGGTTATTTTGGGATCTTTCTTTCTTGGCATTTTTTGGCCACTTTTGTGCATTTCTTATGATTTCTTTGTTTAAAAAAAGTCACAAAATTGCCCATCCTCTCACAATGCCGTTTGTGACTTAAATGTGAAAAACGCCCCCTGGGCTAATGGGAAGTTTGAGTTTGCTTGTTTATGAGGATTTTTGGTTCGTCTTTCGTGAGCTAATCACTGCCATTGTTTGGTTTAAATTCAAAGTATTAGGAAATTGTTAATTTTAAATGTGTTTTTTGTAAGGAAGTGTATATTTAGGCCGAATACGGTATATACAACCTGGTGCTGTGCTATTTGGGCCGAAGATATTTTAGGCAAGGGAGTGCCAATTGTCACCGCGGAATACGGTGTCCATTGTCGATTTAAGTGTGCATTGGAATGGTCAGATGGACCTGGGGGCATGAGGGTCTAGTCAGTTTGTATCAATGGGTGGTAGTCATATTGACTCATCAGGCGAAAAGGGGCTGGGGTAGCCATTGGCGATCGATGAACCGTCAATGGCCGTAATTGCCGCTACCGGTAATCGACGCCACCTTTAGGCAATACTGTACGGACACAAATTCTGTGTTTCAAAAAAAAAACACGCCAGAACAGTGCAAACTGCAAACTCGCCCTATCGGCCCAAATAACCCGGAACCGGGGTTTTGTTCTATTTAGGCCGTAATCGGCCCAAATTAGAGCCTTTTTGTAATGAAAATATATTGGGATTTTGTGCCTCATCTTAGGATTTTTTATACCGGTTTCTTGGGATTTTTGAAAATCTTCACCGGCAACGCTGCCTCCCTGTAAGACTGTCCCGCAGAGAGCTATCGGCAGGGAAGCCCTCTCACGGGGGTCAGAAGAAGCCCTACAAAGGTTCACTACAGACCTCCCTGAAGGGCTGTGGCATTGACATTGGAAGCTCTATCCTCCGATCCCCCAGAATGGCAGATCTGGGTCCGCTCTGGTGTCGTCGCCTATGAGGAGCAGAGGATCGGCAGCGCCATTCTGAAACGCCAGAAACGCATGGAGAAGGCACTTAACCCACCTACATCTGATCAGTACTAGCTGTACCAGTGTCTCCTTTTCTACTACCGCTCATGCCCTGGCGGAGCCGTGACCGCTCTGACGACGTGGCGTATGAGTAGCAGAGGATCGGCAAGGCCATTCTGAAACGCCAGAATTGCATGGAAAAGGCACTTAACCCAACTACACCTGGACAGCACCAGCTACACCCCTGACCACAATGCCATCGACACTTCAGAGTCCTGAATGGACTTTTAGGTCATCTCCGGACCCACCTGGTGTAAAGCCCAGGCTCATTTCCGACTACCGCTCATGCCGTTTGATTGTATTAATATTAAAGTCAGATCCGAGACACAGAATACCGAGTCGAACCATTCCTTCTCCCACTATGTGTCCACAAATTGCGCGCGTATAAATACGGTGAGTACTACTCTTTCTCGACTAATTATGAAGCAGTGTGGTGCGAACTGTTGCACTGTTGACGTCGATGCTACGCGCGTAAGTATACGGTCGGAATATGACGGATTAATTCGTCTCGTATCCTGTGTCTCGGGTCAGATATTGTCCAGTGAGATAGAGAATAGAACAAAGGGGCGCTATTCAACGGTGACTTTAGAGATGTTTTACCCCCCCCCCCCCGCTCCCTCCCCTTAGCCCTATCAATCCACTGACCAAAGGCGGCCCCCTGGGGAAGAACTGTGTTTTAGGAAGGGGGTGGGGGGGTGGGGGGTGGGGACGGAGAGGGGGAGAGGGGGAGAGGGGGACTGTGACATGGAAAATAAGAGGAAAAGTAAGAAAGTAACTCCTACACGTTGAATCAAGATGAGAGAAAGAGGAAATTAGCAATGTCGGACAAGTAAGTTTGTAAACAGGATATTCGATCTATCTATCTATCTATCTATCTATCTATCTATCTATCTATCTATCTATCTATCTATCTATCTATCTATCTATCTATCTATCTATCTATCTATCTATCTATCTATCTATCTATCTATCTATCTATCTATCCATCCATCCATCCATCCATCTATCTATCTATCTATCTATCTATCTATCTATCTATCTATCTATCTATCTATCTATCTATCTATCTATCTATCTATCTATCTATCTATCTATCTATCTATATGTATGCCTCTCTGTCCGTCTGTTTATATCTATCTATCTATCTATCTATCTATCTATCTATCTATCTATCTATCTATCTATCTATCTATCTATAATGGATAAACACAAAAGAAAATCTTCGAATTACCTGTGACCAGCATCAGCTGCAGACAGAGAAGGACATTCATATTCTTGTAACTGTGTGCAGAGAAATACATCTCTGGTCACCAGCCTTGCAGCTTTTAGCAATCACCAGACTGTCCCTGGATTGATCAAGTCCTCCGTTATGTTGCCAAAGAACGGCAACTCAGGCAATCAGCTGTAAAGAGTTATTAGCCCATTTCAAATTTCGTAGAGAGGCTAAAATAGCAATAATTTATTATAGGAAGTGCACAGATAGGGAAGATATCCCCCACCTATACACTTTGCATAGGTAGGGAAGACATTCCCTACCTATTCACCTTGCATAGGTGGGGAAGATATCCCCTGCCTATTCACTTTGCGTAGGTAAGGAAAATATCCCCAGACTATGCAGCCCCTATGTGTGCAAAGTGCATGCAGAGAAGATATTAATTTCTTGACTATTCACTTAACTCAGGCAAGGAAAATATTTTTGTCTCTGCATCTTTTTTAGGTCGGGAAGATATTTCTTGTGTAATAGGCCTACTTTGCTTAGGCAGGGAAGATATTCCTTTCTTCCTGTGCTTTGCCTGCTATGTTTGCAATAGCTATGAAACATTATAATTATAGGTAATGATCATGTATCACACTCATCATCCGGCGGTAAGAAGCCAAATCAGCGCCTATCCCCATTACGACCCATTGGCGACAGCAAACCTAATCTACCTCTGTCAAAATAATTATGGCAAAAAGAAAAGCTGTAAGAAGAAAGGCAACCCCATAGATTTTCTGTTGTTCTTACGCTTCTTCAATTTACGTTCATGTATGAGGGGACAATGAATTTGATAGGCTTTAATTTTAAGCCCATGGAGGCAGAATGTAATTACATGTATTATTGTACTTGAGCATGGCACCTATGAAAAGTCCAGAGTGGGTCTATTGGGAGAGGAGCAAGGGGAACTAGCTGTTTCCTGCCTATTTAGGAAAACATACAGTAAAGCACACCTACACGAAGAATACACAGGCATTTAATTTACTTGTAGGTCAAGCATTCCAGGGAATTTTCCAGCCAGCACCCCTACGCCAATCCGACGTATTTGTGTAGAATATCCCCGTAGAGTAGGTAGGATTACCGTAGGGGTGGGGTCCCTACATCAAACAGATGTCGGTCAATGCTGTAAACAGCGGATCTACGAGGGAACGATACCATTGCTTTATGCAAACATCCTATACAGAGGATTATCTTAGGGTTGCTGGTTGGAGTGATGAAACTTCGAGTACGCAGTAGTTCGACGATCGAACCCTTCTATTTCAGTTCATTCTCCACAAATTACACCAGAGAGGAGAAAGAAAAATTTTGAAACTATTTCAAGCTAATATTTATTTTGCTTCTTGCCAGTGCAGAATTTTTTTTTTTTGCTTGTTTTTTTTTTAAATTTTGGTGCATAAAGAAATCGGCAGATACTCCCCCCCACCCCCCCCCACCCACACACATACAAGTTCAGTAAGCGCATGGTTATGTCCATGATGCCGTAGCACGAGGTTGGCTTCCGTCTTGACCTTCTCTGCTCAGAGTGGGCGATGGAGTAGCGAGCCTTTGTCACCACGTTTTGCTTTGAGCTCTGTCTAGGCCGTTCGTCTGACCCTTGTCTTTGCTGACTCGCCGACTGATTCGGATGATTTTGATTCATATAACCTCCTGTCGTTGACTGACTCGAATCGCGATTCGCTTCTGTCGCCACTGGCTCGCCGACAACTAATTCTATAGCCTATAATATCGTGATTCAAATCAAATACACTAAATTTAGACCAATAATAATTCCACACGTTTGGTGATGTCGTAGTACACTATCTTCCCTACCTATGCAAAGTGGATGGATGAAAATCGTTGAAATTTTGTATGCAGTGTTGTTGTTTTTTTTCCATTTACCTTACCAGGAAATTATTTTTTGAAAATGATGATTTTCTTGGAAATAAGTAGAATTCTTTCACAAAAGTATACATTTTAGCGAGATAGAAGTTTTTTTTTTCAAATTTTAGAAGCTTTACAGCAGTTGAAGTTCTACTCTTTATTTAACCCCTCGGTATAATAGAAACAACTTTAGCATTTTATTGACACAACCCGATATAACATTAGCACCTCTCCGAATACACTCAAAACTCGTAACGAAGAGTAATGATAATAAAGACGCATGATGAGCAGTAATTCAGTTCTACGTCAAAAGAACCAACTTTTTATGTAATTTTATTTTGAAGAGAAATATGTCAAAAGTACAAATTTTCGTTAATACTATCCGCGAGAGCGGTATTGTGTCAAAAGTATACATTTTTATGAAATGTAGATCTATTTACAAGAGAAGTCTTATGTCAAAAGTACAACTTTTTACAAAATTTATTTACAAGAGAAATATTATGTCAAAAGTACAACTTTTTACAAAATTTATTTACAAGAGAAGTATTATGTCAAAAGTACAACTTTTTACAAAATTTATTTACAAGAGAAATATTATGTCGAAAGTACAACTTTTTACAAAATTTATTGACAAGAGATGTCTTATGTCAAAAGTATAACTTTTTACAAAATTTATCTACAAGAGAAGTCTTAAGTCAAAGGTACAACTTTTTACAAATTTTATTTACAAGAGAAGTATTATGTCAAAAGTACAACTTTTTATAAAATCTAACTTATCCCCCCAGCCTTTGAACGGTCTGTGGTACCTATTACCACCTTTCTATCTCATAGGATTGACGCTGACAAATAGTAGGCCTACTCACACCCAACTCAGCAGTGTTTCCAATACAGGCTGTCGCAGAATTAATGTTTGCAAATTTATTTGTGTCCGTCTGTTCGAAAATCTCTGGCAGAGCTGTACGAAAGAACTAGCTGTACGACTGAACTGTTACTATAGTCAGCCTGATATCCGACAACACAAATAAAAATTTAATTTTTAAAAATCTTTTTATAGTTTTATGAACTGTTTTTCAGGATCTTCCGTGAAATTTTTCTAGACTTATACTGTTTGGCTTACCGTTAGTAATCAAATGAAATTTCCTATGCAAATTAACCCGTCCTCTGCGAAAGTGAATAGAGTTATCAGGATGTGGATTAGCGGATATGACGTCCTGAATCTCACAGCGATTAGTTATACGGAACAAACAGTTGGCCAGCTTTTATATAGTGTCAGCTGTCCTCCTACCCGCGACAGGCAGGACCAGGTGTAAGATGGGTGAACGTTGACATCCGGGTATCAGGTTGCATGCCTTGTCATAGGGTGAATCACTTCAAGCCACTCAGTTTTAATGTATTCTTCAAGTTATTCCCTACGTCACGAGTGGACCATTTTTTGTTACTTCATTTATTTTAGTATGGAAAGATTTCGTCGTTATTAACAGAATTGAATAGAATCTATAGTCATACAGAAAGACAAACAGCTCGACAGACAAACAGATAGATAGATAGATAGATAGATAGATAGAGAGATAGAGAGATAGATAGATAGATAGATAGATAGATAGATAGATAGATAGATAGATAGATAGATGGATAAATAGATAGATATATATATAGACATACAGACAAACAGATAGATAGATAGATAGATAGATAGATAGATAGATAGATAGATAGATAGATAGATAGATAGATAGATAGATAGATAGATAGATAGACAGATAGATAGATTATGCTTGTGCGCCCTACCTATATAACTGACGTCATACACGTAATGACGCTGAAATATACGAGGTCAAAACACACACACATGCACGCACCCACACACACACCTGTCGGACATTCATTATGACATGTAACAAGGTCAGTGAGCGCCTTCCTTCTTCCTGCATATTTTTGTAGCCCCACTCCTCTTCAACATCTCCGTCCAGCTGAGGACTTTTTACTTTTAATTTCGGTAGAATCAGAAAAAGACAAACGGACTTAAGAATCTAGTTAAGCTATTCATATATCTTCCACCCACACGTTTGGGGGGGGCAACAGAACATTGGTGGCGGTGTCTGAAGTTAACCTATGCAACGCTTCGCAGTCCACAGTAGAACAGTAGAAAAATGATACCTTTCGTGCTTTACGTCTACCAGTATACTCTTTAGGTAAAGTTTTCTTTTATGTCTACTTTTTAAGCCGCGGCATACCGGCTCGTCAATGAAAAAAAAAAAAAAAATCACTTTCAAACTTTGAATTATTTTTGTTCTCAATATACAATGTGTCACAGAAGCCAAATTTAAATATCGTCTTAACTTGTGTTTTTTATAAGTAGATAAAAATTTTCATTTTCTATTTTGATTATTCGCGTTTTCTTTATAATATCAAGACTTCAGACCAGTGCTTCTCAAACTTTGTTTGTCCCATGCCTTACTTCAGTTTTCCAAAAAAAAAAATAAAACCAACAAAACAAACAAAAACGTGTTAGTTTACAGTAAATACAAAAAGGATCTGAAAAAAAATATTCAAGTCTCACGTCTGTTCATTTCAATGTTTTAATCCGAGCTAATCAAGGAAACCACTAACGTGACATCAACAAACAACAGTTTATCTGTACATCAACATCATCAGTTGCCCTGTCTGGAACAGGCATTGGCGATCATGGCTCTCCACTCGGATCTGTCATCAGCCAACCTCAAGAAGGAGTTGTTGTTGTGATGTTTATTTGTTGTCCATGAATTAAGACTGTCAGTGAAAGTGGGACTGTCTCTCAATGTGAAAAAGACAGAATGTATCGTCGCTTTGCTGCATGACTCCTGCAACTGACATTTCGAAAATTTTACAGGAGAGCCAAAAAACTGATTTTCGTTGGCTTATGTAATATTGTAAAGACAATGAACTTGATTATTGCAATATCGTTATTTATAAGAATTGAGCTACGAGCTTTTGACACAATGTGCACTATCGATTTTCAGACCCAAAGAATGAAAAAAGTGATTTTGGCCAAAAATGTTAGTTACAGGGGTCTTGCACCATAGCGACGGTATGGTAGTCTCCAAAACAAAACCAAAAAACAATCAACCCGAAATGTACTCTGGTTAGCAAAGAAGAGCAAGTCAAACAAGTTTATCTATACAGTTAAGTTAAAATACACTATGAAAATTAAGATTTCCATGATAAATCCCTGTGCCCCATGCTGAAGCACCAGGCCGCACAAAAATATTGCCAGGACCCACCGAGCATGCGTAACGCCTTGAGGAACACTGCTTTAGACCTTGGAGTTACCTGAGGGGTAAACCAGACCAAGGCTGGCGTAGGCCCCACAATGGTGGCTCTCCACCTAATTTATTATTACGCATCACACTAAAACACTACTCACAACCCACACCGCGGCGGTGTGGGCATGCATAATAATTAGGTGGTGAGCCACCAGTGTGGGGCCTACGCCAGCCTTGGTCTGGCTTACCCCTTATATTAACTCTATTAAGAACCCTTTTCATTGTTTTGAACATCCAGCGAAGAAAAGGCGTTTACGGTTCTTTTCGTGATTCTTAAAACCACACTGCTTGCTTGCCCAGAGGTGACGCGTGACACACCTGTCCTGTCACATTATTTTATGCAGGTAATTTTTCTTGACCCTGAGTCAAAGGTGAACAGTCACGATCCTGACTCTGATGGAGAGATGCGTGGGCGGGTGGATGATGCAGGACAACACTTTAGGCGTTTCGTCATTGTCATAAGACATTGCGTCAGCACGGCCAAGTTCAGCAGAGTAAGAGATCTACTTGGTTAGTGGAAGAAAGTCAAATATCTCAGTCTAGTTTTGTCCACGATACAACAAAGTTATACATGAATGACAGACTTTGATGGTTGGCACCGAATTTTAGCAGGAATCTGTACATGTAATATCTGACTGAAATCTTCGCCCGACTAGGTGTTAGGTAGGGTGCTTAAGAAAGAGAACTAGAGAGAGGGGGAAAGAAGGGAGAGAGAGAGAGAGAGAGAGAGAAAGAGAGAGAGAGAAAGAAAGAGAGAGAGAGAGAGAGAGAGAGAGAGAGACTGGGAAAGAGGGGGAAGAGCGAGAAATGGAGAGAGAGAGAGAGAGAAATATAAATACAGAGAGAAATGGAGATAAAGAGAGAGAAAGAGGCAGACAGACAGATAGACATTCAGAAAGCGACAGAGAGAGAGAGAGAGAGAGAGAGACAGAGAGTGACACCAGAGAGTGACAGAGAGAGAGAGAGAGGGATAGAGCGAGAGAGACAGAGAAAGGGAAAGGGAAAGAGAAATAGAGAGAGGGAGAAATAAAGCGAGAAAAAAAAAAAGGAGGGAGAAGGAGAAAAGGAGAGAGAGAGAGAGAGAAAGAGAGAGAGAAAGAGAGAGAAAGAGAGAGAGAAAGAGAGAGAGAGAAAGAGAGAGAGAGAGAGAGAGAGAGAGATGTTGATGATAATGATGAGAAATTCGCTATATCCTGGCAAAGACATACTTTATTTTATCAGGCGACAATAACTACAGTATAAACAAAAAGAAACTATAGTTTATGCCCAGCCTAAACTTCGTGGCCCGGGTTTCCAGGATACCACAGTGTAAACGTGCTTTGTCTCTGTCGTACGGCGCAATAAGTGCTGTACAATGTATTGTAAATACTTTAGAATACAACAACCACGAGTATCCGCATTTCTTGAAGTTGAACATTCTATGATTTTTTATTTTTTTTTGATTTCTTTAATTTTCTATCCTGTTACATGCTTTTTCCTGTACACGATTTTCCTGTAGAAGTGGACCGAGAGCTTGATTTGTTTTTCCCTTTCGTTTTCGTTTAATTCTGTCGTTTCTCTATCATTTCTTATCTGAGGCTTTGCTACATACAACTTTTTCTATTCGTCACATTTTGACTTTCCTACATTGTGTGGTGTGCTTTGATATCTTATACAACGTGTCTAACTTAAATGTGCGTGGCAAATCTGAGGTCGTCCATGTTGAGAGGGAATTCCATGGAAATAAAGAGAGACAGACAGACAGACAGACAGACAGAGAGAGAGATAGATAGATAGATAGATAGATAGATAGATAGACAGACAGACAGACAGACAGACAGACAGACAGACAGACAGACAGACAGACAGACAGACAGACAGACAGACAGACAGACAGACAGACAGACAGATAGATAGATAGATAGATAGATAGATAGATAGATAGATAGATAGATAGATAGATAGATAGACAGACAGATAAATAGACAGAGAGATAGATAGATAGACAGACAGATAGATAGATAGATAGATAGATAGATAGATAGATAGATAGATAGATAGATAGATAGATAGATGGATGGATGGATGGATGGATGGATGGATGGATGGATGGATGGATGGATGGATGGATGGATGGATGGATGGATGGATGGATGGATGGATGGATGGATGGATGGATGGATAGATAGATAGATAGATAGATAGATAGATAGATAGATAGATAGATAGATAGATAGATAGATAGATAGATAGATAGATAGATAGATAGATAGATAGATAGATAGATAGATAGGTGTTGGATTGCACCAAAACAGTGATTCAGAAACCACGTCAGAAGGTAGATGAGGGTGGATTGACCCCACACGCCTCTTACACCAACAAAATAAAGACCACTTCTACAAAAAAGGGTACATTTTCACAGTCCTTTTTTCTTCTGATAGGCGATTGATATGAGCAGCAAGTATCCGGGTATTTGACACCCGACCCCTGTAAGACAGCAAAACACACACTGTGATAATCCTGACTTCCATTAGAATACGTGACAGTGATCGAGCGTTGTGTTTTCTAACGTGCTGATAAACTTAATCGTCAGTTCTCATATTGCAAATGTGTTGAATTTCATGTTTCAATTATAGTTATTGTTTACTTTGTTTTTGTTGTATCGGGGTGCAAGTGCTGTTGACATGAAGAGATATCGCTAAAAAGAAGAAGAAGAAAAAAAAAAAGTCAATTCCTGTTCCCACTTTTCTTTATTCCATCGATATTGTTCGCCCTGTTACCGTTTAAGTGCAAAGTTTAGCTTTATGCAGAAGTTCGTTCCGTCAGTGTTCTTGCACCTGCAAGTTTTTGTTTGTTCGGTCGAATAAGATATATTCAGGAAATCCTAGTGCATTCATGACTCTGGATTTGTGCGCTGAATTAGTGAGTTTTTTCCACAGAACTTTTTTGGTTAATAAAATGACCTTCAGTTGCCAATCTGGTCCCCACTACCGAAAATAGTGGCTTGTAGTATTTTAGTCATTCTGTTCTTATTATTTAACTTATGCTTTTAAACCACTACCACCAACGTGTCTTTCACAAATCTTCTGAAATATGAGAAAACTAATTTTTAATAGTCAAATACTCTACAAAATGTCCACAAAAATGTGCTAAAATTATTTTGCTGATAAATGAGAAAAGTGTTTCAAACAGTAATGCACATGTTGTGTTTCCATTACGGTTTTCTGGACATCGTAGGGTTAAAAAACCTGAACAAAGAGTTACACTTACTTGCACTGTAAGTAGAGGAGATAGTCGCAGAAATTTAAGTTTTTATTATTTCATCCATAATCTTCAAGTCGATTGGAACAATTTCAAAGCCCGTCGAAATTTGCATAACCGTCCAGGACAGTGGCCCCCCATAAACTATGTACATGTACAGTGTATGCTCGTAATGTGTGATTGTGTGTGTGTGTGTGGGGGGGGGGGGTTGGGAAGGGGGAAGCGGTTGACCCCAGCGTATGAAAAGCATTTACGCGGGAAGAGGGGGTTTCCGGGGAGCATACATGCGTTAACAGGCCTAGTAGTAATGCAAGACAATGTTTGGTTTTATTCACTTTTCTTCAACCAAGTAGAGCTACGTCATGAGATGATGTGAACATCAAATACAATAGAGGCGATAATCCTTCAAACTTGAGCATCTGCATGTCTGTTGATATGGTCGCACATCAAAAGAAAGGGAAAGAATCTTAGTCATGACCGCAACAAGATAACTGACCGCGGTGTTTCCAGTCAGTAGACAATCCTGGACAGGGACCTCAGTAAGGTATTAATTGGGTAAATACAGGTTGGCGTCTGTAATACGTAGTACACGGATACGTTGGTCTAGAGGCAAGGTATTCGCCCTTCATGACGAAGGTACTGGGTTCGATTCCCGGTCGGCCCAGGCATGTTGGGATTTTTTCCTCATATTTTCCTGTCCCTGATCCTACGGCGGGTTTGGATCGAGCACCTAGTCTTCTCGGACAAGGACGAAAAACTCGGATGGCCTGTGTGCACGTTAAAGATACCTTGGGTGTTGGAAGGCGGGAAGAGCAGGCCTAACAAGGCTGCTACCCGGGCAAAAATTAAGACAAACAAACAAACACCAATTCCTATCATCCCCCCCCCACCCCCCGCACCCACCGAAAACAACAACAACAACAACAACAACGACACGTCTGCTCCAGTTGTAACTGGGCTGCAATGACACTAAGGCAAAGTTCCCAAATGGAATGAAAGAAGTATACAAAACAAAAGAATATCTCAGTAGCCCAGCCAATCATTAATTTTGTCTCTTTACTGCAAATGCGACATGAAGAGAGCAAGGTGGAGAAATGATAAAGACAGGACATGCTGCTCTGAAAATACACGTATGCTTCTTAATGTGGTTTTCAACAACTCTGGATATTGACTATTTCGCTATCTGCTATTCACTAAAACTAAACATTTACTTTATCTGCAATGGACGCGCACAGTGCATTTTGCTTCAAGAAGAGTAGATTCTGACACCTTTCAATTTCGTTTCTCATGGTGCACCCTAATTAGGCATAACTACTCGTGCAGGGAACAACAACATGAAGGTACTGAGAATGCGTATGTACACATGGAAGTGTTGACTGCAGCAAATGTTGAATATGCGAGTTTGTTTATCGCTAGTGTACAGGTGAAACCGAAGAACATCCACGAGCATCAAACAGTACTGCTTTCGATTAATTGTATTTAGCACATCTGGAGATCCCTGCACTGAAACACTGGCCTACTTTCTCTATAAAGTGTAACTGTAGCTTTTGAAAGAGGCTGTGCAATGCTCTAAATTCAATGCTATGTTGAATTGACGCCATAAAAGAAGTTTGTCCTTGACAAAGACAGATGGCGGTCAGTTCGAAATTCAGCAGATTAGCGGGCATGGTTAATGGATACCGGTACGCTGTTTAAATGATTTTCAGGTGTCCTAGTCTAAACAAAATTGCCTAGATCTCTGTCTGACTAAAGAATGTGGACCGTAATATTTCAGGCCTCATCAGTGAACTCACTTTTCCGTTACAGATCAACATGACGTCATCGTGCAGGACTGCAATTAATTTGTTTAATTCGTGACTCTCAGAAAGGGTTTTAATTTGAGTTTCCCCCAGAGTGTCATGATTAAACTGGGCTTCCGAAATAGCTGCACTTTACTGTTTTAATGCACCCCCCCTCCCTCCCCAAACAAAATCTATAATACAATACATGTACCTTATTAACTAAAGACCTTCCCAGGAAAACACAGTTTGAAATCCAGCATTTTACTTGCACCTATAATACCTCCTCCTGAAGAGTGGTTGTGAAATTCAACGTTCAACTGATGGACTGTCTAATGTACTGGTCACACAGCCCTTTACGGCTTAATCACGGCCAAAAGTCGTCAAAAAGTGGTCTCCCGTGAAGTAGACGATGTTGTTCGCGTTGATGTCGAGTTTAAGACGAGCTACGGTCGATTTATAGACGTGGCAGGACGCGGGGAGAAATCGGAACGGCATCGGACGCGGAAAAAAGTTTTGAACTGCTCAAAATTTTAGCCCGCGGACAACCACGGGTAGCACACGTGGTAAAGACTTGCAACACACTTGAAACACGCGTGGTATTCCGTGTTCCGGCAGTGATTAAAACTTGGGGAGACGCGAAAGTTTAGCGGTCTGTCACGGGCAGAGCACGGTCATTGGACGCATGTTACGCGTTGGTATCACGGGAAATAGCGTGTGTTTAGCGGCTTATCACTGACAAAATAAATGGATTTTTTTTTAGGCTTACACGTGGCTGGACGTGGTTATCCGTGCTTATGCAGTGCTTCAGCAGTGGAACAGCCGCCGACGGCCCTACCCCGTACAAAGCACGGCCAAACCAAAATTGACCAAAAATTACCACTTACGACCACGTCCACCAGATTTTCATAACCTTTTGTACGTGATTTAGACCTGGAGTGCTGTGTGACCACTACTTAAGGTCCAGACAGATAAATACATGTACACCTAAAATATTCGAGTTGGGGGGGGGGGGGGGCTGAGAGAGGCCTAGGCCAGTTTATACCCGGGGTATACTTTGGGCTAGGCCAGACTATACCCCCCCCCCCCCCCCCAGTCCAGATTATACCCCCTACTTTTTTTTTTTAAACAAGTCAAGACCACCGTTTATTTCAACTTTAGTTTAAATTGTTCATTATCACTGTCATCCATAATTATTGAAGCATACTGTTGTAAATTATGCGGTAAAATGCATATATACAAAAGGTTTGAAAATCCATTCAAATTGATATGATTAAACTTTAACACTAATTTTACTTGTGTCCGTTGGTATTATTATTGTTTCTTTTTTTTTTTTTTTTTTTGTAATTAGTTGTCCATGAGATAAACATAATTATATTGTATTTTTTTTTATTTGGCACTACTGACATATACTTAGTGGCAAGGCATGAACTAATTTTAAGACTCGTAAGTGTAAAGTTATCTGAATTTTATTTTAATTTTTGAAAATCAGAAATGTGCTTGATATGTCAGAACAATTAGATCTAGCCTACATATAAAGTTATAATAATGCAGAGAGAAAAGGCCAAGAAAGAACACACAGAGAAAACAACAACATATTAACAACCCAACTGACAGATTGTACAATTCCATCATCAGGGAGACGTGAAATACTTCACACAAAACTAAATACATACTAAAATTTTTTCACATCATGAACATAACCTGTCCTGATCCACTTCAGACGTTACAGAATGCTAACCAGTACACTCTTGAAAATAAAGAGAATATAATCAATATCAGAATCATCATCATCATCTTGGAATAGTATTAAGATAAGAGGGAATGTAAAAATGACCTACACATTCTAGAAATTGGGGGACAAGGTGGTCTAGAGGCAAGGTGCTCGCCTCTCATGCCAAGGGTCCCGGGTTCAAAACACGGGCAGTGCAGGCATGTTGGAAATTGGGATTTTTCTCATATTTTCAAGTCTCTGATCCTCTTGGGGCGTAGGATCGAGTACCTAGTCTTCTCGGATAAGGACGAAAAATTCGGAGGGACCGTGTGCACGTTGCGCACGTTAAAGATACCTTGGCAGTTGGAAATCGTAAAGAGCAGGCCGAACAGGCCCCTGCCCGGGCAAAATTGAAATTAATAGATTAAAATTTATCCATACCACCCCCCCCCTCCCCCACCAGCAACAACAAAATTTATTATTCATTATTAAATAAATATTATTATTAATAAATATTCAAATATTATTTGAGTTGTGAGTTGTGAACTGTTGTGAGTTGTAAACTGCGCCTAACAGGCTGCGTTACAATTTGCTCTGAGATAGAGAGAGGTAGAGAGAGTGAGCGAGACAAGGAGAGAGAAAGAAGCAGTGTAGTGTGTTGAGCGCTTCGCATGCGCTCCATTCTGCTCTGTGGTTGCCATGTTGTTTCTGTATAGCGCATAGAGCATTTTAAATGGATATGCGCTATATAAATGCCATCCATTATTATTATTATTATTATTATTATCTATAAGCAGCAATGTGTGTGTACCAAGTACATGTATATATATGTAAAAAATGTATTAAATCTTTTCATCTATTCAAGTAGAACTGAACAGAATGCTTTAGTAAAGTAGCTTTGATCGTCGTGAAAACTGACAGATAAAATCCACTGAGACAACAGTGCATTGTACAAAGTAATTAGAGTATGTCACGCAAAAATTCGAGGGATCATGTTGCGTTAATATTTCTTGTTAGTAAATTCTTTGATAGCTTATTTGTAGAAAGGTACACATTTCATGTAGCTCATGGTTTAAGGCACTGGATTAGTTTGCAGGGCATTTGAAGGATTGCAATTCTGTGTTATAGTGAATAAAGGCATGTAGTTTGAGGGTGAAATAAAATTTTAAAAACTTAATGTTGTATCCTTGAATATTTTGGCCTGAATATGGGAGTATGATCTGGACTGGTGGAATATAGTTTGGCCTAAACACCAGTTTATTTCACTCATAGTTTAACTCATTTTTTCATCACTGTCAACGGGCACCATAGTAATACATACATACATACATTCTAGACTTCCATCAGTAAATCATAATACAATTCAGAGGAAAAAACATGAATTATTATGTATTGATATGCTATCGCTATGGGGTGAATATCCATTCAAACTGATGATATGATTCAACTTTAACCCTCATTTCACTCACGTTCGTTGTCACGTTGCAGCTATTTTTGTAGTTGGTTGCCCATGAGTAAAATTTGCATTGTATTGTTTGTTTGGCACTGACATACACTTAGTCCCAATGGATGAAATAATTAACATACTCATAAAAATGAAGTCATTTTAGAGTATTTTTGTGTGCGAATACACAGTTGTTAAATCCTCTGGCAAGGGACGTGTCAAGCTTAGTAAGGTAAAGACAAAGTCATTTAAAAAAAAATTTTTATTTCACTCGCGAGTGACAAACCCTTATTCACTATAACGTATGTAAGTTCAATCTTTCAAATGGCTTGCAAACTAATCAGTGTCTTAAACCATAAGGTACATGAAATGTATATCTATAAGCTATCAAAGAATAATATTCACTAACAAGAAATTCTGTTACTGCAACATGATCCATCGAATTTTGCCTTGACATGCTATAGATCTAATTACTTTTTACAATGCACTACTTTTGTCTCTGTGGACTTACTCTGTCAGTCTACTCAACTGTCAAGGCTATTTCACTAAAGCTTTCTGTCCAGTTCTACATGAATAATTGAAAAGATTTAACACATTTCCAAGGACTACTGTATGTACTACATACAGTAGTCCTTGCACATTTCATATATATACATGTACATAGGTGATACACATACACATTACTGCCATTTCTACACTCCCTCTTATATCTTTGTATTATTCCAAGGTGATGATGATGATTCTTATATTTATATTTCTCTTTATTTTCAAGAGTAAATAGGATGATTTCGTGTTCTTATTGTTATTAATGTATATTACTGGCTAGCATTCTGCAACATTTCAAGTGGGTCTGGACAGGTGGAATTCATCAGGCGAAAAATTTTTGAGCCTATTTAGTTTTATGTGAAGTGGATGATGGACTTGCACCATCCGTCAGTGTCAGTTGGGTTACTAATTATGTTTTTATTATTTTTTTCTATGTGTGTTGTTTTCCGGCCTTTTCTTTCTGCATGGTTGTAACAAAAAATACAATGCATGTTTTACTCATGGCCAACCAATTATCAAAATAATAATAATAATAATGATATCAACAGACAGGAGTGAAATTAATGCTGAAGTCTAATCATATCAGTTTGAATGGATACTCAACCCTTCTGTATATATCAATGCATTTTAATGCATGTTTGTTTCCTCTTCAATGTATCATGATTAACAGGAGTCATGAATGTATACATGTACACCAATTTAAACTAAGGCTGAAATAAATTGTTATTATTATTTCCTCTAAATTGTATTATGATTTATGGGTGTCAAGAATGTGTTCATGTATGGATTAATATGATATCTGATGACAGTGATAAAGAACAGGCTGAAATAAACTGTGGTCTTGACTTGTTTTCATAAAAAAAGTAGGGGGTATAATCTGGACTGGGGGGGTATAGTCTGGCCTAGCCCAAAGCAACCCCGGGATATAAACTGGCCTAGCCCAGAATATACCCCGGGGTATATTCTGAGCTATGCCAGTTTAACCCCGGGTATAGTCTGGGCAGGGGGGGGGGGGGGTATATTTTGGCCTGTTACACCGGTATAACATAGAAGACTTTGACCTCAGAACAAAAGTCTGCATAGCAGAACGTGCTGATCTGTTCAAGAAGCAGAGTCCAGTATCACTATCAGTTAAATTTGATGGTCAGTAGTTGACTGAAAGGCCAAGTGTAGTTAATTAACCACAGCACTAATTTCCTTTGGCTGAGTCAGCCATATCAGTAAAATTTAAAGCAGAGAATACATCGGCAACGCCACGCAGTTGTCCCAAGGGTTTAGGGGGCCCCATGCATGCAAATTTACATTGGTTTATGAAAAGGGGAAGGCCGCAGCCTACATACATGATGCACTGATATTTTTTTTCCAGGATACCATATACTACCATTTGGCTACGAATATGCTTTGATCTCATTCAGCAAAGCTCCTGATTGTGCAGTAGGAGCATTAAATTCAGCAGATTAGGAATAGAAATGCACATTACAGACAGTTTAGATTCTATGGCTTATGTCATTTCAATATCTATTATTATACAGCATGGGAATTCCCTTTTTATTTCTGTGTTCTCCCCTGTTGTTTTATTGACAATCAAAGGTTTGAATGAGAAACCACAAAAATTTTTGTGGATCTAATATGTGGCACACAAGAATTTGTCTAATAAAAAAAAATAAAATGGGAGTACTACACTTGACCTAGATTCTTTTCTAACTGTCTGTAGTGTGCATTTTTGTATCCAGACACCACACAAACTTGTTCATCAATACTGTCGCACCACATAAACTTGCTCATCAATCCTGTCGCACCACTCAAACTTGTTCATCAATCCTGTCACACCACACAAACTTGTTCATCAATCCTGTCACACCACTCAAACTTGTTCATCAATCCTGTCACACCACACGAACTTGTTCATCAATCCTGTCACACCACACAAACTTGTTCATCAATCCTGTCACATCACACAAACTTGTTCATCAATCCTGTCACACCACACAAACTTGTTCATCAATCCTGTCACAGTCACACCACTCAAACAACACAAAAACTGTTAGAAAACGCTCCATACATTTTAATACATGTAGCATTATTTTTAAATCATAAATTATGATAAAATTAACACACTATTCCTCAAATGAATACATACAAGGCATTATAATTAGTTCAGTGTTGATTAAATCAAGTCTGCAAACCCAGGGGCAAATCTGTCCATGCTGGAGCTGAATGGTGGCCAACTCCCATCCCTTCCCCAGACACACATACATACATACATACACGAGGAACCAACAATGATGGGAGTTTAAATGTTTGAACAGATGTGCATCCCTCAACACACAAGACAGTCACTTGTATCACACTGATAAATGGTTTGTTCTGTTGGGCTCACATGCATGGCTTTGATAAATGGACACTTTCAATCCAAGCCAGTTCCCTCCCATAAAGCTATAACTTTTGCAAAATACACGTATTTTCCAAATCAAAATACTGTATAATTATACAAAAAATATAAACCATACTTTTGATAAATGCCCTTCACTCCCTTTTAACATCCCAAACCTTCCCTTTCCGTAATAATGTTATTCCAATTTTCACTTTCCATCCAGTACACTATCAAATCTCATCGCTGTCTTCATTTTCAAAATAAAATGTAAAAAATTTACCAAATTCAAAAGCAAGCAATGCAATTTAAACAAAGTCATTAATTATCTCTGCTAACTGCTTCTCCTTTTCTCCTGTATGTTTCCACATCCCATAATCTCAACCTTCAACTGCATTCTACTAAAGCTTCACAAAAAATGGCAGCTTTTTCTTAAAAGTGGACTTCCGTTATCTTGTCCCCACTTCCCTACTCTTCACAAGAACATTGTTTTCTGTATTCAAACACAAAATGCTAATAGGGTACAATAAACATATTTGGGGTATAGCCAAGAACACCAGTGCTATACGAACAATTTAATACATGGTCCCATGGGTGTCATTGTTTAAAAAGCTATGTGGCATATATGTCAATGACAAGCAAAGGCAATCAAATCTAGAACAAAAAACTAAAGTGTACAGAATAAACTGTAGGTTTAGCAATGGTATCAAATTGATATGGAAGGTGAAACTACAGTGCACTCTCCCGATTACGACATCTCCGAATAACGACATTCTCCCGATAACGACATTGACCCACGGTCCCGATTTTTTTACTATATGTTATTAGTAATAAAACTCTCTAAATAGCGACATACTTTTTAGACCACTCTCCGGATAACGACATTGAGTTAGCAATAATCGGCTGTGACTTTGCTAGATACAAAAATAAAAATAGCTAAAATATTGTTTCCGGTCAGTTTCATTTCATTCTCTGAGCCAATAAAAACACTTCTTTTCCGACCAATGAAATGTCCTACCAGAGGCACCTCATAGCCAATGAGATCGCTTTGTTATCGGCCAATGAGATCGCTTTGTTATCGGCCAATGAAAACACACCTGTGTCTATTGTCGTCGGAACAAAAAGGGTGACGCGCATTAAATGAGTCAGTCATCACATCGCTGACCGCTGAATCGATTGTATTCACCCGAGAACAATAACGCACCCCAAGATGTCGACAGAGGGAAAATGACACACAAAAAACAACAACAACAAAAAAACCAAACAAAAAAAACAAAACAACACACACAACACACACACACACTTCGTGTATTTTACATGTTTGGAAAGTCCGATCACTGATCACCCACTATGGTTGGTACGTTACATTCTAAGGGTCTAACCACACCCCTTTTTCCGCCATCTTGAAAATCTCCGAATAACGACATGTTCCCGATAACGACATGCACCTCTGGTCCCGAGCCATGTCGTTATCGGGAGAGTGCACTGTATTATCAAAATAATAAACAATCAAATTTCAATAAAACCACACATTAGAATGAAAAGTTTGCCAAATTCAGACTATAATAGAGGAAAAAGGGAAAACATAAATGTTAATAGAGAATTTAACTCCTAAGAGATGCTTTACATTTCAGCTCATCTCACAACTGATTTTATTCAACACAAATCCACTTCTGAACATCCTGCTGATTTCACTGTAGCAACTACCAAATTCTCTCAAACTTAAAACGCACAGGGTTTTTTAATTAAACAAACAGACCATGGGAGACAGCAAAATAGGTAATCTGTTACAAGAATTTTTATATACTTCATCTCTGCTTTGGATAACAGAACAGTAAATTTCTTATGTCTGACATATATCTCATACAAATGTAAAACAAACAAAAACAAATTGAGAGCAAAGTGAAATTTGATATTGACCAGAGATAAAGTCATTTCGCCAGCACTGAGTTGTACAAGAAATGAATTTCTATCA
The DNA here is from genome assembly GCA_963931925.1 of Onchidella celtica. Taxonomy (NCBI): domain Eukaryota; kingdom Metazoa; phylum Mollusca; class Gastropoda; order Systellommatophora; family Onchidiidae; genus Onchidella; species Onchidella celtica. Next base: position 41,017,809 of record OZ007577.1, read on the forward strand.
GCAGGGATGTAAGTGGCCTTTCAGTAAAAGTATGCAAAATCCCTAACAAAAAATCGGGAAAGCAACGAAAGTCCCCATACTTACATCCCTGTATCAGGTACACAGAATTTGATGTTCTATATGATTAAGACATATACTCCCAATATTCCCAATACGTATTTTCTCACAAACGAATTCTGATCCAGGAATACTTATGATTTAATCACCTGACAGACTCGCAAATATCAAAATGATTTGCCTCCGAGCCTCCTGCAGATGATGAGCTTGCAGTGTTAAACAGAGAAGAGGAAAAATCTATGTACTCGTCCATCCGACCACATACAGACCACCCATGCTCCACCAGTGTTAGACTCTCTTCCTATCTGTCATCACTCTCATTATGCTGCCGAGACCTCCCATTGCAAACACCTGCAAGAGTAAATCACAAAATGACATGCAACTCATTCCTACCGTTTACCACTACAGGATATTTGAAATGTCTTGAATGTATATTTCTGAATCACAGATAAAGTTAATCACAACCCATTATTTGACTTAATTCTGAAATGAAAAGTATTACAGAGATGCCACCCTATAAAAACAAAAATCTGAATTAGGCCCCCCAACATTCTGAATCTGGGGAAAAGAATTTGAATAGATGCGAATGGCGATAAAAACTAAATGGTAATAGTTCTGAACCTACATTTGCATGTTGTTATTTTTCTTGGTCACAACGGATTAAGCTGGAAATTATCTTAAAAAACTTAACACTATTTGCGGTTCATTTCAACCATATCTTATTATCCGTTTCTTGTCTTGATCTTGTCCAAAATAGAATTAATCCACTGAAGTTGGACTGCCCCAATCTAAAAATAGAAGTAATGCACTCGACCGGAAGTAGGTACACTTTACAGTAAACAAACCATTCTTCACTAGCGTTCTCTGCATTGATCTGTTTTTACGTTGTGAAATTGAAGCGACTTATGACTAATTTTCTGTGACACTGAAGCTAGAAAACTGAATTAGAGTTTGAAACAATCCAAATACAAAACAAGAAAAATAAATTATCTTTTTCGACTATGAACGTCAAACTCCTCAAACAAAAGTTCTGAATGTGTTCCCCAGTTTCTTGCCCTAATCCTAGCCGCAGCCCTTCATTTGTCCAGGCCCCGTCATCTCGCCCCAAAACTTTCCCTTACACAGACTATTGGGCTTTTATGAGGAAATTAGGTGAACAAACTAGATCCAGATCTAGTCTAGATATAGACCGATGTGCTTTTCAATTCCATATCTATTCTATAATATCTAGCTTTCCAGCCACTGGGAGTGTGAAATTCACGAAATATCATAAAAACCACAGAAAAACTGTGGGGTCGCAGCAGGGCTATAAGCAAAGTCAAAATTGGGCAAGTGTGAAAGCATTCGGAACTTTTCCATGACGCATGTTAGTAGACGCCATCAATGTCATATAGATCTATGCCTAAAGATCAAGATCTAAGACATGATATTCATTTAAATAAAAACTAATGCAAGTGCATTTTATTAACTTTGGAACATACGAAGTGGTGCGACCTAATGCTAATGAAGTTGAGCTGCTCGTGGGAATGAGCGCATAAGGTAATTCACTCCTTGCATCACTCAGGGTTTGTTTTTGGGCTTGGGGAAGGGAATAAATATCACGTCATCCATGTGTGGCTGACTTGCATATTTGTTATCCTTATTGCAGGTCTCTCAGGCACATCTTTAACACTTTTTATTTACTTTTCCACACAGCTTCAGCAACAAATAACACTCTTCTACCGCCCCGCGTCTGTCTCGTGTACCTATTTCCGGTGGACCTAAAAATCGATTGGGTTTTTCCCCTTACGCGGATCAGTTCTATTGAAAAAGAACCCTTTCAAGGAAAGCACTGTGGCCAACTTATTTTTGCTCTGGGTTGTGTTTTTCCCCAAAAAGTATGTCAGATGAGAGCTGTCTTGACATGTTGGGATTTGAGTGCCAAAATGAACAAATGCACTGTACAATTTTTGCTTATTCTGTGCAGTTGAGTGTTCTCCCACTCCCAATCTCATGTTTTAACGTGGCAGTTTGTGCCTGTGCAACATCAACCTTCTCCCTGTTCATGGCTTGGGATTTAAGAAATTTAGGTTTAGACAAGTTTAAAACTGATTCTTCCTTCCATCACAATCACCGCCAAATAAATTACTTTAGATAATACGTCTGTCCATAGATCTTGTTAGGTCTAATTCCTGCATCCGTCATAGTCGCTGCCAAGCAAATCAATATCTAGCTAGGCTTAAATTTGAAAGTTTAGAACTGATTCTTCCTTCCATTAGAGTAGCAGCCAAATATAACACTTAGACTTAAGTGAGGCCAATAGATCTATGTGGTTAGTTTCAGAATCGCCGCCATGTGAAACGGTTTAATGTAAAAAGAATGTAAACAATGTGTGTAGCAAGTGATCAAATCCCTGAACGTTGCAAAACAAGCGATAAGAAAGTAAAACTAACATCCGGTTTATTCATAAAATGAACCCAACATTCCAATTCGGCTCATTTTGTAAAAGTTATAATTAAAAACCAGAATCCAGGAGAACGAAACGGACCAAAAAAATGCTAATTGTGGGAATGAAAAAAAAATCGGAATACCAACCTTGCTAATCAGAAAATCGGAATCACACCCATTTCTAAAAATATATCAGAATGATTCCGATCAAATCGGAATGGGTGACATCTCTGGTATTATTTTAGACACAAGGCAGAATCTGAATTTCTTTGTTTAGGATAATGCTTAGTTTCATTTGTCTCCTGTCTCAAAATCAGCTGCAGATTGCACTGAGAACTATCAAAACTAATATCACATTGGTGAATGCATTGGCACATTGAAGGTAAGATCATTCACCCTACAAAAGTAAAAAGCTGAATTGTAGTAGTACAAAGATTACAAGGCATTCCACTCAGTAAAAATGACTACAAGTGTTATTAATTTTTTATAACAGTGGTAAACATTTTATACAAAAACAAGCCTCGGTTACCCCAGGATTTAGAAAAAAATGCTTTGTTTCGTGTCTCAATTTGCATTACAATGTATCCCATGATAATATACTGCTGCTCCGGATGGTGTCATCAAAGTGCCAAACAGAAGAAGAAACTTTTTTATGAAAACACAGACAGAAAAGCTAGAAATAGACTATAAGACACAACATAGAAAAGGTAAAGACTTGACTTCAAATATTGTCCTTGTTGAGCATAGTACAAATATATTGTCCTACATTTTCATCCGTCCATCACAAACCACATTTTTAAAATTGAATTTTGGTGAAAAAACCACACGTTTCTAGGTGTGGTTGTCGCAGAATTCTCGGGGAAAGTTTTGCGATTCGTTCTGCATTATGTGAGAAGAGAACAAAGTTTACGACAATTTTAAACTCACCTTCTGATGCCAAGTGAGCAAAATAGCACTACTGTTTTCTGAAGGTGTCTCAAATCCCCTGTAAATGTATTTCATCAACGTGTCCACATTCTTGCTGTCAAGAGATTTGATGCACTGGTCAATATCACCTTTGAAGGAGGTCAACACTCGAACCACTAGGTTTGCTGCTCTGTCCTGGGTAAATAATGAGGACACATTTGTACAAATGATGTCTGGGAAACACACAGATTTCAATAAAAGCGATTACTGTCAGTAACTGCATGGGCTATTTAATTTTGATTCAAGACCATCGTTCATAGATCTTAAATCTTAAAGAGACAGGTCAATGGATACAATAAAAAACTAAGTACTGATATAATAGGAGACTACTTTATCTGTCTTGTGTGAGACTGTTCAATGTCAGTGTGCTACTGTATTTCTTTGCAACAAATCACATCCGTGGCCCAACTTCCAAAATCACCATCTATTATACTGATCATGGGTGAAAGCAACTGAAGGTTCAGAAACCTGAAAACCAAATTTCCAAAGGGTCCATTCCTGAAACTGAAACTGTCATTCAAATATAGGCTGGCCATAAAACATTTATAAATCTCAGGTCGGCGGTTCTATGTTTCAGTCTCAGTCTGTACTTCAGCCAGCAATCAACCATTTTGTCCATAATATTCTTTAGTGAATATTGCCAGTTTCTTTTTCTTCTTCTTATTTTATTTTATTGTTGATTATAATGTAAGTGTCGTATCTGTATTTCCAATAAAGTAACAAAACAATGTCCTTTCATAGTCAATAGAATACACATTTTCCCTTGATATGACCTAACCGGCCAGTGTCCCCCAGTCCTGAAAAGAAGAAAAGTACAGGAATAGCTATAAATAGTAAATGACATCACAAAGTAATCTTCAGATGCCCACTGACCCAGACTGAACCACAAAGTGTGAGTTTGTCAGGTATACTTTAGTACTGTATGGTATTACAGATGGTCATCCAACAGGCCTGTTCCTCACCCAAAGCCTGCATCATGAATGCTGTCAGCACAGGCTTGTAGTACATACATGTAGTACTACAGTGTGTTGGGTATTAGCATGATACCTCTGTGTGGGCAGTGGAGATCACATGTGTTTAGCCTTGATAGGGTCCTTCTGACAGTATTACACATCCCCAGGTCATAGTGGCCATGGGAATTTTTGAAAACCGGAGAACATTTTTTTTTTTTCAGGAATGAAAACTGGAAATCTGGAATAATCCGGACAACTTTCACCCATGATACTGATTCAATTTAAGCAAGACTACTATGTACCTTAACTGCCTGGTTTTTTGACCCAACAGGAGCATTTTGTAGCACATGAAGAAGGGCTTCTTGAAATTTATCTGTGCTGCTAGTTAAAGCCTGTAACCATAGCAATCCATGTTTTGTGTATTGTTTCAAAAGCAAAATAATTCTTCTACTTAATAACTTATCCACATTTTTCAATGAACAGCATGGTCCGTGACTTATCCAGAGAAACTGGGTCCATACCAGCGCTGCCAATTATGTGTTTTTTTTCTTCTTAAACATGCGTTATCTTATGAGAAAAGTAATGGTGAGAGTAGTTCATTGTGGTGCAATTAGGCCCATATTTTTGCTCAGTGTTACAGCCTACATGAAACTCTCAAAAATGAATTATTTCATGTGTCGACTACCTGAACCTAATTGCCTTTGTAATTGTATCGATTTATTGTGTTTATCCAAATTTTAGGCAATCTTTGAAAAATTTTATGATGGTAGAATGCAATGATATATAAATGTGATCCCTCTTAAGCTCCTTTCCCTAAGCTCAGGGCATAGGCAGCAATTTGACGTACATTCAGCTTGAAAATTAGAATTTAGGTGGGTGTAGAGTGGAAAGACAGAGTGAGATGGGGAGAGGTAGGGCGGATAGAAAAGGAGAGAGGTGAGGAGATAGATATAGGGGGACAACAGTGGGGAGAGGGAGAAAACAATGTCATTTGCCAATCAAAAGAAGAGTAAGAGATTAAGAGTGAGTAGATCTGACTTAAAACTGTCCTTTGGCCTGTGAAGTCATGGATTCTCTGTTATTTGTTGTATTGAAAATTGTCACTGGCCGAAGCATGACATACTTTTCCTCACCAAACTGTGGAAAAGTAAATCTAATGCAGTACAAAACATAATTTATAACTATCGCAAATAATTTCCACACAAATCTATTTAATGGATTCTAATATTTAATTAAATACTCAATGGCATCTCAAGAACATAAATAAAAAAAAAAGGATATCTTTGCAACAAACTGTTGACTTCACTTTCATTGGGGCCTTGATCTCCTGCGTCTACAACATCATCTTCAAATCTGTTGGAGAGAATAAAAGCATGTTACAACTATACTTGGGCTTGAGCACATTAAAGAACACATTCTGACTACACAGATTATAAAATGGTCTATATATACTGCTCATGCTGAGATTTGACATACAATAATTACATCACTGCAATTTACATGTATTTTAATTTAAGCTGTCTTTCATTAAATCAAAGCTGCAGGTTTAATGAAAATAAACCATGGATCCTTTCTCTAGATATAATATGAATAACAATTAATGCCTTCTCGCCTTGAATCTCTGGTATAGGTAACCTTTGAACCGGAGTCCCAGTAGTGCTGTGGACACGTAACACAGACATCTCAGGTAAAAGTTTTTTGACTTTTGTTAGCCTAATACGTTTTGCATAATCCCAGAAAAATCCTTTCAAAATATGTCATAACAATACTATGTGTATGATACTATTGATAGCTCACCAGTGAAGAACTTCCCAAAGGAAGAAAATAATGTGCAGTTCATTTCACAAAATGAGGTGATGGAACATGTGCATGGACTGATGTAAATACTGAATGTCTACATGAATATTCACTCTTTTATTTTGTTGTGAGTGTATTTGGGAGGACTTCAAAATTCATGGGTCTCATGGCTAAATTAGTAAATTCCTTGCAGATGAATTATTCTAAACTGCAAGGGCATTCAGATCTCTTTACGAGTATCTGTGTGCATGGTGCGGGGGTTGGGGGTGCCCCCTCCAGTGAGTTAGTTCTCTATTTAAGGATCTCTGGTAACTTTTTATTTCTAAAGCAGTAAAGGCCTAGATCTATATAAATAATGGTTTGAACTACTTGAAGATTAATTGCTGAGTACAAGGTGCAATAGCATGAATCCGCATGAGATACATTCCAAAATGTTTTCTCAGCATGTGCGATAGATCTAGTGCAAACATTTTTTACACTTCCTTGTAGCATTACAAAGTCTGAATGTGTTAATTGTTATTCATTGCAGTAGGCTGAGTAGGCTAGGCTGAATGCTAGTCAGCAAACGGGGGCACACAATGGCAAATATGTGCAGTATCAACTTGATACCCCAGATTTTGAACATTTCTTATTTCTTATTCTTATGAATAGCCATCAAAAGGTGCAAAACTCATAATGCACTGAAAACAATAAAATCACAGACTGTTGCATAGTCTGCATGAGTGTGTGGGCGGAGCACACCGAATTGAAACAATACATTTGTTTGAGAAAAATTTGTGTTTGCATGAAACTAAATGAGCCTTGACAATTATTTCTGTCACGACCTCATACAATGAATGAATTTCTCACAGAAATTATAATAATTATTCTGGTGAGGGTGCAGTTGCTTTCAAACAAACAATCCAGATCTAGACTCGAGTGACTAACTAGATCTAGATCTAGATCTAGATCTAGGTGTGGGTAGTGTTTCTGTATATAATATCATAAATTTGAGCATGCAAATGAAACACTTCGTTTCAAGGTCTTTACCTGTCCTCGTCATACTGATCTACATCCACTTTTCTAAACTTGCTCGATCCTGTATTCTTTGCCATTCTGAATGTCTAAAGTTTTAAAAGCTCGTTCAGTTGTCACGCGAAGGGTTCCTTACTTCCTAAACCACCCCGGAAGTGAAACCGGAAATCTAACCTAAATACAGAACTTATGGCTTAATAGAAAATTTACAGTCTAAAAATTACCTAGATAATGTCCCTTTACATTGTGGTGCACAAAATTCCTAAATTAATTGAATTTCAGCAAATTCAAAATGAACCACCATGATGCAGTAAAAGGCAAGAGGAGTTGTAGTCAAAACAAACAATTCTTTGTGTAGTAGCTGAAAAAACGGAAGCTCCATGTGTCTATTCCAACATCTGATCCTTTTCAGGCTACAATTCAGTGAAGATGGTAAGGCGGTTGTGCCATCCTCGTCAATCCATTTTAATTCATATTATCTATAAGTAAAACTGTATGCATCCTTCACAGAAGAAGAATATCATTATGATTTTAAATCGAAAATAATGTTATTTTGACTTTTTAAATACTGGGAGATGTATTTCAGCCAAACTTTGATGTAAAACCGTTTATCGACAACCAATGTTTTTCTTCTTATCACGTTTCAGTTCCAGGTTGATACGCTGCATCTGAAGCCTTAGCGAGAATATACGTTTGCAATACTATCAAGGGTACATCGATGCCAAAAGTGTGTCTGATATTAATAACATAGTAGATTCTCGACCCAGACTAGCGCTAATGAAGTCCTAGATCTAGAATCTAGATCTGGAGTGCTAACTGCTATCTTGTGCTAAGTAAAGTGGAGGGGCCTTACTTAGTGGAGAGTCGTGAGTGGCATAGGTATCGGAAGGAGTTCCGAATACGTTACATGCTAAAGAGGGTTTATTTTGAGGGGGTTGAAAAAAAAAAGGGGCTAGGTATTTTTGGGGGGATAATAAAGAAATAGCAATAAATAATTCACGTCATTTTTCGTTTTCTCTTATGTGTCTCTCTCCCCTCTCTATCTTGCTTCCATTTCATCTCGATTTCTCTGCGCTAGAAGCATCTGAAAGAGAACACATACACAATAATCATAAATCATGACAATGCTCGGATCCGCACCCACACCCTTTCGCTCCTGAATCACATGTCTTAACCATTTCGCCACGCAGGTGAGTTAACAGATTGTCGGTAAAAATTTACTTATACTCACAGTCAGTACCTTGACCTAAATTACGGAAAGTTACCGGCCTTGTTAATTTGCATAGTTTGAAAAAATTATGAATCGGCTTAGCAGCGAAACAATCCGATTTCAGCTGCTCGGAGATTGCATGATCTGATCTAATGAGGGCCTAGGCCTACTTGTGTCTACGTCGATCGCCAATGGCTACCCCAGCCCTTTTCGCCCGATTAGTCAATCTGACTACCGCCCATTGATACAAACTGACTAGACCCTCACGCCCCCAGGTCCATCTGACCGTTCCATGTGTTGTGAGTTTAAATTCGTGAACACTATATCAAGTTTTGTTTCAGTAAACCTTCGCCAGCCGCGCTTTTTCGTAAATTCTGTTACTGTGACCTCTCCCCAGTAAGTTTCAAAATGGCAGCTGTTTTCGGATTTTGTCTCACTTCAGACTTTTTTCTTGGATTATACTATTTTTCTTAGCAAGTATGTTACAAGTGTTATTGTGAATATGAAGTGATAATTGGTCATAAGGTTGGGAACAATGTGTAACAGTGAGCTTTACTTAATAACGGTAAAAATTACATGTAACGCATACGGAACTCCTCCCTAGGTATCAGTATCAGTCAGTTTGCCTCAAGCCATGGAGACATTTTGGAAGGAGATAATACGTCGTGACAACCCAGCCCAAAGACACCCTGTCAAACCTTAAAATCTACCAGGAAAGAGATAGGCCTACGTATGTCCTGACCAAGTCCAACCACTAAAGGCCATCCTAATTCCTGTCCCCTGATCCAATATGTAGGCTACCCCAAATCCTACCTTTTCCCTTTATCTGTAAACATAATTATATTCCTAACCTTAACCCTTACCCTTTTAATGAGGAAACAAGAAGAAACCAAAGAACCATGAGAATTCAAAGTGGTTCGGAACTTGTTCCAGTATTTCTGATTTAACCCTCACCCTGCGCGGGGCGGCAATAGTCGGTATTGACTTGCAAGGGCTCATACCGCACGGGCGGCAAAAGTCGCCAAAGTCAAGCTGACCGCGCAACGCGCAAGCCCTATTTTCAGGCGTCGGGTCACTGACCTTTTTGAGACGTAACCACCGTGTTATTGTTCACTGTATCTCTTCTAAATCAAACGCATTGTGACATGGACATGTTAACCAGTGAACCACTGGTCGGAATCACAAAGACTAAGCTTTCAAAGGCTCTCCCCACACTTTCAAAAGATGTAACATCAACATGTGAACTGTTGCTCAACAAATTTGCAATATTATCTCATTTTCTCACAAGCTGACCACCATCTGGAGTTGTCTGTATCTAAGAACCAATCAGAAACGAGCTCTGAAATAATCTTTGCCACAAATGCCCACATTGGTTTATTAGTAGGCCTATGTGTCAATCAGGATGAAACCATTTGTGTAGGGCTTGGGAGGGCGTGGCTAGTTATCATGCTTCGTTCTCACGAAAAGTACAGCTGTCAGTTTGGAATCGTAAGTCAGATCATTGGTTAGAGACTGACAGACTAAGGTTTTGCTGGTTAATTCATTATCAAGCGTGATAAGGCATAGCAGCGAATGTTTTCATACCGATCAATAAAAACCGAACCACGTGGACAGTGTATGTGGTCGTCTAGCGGCACTGGTCAGTGACCCCAGATAAGATTCTCCGTGAGTAAGGTCACTGACGAGGCAGCGGGCTTTACGGGTAGCGCGCAGGGTATGGGTTAATTAATAATTATAGGGTGATATTGATGATAGATCTGTCATGCATTGACTTTAAATTTAATGTGTGCCATCTTTGTCAACAGGCCAAAGTAAAGGCAAAGGAACTTCGTGGAAAGAAGAAGGAGGACCTTCTGAAACAACTAGATGACCTCAAGAATGTGAGTAGATCTAGATTCTAGTCCCATGAAATTTGTCTCTTTACTAGAGCTGGGTCTATAGATTTGATATGGCAGGTTTCACAAAATTGGACACCCAGATTTCTAATTTTTTTAGAAGTATTTTTCATTCTGTCAGGTCAGAAAAATCTGCTACTGGTAACATGTAATCCAGTACAACCTGCTTCATGAACTGGTACGCTAGCATGGTATCAGTGGGCATGCACCTGTCGGTGCAAACGGCCAGGGCGGAGGAGATTTCATCTAACCCAACGGCCACATGCTAGGGCACAATGTGACCCTCAGTACTTGAGTCCTTCACATTGGCCCCCGGTAGCGGTGTGGTCATAGGCTTATTTGCCTAAATCACAGACGAAGAATTGAGCAAACTTCCCGGATGCAGCTTCGAAGCTGGCGGCAGCAGGCCAGTGGTTGATTGATAGGGCAGATGGCAATATACCGTCACTCTGGCCTGGATATCGTGACACAGAGCATCCACCAGTATTGGTGTTCTTTGGTTTGGGTCTTTCACCCTAGTCAGTTGGGACTGCGAGGCTGTGGAGTAGCCTACAGGCAGCCGGTCAGGCAATATGACTGTCCCTCTGGCATCCTCCTGCACCTGGATACATTTCCAGTCGTCTTGACCCTGTCTTGCCATTGGATAAGTTGTGTCCAGGCGAGAGAGTGAGTCTGATGTTTGCGCAGGTCTTTCTCACTAAAAACAAATTCTTTGCGCCAGTCTTAACACTCACCTCGTCTTCTTTCATCTTTGTCTCGTCTTCTTTCCTCTCAAAATCCAACGGCGATGGGCGAGTGCGGTGGCAGCAGGTTTGGATAGACTGGAAGCTGTTAGCACAGACCTACACGTTGGTGGCTGTGGGCTATGGTCGCTTCATCGTCGATTGAAGTGGAGGCGTGGGGAGGCAGCACCCACAGTAGCTGAGCAGCCTTATTTAAGGATAGCACTGCTCACCTCAACTGAGGAAGGGGCTAGAAAAGGTGCCCTAAAGAAAGCCCACTTCACATCACCCTGACTGGTATACCGTGACCAGTGGGGATCCCTTTTTGCGGTCGAAACAAAAAGAAATTCAGCTTACTCAGGCTAGGAGCCTGGAATATACGCACACTACAGGACAACTCAAACAACCCGGAAAGACGCACTGCACTTATTGCCATTGAGCTCAGCAGGTACAACCTGGACATAGTGGCACTCAGTGAGACCAGACTCCCTGATAGTGGCCAACTCAAAGAGCTCAGTGGTGGATACACCTTCTTCTGGAAAGGCAAGGGTGCAGTCGAACCGAGACAGCATGGTGTTGGGTTTGCAATTAAAAATGACCTTGTCAGAAACTTGCAGTCCATGCCAATTGAAATAAATGACAGGCTAATGACACTCAGGATCCCAGTTGGGAAAAGCCAGTCAGCCACCTTCATTAGCGCATATATGCGCCCACCATGACAAACCCAGATGAAGCCAAAGACAAGTTCTATTCTGATCTAGAATCTGTCATATGCTCTGTCCCGGCAGCTGATAAGCTGATTCTCTTGGGGGACTTCAACGCTAGGGTTGGCTCCGAAATCTCAGCGTGGCCAAATGTTTTGGGCCCTCATGGAGTTGGTTCATGCAATAACAATGGGTTGCGCTTACTTACTTTGTGCGCTGAATTTGGCCTGTTCATTACCAACACAAATTTTAGTCTCCCCGTGAGAAACAGAACGTCATGGATGCATCCCCGCTCAAAGCATTGGCATCTCATAGACTATGTCATTGTGAGGAAGACTGACAGAAAGGATGTCCTTGTAACAAAGGCGATGTGTGGTGCCGAGTGTGGAACTGACCACAGACTCATTGTTTGCAAGCTCAGACTAACATTGAGGCGCAATAGACGCCCTCAAGGGAAAGCGCCACCTAAACGCCTAAATGTTTCAAAACTCTGCTCAGCTGAGAAACAGAGCGAGCTCTCATCAGAACTCCTCAAAATTGGATTGCGTGACTTTTGACCCTGAGAACATTGAACAGAGCTGGACTGACCTAAATACGACTGTACACTCTTGCGCCAGCAGCACAGTTGGTTTTCCTGTCCGCAAGCACCAGGACTGGTTCAATGATAATGATAATGAAATCAAAGAGCTCATCAAAGAAAAAAATAGTCTCATCCAAGCTCACTGCAGTGACCCCTCTTGCACAGCAAAAGCTGATGCACTGCGTGCATGTAAGGGTGTACTCCAGAAGAAGCTGAGGAAAATGAAAAATAACTGGCTAGAAGAGCGAGTAAGAGAAACTCAGAAATATGCCGACACAAACAACACTAGAAAGTTCTTTGAGAGCCTCCGAACTGTGTTTGGACCATCCCGCTCTGGCACTACGCCACTTCTTGCGTCAGATGGTTCAACACGCATTGTTGAATTGAATGCCATAATTCAGCGTTGGGCAGAACATTTCGGAGGTGTGCTAAATCGGCCACCAAATATAAATACTGAGTCCATTGACCGCCTCCCTCAGACTCCTATTAATGCAGCTCTTGCCAAGCCATTCACAGCAAATGAGACCCGAACTGCCACAAATCAGATGTCCTTTAACAAATCACCAGGCGTGGATTCAATTCCTGCTGAGGTGTATGCCTTCGGTGGAGAAAAGCTTATTGAAAGGTTGACCGAGTTGTTCAATCATATGTTGAAAGCAGGGAAGCTGCCACAGGACTTCAAAGATGCTTCAATCATCCATCTGTACAAAAACAAAGGGGACAGCCAAGTCTGTGACAACCATCGGGGAATCTCTCTACTTTCAATTGCTGGCAAAATATTGGCAAGAATGCTTCTGAATCGCCTTCTTGATCACCTCTCGTCAAATGACTTGCTTCCCGAGAGCCAATGTGGCTTTCGTAAAGAGAGGGGAACGGCGGATATGATTTTTGCTGCCAGACAGATTCAGGAAAAATGCATGGAACAAAATAAAGCGCTGTATATCACATTTGTTGACCTCACAAAAGCATTTGACACAGTGTGTCGTGAAGGCCTCTGGAAAATCTTGGCGAAGTTTGGGTGTCCACCCGAATTCATCACAACAGTGCGCCAGTTTCATGATGGCATGCAAGCTGCAGTCAAAAGCAACGGCAGTGTTTCAGAGCCCTTTGCTGTCACAAATGGGGTAAAACAGGGTTGTGTCTTAGCCCCAACTCTGTTCAGCATCATGTTCTCTGCAATGCTACAAGAAGCCTTTAGCTCTCCTCCTCAAGGGGTATAGCATCAAGTACCGAACTGATGGCAGTCTATTCAACCTCAGGAGACTTCAGGCAAAAACCAAAACCAAAAGTACTCAAGTCTGTGACCTACTATTTGCTGATGATTGTGCACTTCTGGCACACGATGAGGATAGCATGCAAAACTGTGTTGATAAGTTCTCTAGTGCCTGTGACAACTTTGGCCTCACAATAAGCACAAAGAAGACGGAAGTGCTCCATCAGCCTACTCCAGACGACAAGTATCCTGTGACCCCAAATATCAAAGTCCATGACAGTCTTCTGAAGGTGTCGGAGAACTTCACCTATCTTGGCAGTACACTGTCTTCTGCGGCTCGTGTTGATACTGAAATTCTCTCAAGAATCAGCAAAGCCAGCTCTGCATTTGGCAGGCTTCGAAAGAGAGTATGGGATGTTGCCGGCATTCGCACAGACACTAAGCTGAAAGTGTACAATGCTGTGGTCCTTCCCACCCTACTCTATGGGGCTGAAACCTGGACAGTGTACCAATCGCATGCCAGAAAGCTAAATCACTTTCATCTGGCCTGCCTTAGAAAGATCCTAAGGATCAAATGGCAGGATAAAATTCCAGACACTGAGGTCCTCAATCGTGCCAAGTGTCACGAGCAGAGTTAGGGTCTTGGGGATGTTACGACTGCACGAGAGGCAGCTAACTCACACTCGGACACAACCACACAAGAAAAGTATTAAATAACTAGAACGTATATATGTCAGGCCGGTCAGGCCATAGTTTACATAAATATTAATAACAAAACAAAAGACAATAGGGGTATATATTCAAACCAAAAAAAACTCTAATTAATAACTTAACCAATGATATTCACGTAACTATGGAGGTACTGCAATCAATAGCAAATAGGTATATTATACGAAACTAGATATCAATTTAAAGTGACAGTTGAGTCGCCACTGGCCAGTCGCCAGGCAAACTCTCCATAAATCATATGGGCTTAAATGTTAGGAGAGCCCAGTACGTTCAAAGCCTACAGAAGCACTCTTCGGCTTGTAGGTAATTTAAGCAGTTGCCAAAAGACTATATTTTATGCACAATCACTATTCAATTCATCAACAATGTGCTATATTATTCCAATCATACTATGGCAATAGATCTATGATACAGGACACTCGTGGTCGAGTGCCAGCTGGGGTTTCCTTAGTCTTCCTATGAGGCTGTAGTTCTCTCTCTATCTCCGATCTCTATTATGCTTGAATAAATAAGATATATTACCATTGCTCACGCCTACTGGTAGGCGCGAACATCAATATAGCGCAGCGTGGGCTTTCAAAGGTCAGCCCACTCAGACCTTTCTTTCTAGAGCTCAGTCAGTCCGTTAGCAAGGACTTCTTGTCTTCAAAGCACACAGTTCAGGTACTGGTCAACCGGAGATACTTCACGACACGATGCTTCTGCTCGTCTGTATTCACTAAATCTGAACGTTACACGATGTTTTGTACTATCTAACTACCCAGCGTGCTAGTCCGCTGGCCCAATTAGTTCAGCTATCTCATAGGTCGAAACCTCCCACCATTTTAATTGTAGTAATACGTCTGCACTATTCTACCAGCCAGTTAACGTGCAAAAACTTGTCTAGTCATACTTAACAATGTCAACTATCCCCACCTTGTTTCACCCCTACTCCATTACTTATTAATCACGAACATTAAAACCGACAAGCGTGAATCTAACAGTTTAACTTTACATTTATTTACTCACCAACTATAATTTGGCGAGGACCGTTCAAGGCCACCAGCCAATTTCTCATGGCCCTGGTAAAAAAACTACTCACTCTCTGCGTGAGTTTTAATAACATCCGAATCATGACACCAAGGAATTGAGCATCTTCTGCCACCTGAAAAAAATTCAGCTACGTTGGGCAGGACATGTTGTCAGAATGCCCGACTCCAGACTCCCTAAGCAAATCTTCTTCTCTGAGCTCTCCAATGGAACGAGGAATGTTGGGGCCCCAAAGAGACGTTACAAAGACACTCTCAAGCAATCACTGAAGGCCTTTGCCATTGATGTGAGTGAATGGGAAAAGCTCTCGCTTGATCGTGCAAATTGGAGGGCGGCCACCGGAGGCAGCAAAGCATGGGAAGCTGACAGAGTCCAGCAGGCTATCAAAAAAAGAACGGCGCAAGAAAAGGCCCAGTGGTACTGAACCAACGGAGCACTCTTGTCATTTATGCGGAAGGGTCTGCAGGGCAAAAATAGGACTTATCAGTCACATGAGAAGCCATAAGTCATGAAAGAACAGTCTTTCCATTCTGTCCTCTGTGTCCTTTAGTTCTCTTTATTGTCCATGTGTTGAAATTCTCAACAATTTCTGTTCTTTATTCCTCTGGTGTTGTTAAGGTCATCATCATACCTGATGGACGAACTATTATTATTATTATTTTTCATCAAGATTTTCCACTTATGGTAGTGTACATGTAGACCTACAATACATCAAAGTAGAGCTTAGGATGCCAGGAATACAGTAAGAACGATATTCAAACTCAAAGGTTGTCTGCTGGAAGGCATCAAAATTCAGCCCTTCAAGTAGCCTACCAATCTTTGAATATGGGACCGCTCAATTCTACAACACATAAATATCCAGTCCACCGCATCAGGTTCTGGTACAAACACCATTTAGGCTACATAAACGTGTTGAAAATTAACGCCGGCCTAAAGAAAAAGATAATAGACAAATCCTTGCTGAACCCCTTCACTGCCTGCAGCCCGTACATCGTACGGGACTATAATTTCCTATCCCATCACTCAGTATGCCTGTAGCCCGTACGACGTACGGGACTGTGACATCATAATCCCTAGCAAGGCCAGCCCGCTGCCTCGCGGGTGGCGAAATCCGCCTCCCAGCGAAGCGACCACACCATGCTTTCTAAACTCGCTATTGTCTGCCAACATAATCGAAATAACCATTCATATCATACATCAAATTGTTCAAGAATAACCACTCTTTCGTTTGGTGCAAAGAATTTCATTCATAACCCGATATGAGCCGAGTTTTTGCGTAGTGAATGTGATAGGCCTATCTCGGCAACGGGACGTGGCGGAAAGCCCTGAAGGGCTGCGTTTTTTTTTCCACTGACCTTCAACTTTGCTTCGCGCGAAGGGGTAAATGTCATCGTAGCCCCCCGAAATAGATACAGCCAATCAGAGGAGATATTGAGCTTCACTCCGGTGTTTTCCGGTTTCATTTTCGTCCATGCGTTACAAAGTTACAGAGGGGTAAAGTTGACGACGTTTACTTGGAAACTGTTTGATTGTTTGCTCCGAGCATCAATACACAGCTTTGCGGGATAAGTCAAGATTTATTCTGATATATATGTTATAAACTATTGTGGGTTGCACATAAAGCCTTTTTTTTGTATTTGCAACGCAAGCGATACCCAAATTTTCACTCGTTTGCTGACGGGCCAGAACACAACTGAGCCGACCTTTGTGGGTCACGGCAATCCGAACTCAAGGCGCTGTGACGTCACGCTCCAGAAATATAGTACGTGCGGTGATTGGCCATGTCTTTGACTTATTCTATAAATAAACAGGTTCCTCGCTAGGCGATTAGGAACGTTGGTAATCTAGGCCAAACAGTTATTTCGACGCTCAGCAATTATTACTAGTAATATTAGCATTAATTAGAGAGTTGCGACCTAACACAGGCTGTATGAAAGAGAACAGTATCAATCTCTTGTCCCATTTTTTTTTTTTATATTAAGGGCAGTGTTTGATGAGATAAAATTTAATGAAAGTGCTGTAATAAAAAGTAGTTATTACGTCTCATGTAATTATTAACCTTATTGAAACTAGAAAAAAACCATGTCATGTGCATGTACCAAACAACAAATTATACATTTTAAAAAATATCGATGACACTTTTCAACAGTGTACTACTACTACTACTATTTCCTGTTGCACCCACTGGTGCTAAGGGCAGCAACAAAGGATCTCCAGCCCTGTCTGTCCTGGGCCATCTTTGCGAGAGTTCCCCATGAGTGATTGAAGGATTTCATCTCTGCCTCGATTGTTCTCCGCCAGGTTGCCTTGGGTCTGCCTCGCTTGCGCCGTCCCTCCGGTGTCCACTGAAGTGCTGTTTTGGTTATAGAATTTGCTTCCTTTCGCAGCACGTGTCCAAGCCATCTCCATCGTCTCTTCGTGATGATGTTGGCTATTTCTTCTTGCTTGCATCGCCTTAGTAGTTCCTGATTAGAAATCTTGTTTGGCCAAAAGATGCGGAGAATCCTACGAAGACATGTGGTGTGGAAGGAAGACAACTTGGCGAGGTCACCTTCTGTCATTCGCCAATACTCTGATCCATAGAGGAGTGTGGATAGGACACAGCTTTGGTACAGTCTGATCTTGGTGTTGATGCCGTATTGTGTCGATTTCCAGATGTTGCTCATACTTTGAAAGACAGCCCTTGCATTTCCCAGCCTACTTTGGATGTCCTCCTTTGTGCCACCCTCTGGTCTGATAATGCTACCAAGGTATTTAAATTTGTCCGTCGTGGTGAGGTTCTTGTCATCTACTTGCACTGGTGCTGGAGTGTCTACATTTAGGGTCATAATCTCTGTCTTCTTCTGGCTAATCCGAAGGCCTACTTTGCATCCAAAATTATGTAGTCTCTGTGTCTTATCTTGCATGTGTTGGTGACTATGTGACAATAGCGCAAGGTCATCTGCAAAGTCCAAATCCTCTAGGTTGTCGAAGAGTGTCCATCTGATGCCTCTTGGTGCATCCTCTGTAGTTTTCCGCATAATCCAGTCGATTACGAGGTTAAACAAAATTGTTGACATCACACATCCTTGCCGTACACCAGTTTTCACTTCAAAGGATGCATCACTGTTTCCGACACTGCAACTGAAGTTCTTGTAAAAGCTTTTGATGAGTTCAACAAGCTTGCTGGGAATCCCATAGTGCCGAAGAATGCGCCATATACTCTCTCTGTGGATGCTGTCGAAGGCCTTTTCGAAGTCAACGAAGTTCACATAGAGCTGCCTTTGCCATTCTGAACACTGTTCTATGATGTTTCGGAGTGTGAAGATCTGGTCAATGCATCCTTTCCCCTTTCGGAATCCGGCCTGTTCCTTTCTCAGTGTCTTGTCCACAGCATCTGACATACGTTGCACAATGATCTTGGCAAGGATTTTGCTGGGTATAGAAAGGAGAGTGATACCACGCCAGTTGTTGCAATCGCTGAGTGCTCCTTTCTTGGGTATTTTCACTATTCTGCCTTCATTCCAGCTCTTTGGTACTGCTTCTGCTTCCCAGATAGCTGTGAACAGTGGCTGAAGGATGGTGGCTGACTGATCCGGATCTGCTTTGAACAGTTCTGCAGTCAAGTTGTCTTTTCCTGGGGCTTTGCTGTTTTTTAGGCTCTTTATTGCTGCCACTATCTCTTCTTTCTTTGGTGGATCTATGTTGATGTCAAGGTCTTCAGCAGCATCTTGTATTATTATTCTATCTTCAGGTGGTGGCCGGTTTAGTAATTCCTGAAAGTGCTCTGTCCAGCGTGTATCCTGTTCTCGTTCTGTAGTCAGTAGTTTCCCATTCTTGTCTTTGATTGGAACACTTGGTCTTCCACCGTACTTGCCACAAATGCGCTTAGTGATCTTGTGGAGCTTACCCTGTTCTCCTCTTGCTGCTGCCTCCTCCGCATCTGCCGCTAGCTGTTCCATGGCTTCTCGTTTATCTTTCTTTACTAGTCTCTTCACTTTCTTATTTAACTCTGTGTAGCTATGTTGGTACCTCTCTTTCAGCCTTTCCGATTTCACTTGTAGGAGTTTCTTTTTCATGACTTTCCTCTCCTCGATCACATCCCATGTTCTTTGTTGGATCCACTCCTTGCTTTTCCCTTTCTCATTAAATCCAAGGCAGGCTACACTGCTCTCTGTGTACACTGTAGTTACTCTTTTCCACTCTGAATCGATTCCTCTTTCTTTAGGGTTGTTCTTATCAGACTCTCGTAGAGCCTGGAATCGGTTCTTGACTTGTATGTTGAAGGCATTTCTAACACTTGCATCTCTGTTTCTGAATATTAAGGTGTCTTTGCTTTGATGTCTTGATTCCGGTCTTGTTCAGTTTAATTTTGATAAGTGCTGCCACTAGATGGTGGTCGCTGGCTACGTCAGCTCCTCTTTTCACTTTCACATCTAGAAGGGATCGTCTCCACATACCGTTGATCATCAAATGGTCTATTTGGTTCTTGTCTCTTCCATTTGAAGAATTCCATGTGAGTTTGTGAATTTCTCTGTGTGTGAAAAGGGTCCCTCCGATGACTAAGTTGTTCAAGGCACAAAAATCCACAAGCCTTTCTCCATTGTCATTCCTTGTTCCAGTTCCATGTTTTCCCATTACTCTTTCATAATTTATATCATCTTTACCTACCTTAGCATTGAGGTCTCCCATGACAATGATGAGATCATGCCGTGGCGTCATGTCCATTTCCCCCTGGAGTTGTTCATAAAAGTCGTCTTTGTCTGTGTTGTCGTTTTCGTTGGTTGGTGCATAACATTGGATGACAGTGATGTTTGTGTGTCGTCCTTTCATCCTCATCCTCATCAGTCTGCTATTGACTGTTTTCCACTCCAACAAGCATTTGTCCAGTCCTTTCTTTAGGATGATGGCTACTCCTTCATGATGCTGGTCATCCTCTCTTCCAGAGTAGAGAACGGTTTCTCCAGTGGATGTTTTGATCCTTCCAGATCCAGTCCATCTGCTCTCACTTACACCCAGGATGTGTAGGTTGTAGCGCCTCATCTCTGATGTTACTTGTGCTAACTTACCCGATTCATA
Organism: Onchidella celtica; assembly: GCA_963931925.1. Taxonomy (NCBI): domain Eukaryota; kingdom Metazoa; phylum Mollusca; class Gastropoda; order Systellommatophora; family Onchidiidae; genus Onchidella; species Onchidella celtica. The sequence continues at coordinate 41,038,163 of OZ007577.1, forward strand.
CATTGTTCTAACATTCCAGTATCCAATCCTGGTCTTGGTTTTGGCGGTGTTCAGTTCCTCCTTCATCCCGCTAGCAGTTTCCTTTCGGCTTTCACTACTTGCATTCATACGAGTCACGAGGTACTCAGAAGGTCCATCACATCCAGAACGTTGGTTTTTCCATGTTGCTGTTTCCGTAACGATTTTTGTTTCTCCAAGTAAGGTCACCCCAACAAGGATTTCAGGGTAGGGTTGTTAGCCCTACGCCCAACCCCCGAACCTGGAGGGCCGGTCTGTTCAATCTTGTCTGGTCCTTCCCCCATGACCTGTCCAGCTTGCTTAAAGCTTTCAGGGGCACGAGGCCTCCGCTGGCTTAGCTCCTGGGATCACTGGGACACGCAAGCCACTCCTCCACGTCAAGGCATGAACAATTGGAGCAGAACAGTGTACTAAGAGGAGGGATTTTTTCTAGCAATAAAATTTCAATTAGGGTGAGAAATTGTCAAAGCAAATTAACTCACTAAGTAAGCAAGCTAGGTTTTTTTTATAGACTTAATTCCTTGCCTAAAATTTCGTAAGAATGCCAAGTTTAAAGTTTCTCAGACAATAACTAGGGCCATATGAAGACTTTTAATTTCAGCATGCTTTTTTATTTTATGGCCGAAAATATGTAAATTTATGCAAATGAGCATATTAGATATGCAAATTATGCAATTTAATTGCTCTATGCACTTCCTGGTCTAAAATTACATAAGTGGGCCAAGTTTGAAGTTTCTCGGAAAATAAACGAGTCCACGGGAAGGCTTTAATTCGAAAATATGAAAATTAGCTATTTAATTTTAACTATGCGAGGTACACCTTTTTCAATCATTTCATGTAATTCCTTGCCCCAAATTACACATATATGCGAAGTTAGAAGTTTCTTGGAAAATAAATGAGGCTGTGACTAGACTTAGTTTGAGCATGTTTTTATGTCCAATTTCAGTGCCATCCTATTGTATTAGAAATATTTCACCCAAATTAGTATCACTCTATGACATTCAAACGGCCATAACTTTTTTATTTCTTGACCGATTTTAAATTCAAAAAGTTTTATACTCTGTACAACCAGATGCAGCTAATTGATACAAAAAAGTACTTGCATAGCAGTGAATTAAAATTGGGCAGGCCTTGCTATAATCCCATATTTTATGGGCTACAGGCAGTGAAGGGGTTAAGTGCGTCCTCGGGGGTATATAGGCAAATTTGTATGGGTAGTCATTTTTAAGCAAAATCTCCCCGGCATATCAGTGTATAATATTGCTGGCAGTGAAGGGGTTAATGTGGCAATGCAAAAATGAAATCAAATGGAGGTAGTTGCGCTCCTTAGTAATTCCATACCCTGAATCTTACTGAATACTCAATAATAAAATTATTTTATGTAAAGAATTATGACAAAAACTGCTTCTTGATTATGACCACACTGGCCCCAAAGAAATCATTGAGTCACTCGTGCCTCCTTTTTATCAGCCGTTGACAGTTTGACCATTTAAACCCTGTGAAGATTGTCCACCACCAACATTGTTCTGCTAACATGTCCAGGCTGACAAACAAATAATCATTCATCCTACCTTTCCCAGTGAATAGGATTATCAATGTCTATTATATTATATACAGTCGAGCACGCGAAACTCAAACACAAGTCAGTCGAAATCGCGGATCCCACGAAAAAGATCTAGGTTCCGAATTCATTTTTCAATATTCTTTTCATTTATTTCACGCGAACCTCGAACTGTGGTCAACACGGATTCGGTGAACCAGTTTTCCTGCTGCGAGTGTGATCCAAGTAACCAAGAAGTAGAAAAGAAGAAAAAACGAACGCCAGAAACTTCATTCGGTTAGCCGTAGCATCGCCTATAGGTGGCAAGATAGTGCGTATAGTCGCCTCCTTCCCCTTCCCCCCCCCCCCCCCCCGATAAATACGGCAGCTAAAATACCTGAGATAACCGATTCAGGCAGGAAATAACTTTGGGGGGGGGGGGGGGGTGGTTGTCCCGCACTCATACCCCAAAAGAAAAAAAAAAAGAAAGGAAGCGCTGCTGTACAAACAAGAGTAATGCCGAACAGAGAAAAATGGTGAGTTGTGTTCAGCCTTTATTTTATTGCTGTTGGTGCCCAAGCCTTGGAAACCGTCCTTACCCAAGCACTCCCAGAAGAGAAAAAAAAAGTGGTAGGGCACAAGGTCGGTCGTGTGTCCTGTTGCCACGCACATCAGTTTAATATTTGCTTGTCTTTCAACTGACCACTGGAAAGGTGGGGGTGGGGGGATTAACGGAGGTAATTCGTGGTACATGTTGTCAGCTGTATTATTTTTCTTGAATATACAATGATAATACCTCTTTATTAATGCTTCACGTATTCCTCGAAATTTGGCAAACTCGAACTAGCTGAAGCCACCCCAAAGAATTTGAGTTTTCTGTGCTCAACTGTATATTTAAAAACTATGATGAACTACGAATGTGCACATGCCTGATGGAGGCTCCATGCGACCTATGTGACGTACAAAAATTGGAGTGTGGCAACTAACGTGTTTTCCCCATAGACCAACATGAAGCTCGTGTTGAGAAAAAAGAGATTTTTTCACAATTTTCCTTTTTTTTTTTTAACTCGTCATTTCTTTTGTGGTGAAATAATATATTAACAGTAAGTTTCGAAGGAAAATTAAAAAGAATAAATGAAAATGGCACAGTTTGGGATGATAACTTTAGGAGTGTCTGTGAGGATGGCAGCCCCCCCCCCCCCCACCCCCCACCCCGGCGAGTTACTTAATCCTGTAGTTGGATACTTATTTTACTTTATAATAAATGCAGGGCTTGGTAATTAACACTTAACCTGCCTTTTTTTTTTTTTGCCAATCGGCGAATGTTGCAGTGCACCTATAAATTGGGTTACAAAGTTAACCGTACACTGCAAGTAACTTCACTACCTTCTGCTAGGACCGTCATGAACCTCTGCAGTCCACTTCCGTCACCTTTTTGCTGTCATCGAGCAGTCGAACCTAGTTTTTTCGGTAAAAAATTGGAAAACGCAGTGTCTACTAATTGTACTATGTCTGAACCATTATAATATGTCAATTAAAATGATTCAGATTTGGGTGGAGAATTTGAAACTGAGAGCAGTGACTATTGGATAAGCAGACTTTCTAGTGATTTCAACCGTGACAAAAATAACGCTACATCGCCTAGACCTAGTCGTATTGTTTTTGAGTTATGAATTTTTGAGTGCACCACTCCTTTTCATCCTGGTATCTCGAAACAGGGAGGCATTCATAACTATTCTATTAGTACTATTCCATAGGCAGTTGACTGAGTGTTAACATTCAGAATATGTGCCCGACTAAAGCTGTGTAACTTATATGCTACTCCTTGCAATGATACTGTGTGTGAAACGACTGGAAACACACTTTTTTCTTTTTTGGATTTCAATCTTGTAATTGGATGGAAACATGGCTACTGCCAGCAAAAGAGAACAAGTCAGTATCCACATGAAGGCCAAGAACTGCTGTCAATTTCATATTACATTGAAGTACATGGTGTCAGATGTGTTAAAAATGGGAGGCAAATAAAAAAAATAGGTGTACTCTGACAGCCCCCCCCCCCCCCCCCCCCTAACAAGACCTTGAATATAACATTAACAAGACATTCGTAGCAGAATGTTGCATCGTTATAATCTAGGTCCACTATGTAAGAATTTAGTCAATTTGGTTACATCCGATATAATCTTCATTGTCTTTATTCTGTCCAAACTGTCGATTTTCTGCAATTCTGCTTAATGGTGGTAATAATGTTAAACTGGCAGTCACTGGAATATTAAACATTAATAATAATTATCTCATTTTCCCCCTCCTTTGATTTTCAATCACAGTCTGAAGTTTGACATGAATGATGAAAACCAACATTCTTGTACTGCAGATCCCACTTTTCAGCCCACACTTACCTTCTCTGTGCCCATACATGATTGAAGGGTGGATGTGATAAAGCCTTGAAGTTAGACTGGTTTCTTGTATTCAGGAACTGCATTAGATATATTACTCTGGCATCTGGAATCTGATATCATATTCTGTCATTCTCTTTTCCTCTCAATATTTCAGTCTTTCTTTCTTCATCTTTGAGGGATTTTGCAAATACAGTAAAACCTCGTTATACCGCCAAGTAAGGGGCAAACAGAAAATTAGCGGTATAACGAGAATGGCGGTACAACGAAAATACCATGTAGAACAAAGGAAATAAGTAATTTACCAACACTGGACTGGCTAACGTCTTAAATATTGCAGTTATCTCCCTTATCTCTCCACTAGGCATAAACTTCCGTTGTCATTAATTTGAAGTTTACATTGCTTTCATTTGTATTTTTTTGTTGTTGTTGTTTGTGTTTATGTGTTGGAGTTTATTTATTCAGGAAATCACACCTCAAGAGTAAAAGTGTAAAAGTATTATGTATTGCAACACGACAAATAATGCTACATTGCAATTCAGGAACAAACGTGCGTTGTTTGCATCGTACCCCGCGACCGGTATGAACTAGTTGAAGCATCACCTCGCGCGCGCTTAAGTTCGTTCGCAAACTCTCTATTGAACTGTGACCCGTCTTTCCCACTGCATGCCCCATCAGTAGGCCTATCAGGACTTCAAAAGCGAAGACTGTGTATTAGGATTGGTGTTTGAGTAACAAGCACAGACTGTGGCGCCAAGTGATGTTCCGTCTGTTAGTTGGATTTAGGTAGAGGTGGGGAGTGGGGGTTAAATTTACGTTGGCGCTATAACGAGCAATATTTACTATACTCAAGTCATGAATGTAGCAGTCAAACTGTTGGCGAATGGCGGTATAACGAGATTTTTAGTGACTTTGTATAGGTGTCAGATCTGTACCACGGGGAAAAGCTGGCGGTATGCGGGAATGGCGGTATAACGGGTGGTGGTATAGCGAGGTTTTACTGTATGTTCTTAAATCTTATGTTGTGCCTTGTGAGGACATCACCATTTCTCTTTTCCTAAATAACTTAAGTCAGTCTTTCAGTCCGTCCGGGTCTTTCTTTATTTCTTTCCATTGTTTTTTTTTTGTATGTAATTTTTTTCCCTTCCAGAAGTTTTGCAAATGCAGCCTTTTCTTTGCTTTTTGGCCAGATGTACATTTGCAATAGTAAACATCGCTCAGTTTGATTTGACTTGAGTTATGGTAAGCAAGAATGATGATTCCTTCAAACTGAGTTTCCTATGCTGATTTTCAGCTGAATAATTTGGATCGATAGGACTGACTTGCTTTGCCACAACCAACTACACTGTAGTACATGATAACATTCACTCTTAATATTACATTGAAATGAATTGTATTGTTCCATGTGACCATTTTCTGGAACTGCACGATGATTGAGATTAGTAGCAACCTCTTGTCTTTGCAATTTACTATTTTTATACAGTCATGGAACAACTCTGTCCCAGTGTGGGCTCCTTACAAGAACACACCTACAGTAATTACCTTTTAACCTTAGCACAGCTGAAATGAGCATTGGGATTAATTGGAAAGAAATTTTCAATGACCAGAGTAATTTGTCCATCAGTGGTCATCACTGCAGTCATTTACTTCAATTGCCATTGAAAAGTCATATCCCATTGTTACTTTTCTTGTATTTTCTGCTTCAGTCTTATATATATTGCAATTTGCAAATATCATTTTTTTCTTTCTTTATTTTTGTATGGTAAATATATTAGAATGACATTACTACATTTACTATGTATGTACACTATTAGCATTAAATCAACTAAATGCTTTCCGATTTTCAGGAGCTTCAGAGCTTGCGTGTGGCCAAAGTTACTGGTGGTGCCGCAGCCAAATTGGCCAAAATGTAAGTCACCAATATTTGTTGGTCTTCTCATAAGGTCCATTATAGTATTTCCAGACAAGTGTCAAAACAAAAGAATTGTAGACATGATTTAATGAATTGAAAAAATAATAGATGTTTGCTTTTGTTTTTATAAAAAGAAGTGATACACAGTGGAAATGAAAATAATTCAAATGCCATATTGTATTTGTCCTTATGAGATTCATCATCTATAACAGTTTTTCCCTTGTGTTTTTAAGTTTGAAACTTTTTCATGGGGGAGATTTCAGACTGTTATGTATACAGATGATTAAATACATGTTATTATTTACCAGTAGTAATGTACTGGTATTGAACTGTAGTAATAGAGCAAGTGTGATGAAACTATGTCCTGACATCTAGTGATGCTAAGCACACAATTTTGGATCAATAGGACTGACTTGCTTGAATATATCAGAAGCTACCTATTTTGTCTTTCAAGGGAAACAAATTTCATGAGCTGATTTTATGAAGCATGTCATGGTGACTGAAATCCTGAAGAATGATGACCTTTTATTTTATTATTATATGACACTTGACAGAGCATTTTGAGATATCTTATTTACTTTCAATCCCCAATGCAAGATACGTATCTGGGACCCGCAAGATGTGGGAACAAACATTGCTGTAACAGGAAAGAAATTTTGTATTAGTAAATGATAGTGAATAGCAAGGCATAGAATGGTTCATCAGTAGAGTTAAGAATGAATGTGGGTGGTCATGAATTGGATTCATCTTTCTTGCAAATATAACTCACCATAAGAAAGATTAAATGCACATAAATAAAGAAGCTTACAACTTTTGGTGATACATGTAATAATAATTATTGACCATGTGGTTTTTTAGAAGAGTGGTCAGTAACTTGAACATTAAGCTATTTGTGTATGTGTATTATGAACTCAGTGGGATTAAGTCTCCACTTCAGTCTGACCAAATTTGATGTTGTGCTGAATGTTCTTCATTCTCTTTTATCTTTGTCCCCAGCTACACTGTCCGTAAGTCTGTAGCCCGTGTCCTCACAGTCATCAATCAGACCCAGAAGGAAAATCTGCGTAAATTTTACCGCAGAAAATCCCACAAGCCCAAGGATTTGAGGCTGAAGAAAACCCGCGCCATGCGCCGCGCACTCACTCCTTATGAGCTCAAGTGCACCAGCAAGAAAGAACAGAGAAAGAGGCGTTTGTATCCCATGAGGAAATATGCTGTTAAAGAATAAATTTCTGTATTTATGATGACACCAGCTGAATGTTTTACTTTACTTTTTAAAAATGTGTGTGGGTGTGTATGTGGGTTTTATTTTTTTAGTCAGCACTGATGTTCATAATAAATCTCTAAATACAGAGTTCAAATTAGTCTCGAGGGAAAGAAAATGGAAATTAAAAGTGTTTACAATAGCACATGACCTTCAAATCAAAGTTACCATTATTTGGAAATCGTATGTGACAAAAATATTTCAGACTAGTTCAGTCATTTGGCTGAAATTAAAACAAATATTTATGTTACCCAATATTGCTATCTCTTGTTCATCATTGTAGCCGCTGCATTCAAATGATTGACAAGCTTTATAAATCATGAAGGCCTTCATAAAAAGTATGGTTTGTAAACCTTTTGCAATCCAAAAAAAAAAAAAATGGAACTTGTTCAGCATTTCAAAGTACTCACAAAACTCTATCAATTTACAACCACATTAAATTTATCCATCTGGAAATTTTCACTTTCTGAAGTTCTACCTCAATCAAAGCCATGCAATTTACAACAGCCAGAGACATTAGAGTAATGCATTACTTGTGATCATAAAAAGGACAATTCGATGGGTTCCATGGGGAAAATAGGCTACATCAAGTGGAGTTTCCAAGGAATTACATACGTACATGACTGTGTACATGTACATCTTTGGATTTGAGATAGAGACACCTAAGTTTAGTATTGAATTTCGTAATAATCGGGGAAGCAATGCAAATCTGATACTACATCGCAAAAGGGTGACATTCCTGTGAGTTTAAGAAGGCCATGGTAATAATTTAGCTGTTCAAACTTAGATCTATATATTTGTATCAAAATGAAGGGGATAATTTATACAACAATTACACAATATGCAGTACAAAGGCCTACTTTCATTTATGTCAATTGTCATTGTGATGGCCCAGAGTATGGGGTGCATTCCTTCACTAAAATTCATCATGATTTAATATACATGTATTATAATTTTAGTAATAAACTCTACAATTTAATGACACGTTTCCTGTAAATCAAAACGACTTGCACCGTTTTTACTTTAACTCTTGTCTTAGGTTTCGAGGACAACAATACTGTTGGGTGGAATTACTTAAATGTAAAACTACAGAAATTGACATTGCCAAGGGAAACAACACAATACTACAATTACAATTATCTTAGTTGTTTCCCTTCATTTTCTCCAGTGCGAAAATTCAATCAAACGAAGTAGGGCTACCAGGACGCAAGTACATGTATTGAAGTACTGCTAATAGTTACTACATGTACGTGTAATATAATCATCATACTTCTTGCATTAAAATACATGTATTGATCACAATTAACTAAATACAGACTTTGTACATGTATTTCATTAGCTACGAAAAGGAAACCTCTGTAAAATGAATACCATACATTATGATATAATAAAAATGCACTTGGAAAGATTTCTAGTTTTCATAAATATCAGCCTAGAATTTTCGTGGCAAAATTAAGCACTATCAGAAATTGACAGCATCAGAATTAGAACAGCATGCTATTTAAGTAGGCCTATACAATAACCCGGTTAACCAGCAATTCTCATGAGTTTTGTTTTTTTTCTACAATATTTGTATGTGTATTCAATTTGTTGGCACTGACAGTGACAGGATGGGATACAGATTTGCTTATTCTATGCATGTATCAGGGGTTTTGAAAGCTTTAATCTTTGCCATATTTAGTTTATTAATGATTTACTAACATTAAACAAAAACAAAACAACCCAACTTATTCTGGGTAGGGGGACTAGTAAACCATTCCACCGCTACCTTATGTTCAAATGATACAAGTGTACATATTATGTAATGTGTTAATCCTCCCCAACTTATGACATCATCTAAAGACATCAAGACAAGAACACAATTATTCAGCAGACACAGTGTTGCCTTCAGTTTCACCAGCAGCACTGCCCGATTTATCATCACCACAACAGCAGCATAATATTAATACATGAATAATTTACAAATAAGTTAAGAACAACTGGGGTGGTGTTTCTCAAAGTGGGGTGGTGAGGCTTGGGACTTCAGAATGGGGCATTGTGATTTTTCATGGGGGTGATTTAATTAATGTTAAAACTGACGGAACTGATCCCTCGAATCCAACAAATCCACAGCCAGCGACAAGGGCAAGGCTCCCACTGATGTAAGAAACAAGTGAATAAAATGTAAACTGAAGTTTTAATTAAAACTTCTTTTGAATGTACATGTATACATGTACTATTGAAAATATAAAACATGTACATGTATTTTTAATTTTTTTTGTAAATTAAATACATGTACTACATGTATTATATAAATAGGAAGTGCATAGGTAGGGAAGATATCCCCCACCTACACACTTTGCATAGGTAGGGAAGACATCCCCTACCTATTCACCTTGCATAGGTAGGGAAGATATTCTCTGCCTATTCACTTTGCATAGGTAAGGAAAATATCCCCAGACTATGCAATCCCTATGTGTGCAAAGTGCATGCAGAGAAGATAATTTATTTCTTGACTATTCACTTAACTTTGGCAAGGAAAATATTTTTGTCTGCATATTTTTTTAGTAACAGGCCTACTTTGCTTAGGCAGGGAAGATAGTCCTTTCTACCTGTGCTTTGCCTACTCTGTTTGCGATAGCTATGAAACATAATTAAAGGTAATGGTTATGTATCGCACTCATTATTCGGCGGTATGAAGCGAAATCAGCGATATCCCCATTACGACCCATTGGCGACAGCAAACCTAATCTACCTCTGTCAAAATATGGCAAAAAGGAAACGCTGTAAGAAGAAAGGCAACCCCATAGATTTTCTTTTGTTTTTACCTACTTCAGTTTACGTTCATGTACGAGGGGACAATGAATTTGAAAGGCTTTAATTTTAAGCCCATGGGGGCAGAGTGTAATTACATGAGCATGGCACCTATGAAAAGTCCAGAGTGGATCTATTGGGAGAGGAACAAGGGGAACTAGTTGTTTCCTGCCTACTTAGGAAAACATACAGTAAAGTACATACGTATCTACACGAAGAAAACACCGGCATTTAATTTGGTGAGGCACCTGCAGGTCAAGCATTCCAATGCTGTAAACAGCGGATCTACGAGGGAACGATACCATTGCTTAATGCAAACATCCTATACAGAGGATTATCTTAGGGTTGCTGGCTGGAGTGATGAAACTTCGAGTACGCAGTAGTTCGACGATCGAACCCTTCACATTTCAGTTCATTCTCCACAAATTACACGACAAAGGAGAAAGAAAAATTTTGAAACTATTTCAAGCTAATATTTGCATCTTGCCAGTGCAGTATTGTCCACGCAGATTTTTTTTGCTTGTTTTTCAATGTTGGTGCATAAAGAAATCGATACCCTTCCACCCCCCCCCCCCCACACACACACAAGTTCAGTAAGCGCATGGTTATGTTTATACAAGTAGTCCATGCTACCGCACCACGAGGTCGGCTTCCGTCTTGACCTTCTCCGCTCGGAGTGGGCGATGGAGTAGCGAGCCTTTGTCACCACGTTTTGCTTTGAGCTCGGTCCAGGCCGTTCGTCTGTCTCTTGTCTTTGCTGTCTCGCCGATTGATTCGGTTGATTTTGATTCATATAACCCCTTATCGTTGATTGACTCGAATCGCGATTCTCTCCTGCCGCCACTGGCTCGCAGACAACTAATTCTATTTAATATCGCGATTCAAATCAAATGCACTAAATTTAGACCAATAATAATTCCACATGTTTAGGGATGACGTAGTACACTATTTTCCCTACCCATGCACTTCCATATAAATATAGGCCTACATGTACATGATATTTATACATGTATATATAATATAAAATAATATGTACATGTACTGAGGAAGAGTTTGGGCTGTATAAAAATAACTCGTTCCCTCCACAGTGCTGACTGTGACACCGACCATGCACTGGTAGTCAGCAAAATCAAAATTTCGGCCAAGAAAATATACAGATCAAAAGCCCCTTCAATCCCTAAGATCAATGTAACAGCAATCAGAGATGAATCAAATAGAAAGTCATTTGAAAAGTTATTTGCTGAAAGCATGGATAATGTCACCCAATGTGACTCGGTAGATGAAACATGGAACACTCTCAGTTCAAAAATTCATGACTGTGCCATCAAGTCTTTTGGACAGCATAAAGTTTCAAACAACGACTGGGTAGCCCAGAACAGCGAAATTCTCCTACCTCTCATTGAGCAGAAGAAATCTGCTTTCAATGAGTATAACAAAAATTGCAATCAGAGTACAAAAACTTGTTTGAAAAATGCAAAAGCTAAACTTCAGCTGGAGGTAAGACGTTGCGCCAACAAATACTGGACAGACTTGTGTAACAGCATACAAGAGGCAAATGAAAAGGGAGATATGAAAACCGCCTTTAGTCAGATGAAAGTAGCTCTTGGGCCAATCATCACCAAAAGCGCCCCACTTAAGTCTGTAAATGGTGAACCCATCACAGATAAAAATGAACAACTGAATAGGTGGGTAGAGCATTACTCTCTGTTGTATTCAACTGAGAAAAATATTCCACCAGATTTTGAGGAACACCTCCAAAGACTGCCAATAATGGCCGAACTTGACGCTGAACCTTCCTTAGTCGAGCTTTCCAATGCAATCGACCACCTGTCTGCTGGAAAAGCCACAGGAAGTGACAACATTCCTGCAGAGGTATTAAAAGACCTAAAAGGCCCACTATTACCACACCTGTATAATCTGTTACTGCAGTGTTGGAAAGAAGGCGTGATACCACATGATATGAGAGACGCCAAAATTGTCACACTTTACAAGAACAAAGGAGACAAAGGCGACTGCAACAACTATCGAGGCATATCCCTCCTCAGCATTACTGGAAAGGCTTTTGCTCGCGTCATCCTCTGCCGCCTTCAACAACTGGCGGAAAAAGTCTTACCAGAAACACAATGTGGCTTTCGAAGCAAACGATCAACTATTGACATGATATTTGCACTTCGGCAAATCCAAGAAAAATGTAAAGAACAAAACAGGCCGCTTATAACATGCTTTGTGGACCTAACAAAGGCTTTCGACACCGTAAGCCGATCTGGCCTGTATGCAGTCCTTAAATCCATAGGCTGTCCACCAACATTGCTAAAACTTATTGCATCCTTCCACACTGACATGAGGGCATGTGTCAACTTTGAAGGCTGCACATCCAATTCATTTGCTGTAAACAGCGGTGTGAAGCAGGGATGTGTTCTTGCTCCTACCTTATTTGGTATATATTTTGGAGCCCTACTCAAGAATGCCTTTGGTCAATGTTCAGGTGGAGTACTTATTAACACCAGAGTGGACGGCTCCATTTTTAATGTTGCCAGACTAAAAGCAAAATCTCGTACAGAGCATATTATGTTACAAGAGCTCCTCTTCGCAGATGATGCTGCAATCGTGGCCCACGATGAAACCACGCTCCAGGCTCTCATCAATAGCCTTGCCAAAGCCTGTGACAAATTCATGCTAAGGATCAGTGTCTCAAAAACTGTAGTTTTGACACAAGGCTTGAGAAACCCCAACCCAATCATGCTGAATGGCTCTCCTCTGGAGCAAGTGGGAAAATTCTGCTACCTAGGCTCAACCATCAGTGGTAGCACAGACATAACAACTGAAATAAATGCCAGAATAGGAAAGGCGGCCACAGCTTTTGGCAAACTCTCAAAAAGGGTGTGGAACAATAGCAAGCTGACCATCAAAACAAAGGTACTCGTGTACCAAACTTGCGTCCTAAGCACCCTGCTGTATGGCTCAGAGACATGGACCACCTACTCCAAACATGAAAGATCCCTCAACTCCTTCCACCTGCGCTGCCTACGCAAAATTCTCAAGATCAAGTGGCAAGACAGGATCTCAAATATCGAAGCTCTGAGCCGAGCCAACATTCCATCAACTCAGGCTCTCCTAGGCAAAAAAAGACTGCGGTGGCTTGGACATCTCCACCGTATGGAAAATGATCGCATCCCCAGACAAATTCTCTACGGGGAACTTGCTACTGGCAACCGACCCAGAGGTAGGCCACATCTGCGATTCAAAGACACTTGCAAGGTCACGATGAAAGCATTCAACATCGACCCCAATGAATGGGAGAACCTTGCAAATGATCGAAGCAGATGGAGACAAAAATTGCGCAGTGGCACGCTCGCAATAGACTTCAAGGCAAAAGAAACATACCTGACAAAACGACAGAGGCGGAATGAAAACACTCGCCAAAGTGAACCCAAAAGACTGACCTGCAATCACTGCCATCGCACTCTCGGGTCAAACATTGGTAGAATAAGCCACGAGAGAAGCTGTCAGTCAAAGTGAAAGTGAATATTCTAGCTGCTAAGACCGTCTGTAAAGACGCTAAAGGCCATATATATTTCAAACCCATTTCTCAATCAAATCAAAGAACTTCCGTGTATTGAAACATACAGTTTCGAAGAAAGGGGATAACACATGTAATTAAATGTACTTTTGCATACGTTTTAATGCAAAACTGTTGAAATTGAACGGAAACAAAAACGAGCGACATGCCCTGCAAGCAACCATTATTTTTCTTCCTCGTGAGCAGGTCAGTTTGGGATACATGTAGTAATACACTGTACATGTACTAACTTTTTCCCAACCATGGTGGGGCAAACGTTTTATTTATTTATTTTTTTTTTGTTGGAAAATTGAAGTGGGGCGTAGCACAAAAATTAAAGGCTGAGAACCACTGAACTACAGCATTGTGACATAGGCCTACATGTATTATACACATGTATGTTACATCACCTATACAGCTGTACATGTACAATACGTCACAAAAAATTAAAATGGCAATAGCATTTTGTACACGATAAATACAAATAAAATATGCACATGTAATTAATGATAATAAAAAGTGCTAGCGTCCGCGAAACCGCTTGATCTAGCACTGTAGCACTGTAGATTATGATCGTCATGATTCAGTGCAGTTAGCTGTTCATCTGATACAGGTACCGCGGAAAGGGAAAAAGGGTTTTCTGGGAATGTGAAATCGATATTATATACTGTAATGTATAACGTAATGCAATAATTCAACTTTCATAGTCCATGGATCGGCGGGCGTTTTTGCTACAATCTCAGAAAAACAACATGTGCATTGTACGTGTACCACAGGTACACGTGTACTTTCAGCAAATTGCAACCCAGTCCGACCTGTGACCAACGGTTGTAAATCTTGGTGAGGTCTCACAGCAATATAGAGCAACCCTGAATACGACACAAACAACAAACAGACACACATGTATGAATTACGAGATTTTACAAATTAGCTATTCGTATTGCATTACATTCTGTCATTAATTAAGATACATGTACATGTATCATTATTGCAGTTGCTGGCGTTGTAATGGCCTCCGGTACAGTCTTCTCCGATGTATATTCTCGATTATTTATATCAATCCAGCTGCATGTACATACAATTACATGTACATGTATATAATTCACAACGCTAGATATTCCAAATTCCTTCTGCTGGACAGTCAAATAAATAATATTGTCTGGAAGTATATGTATTAGTACTATTTACCTCACATTTTACTTTTCGCGACCGTTGAACACAATTATGAGCCTATATAATTTACGTGTACGTGGCATTTCACTGCACTATTCTGAACTTACAACGAAACCGACCCATGCTTAACTGCTCAGTTTCCAGAAAACAATTACTGTACATTATATCATATTAGAATTTCAGCCGTACAATACACTCATGTGCATGTAGGTTAAAGAAGTCCCATCTACACTTGACTTTGTACACGTACTTGGAAGTTTATTTCTGAAGATAAAAAGAAGACACATTTTCGTTTTGGTTGTGCCAATAGGCTACAATCATGCTAGCTTTCAATTATTTATGTGTATATACTATAATTGATAAATCACGCAAGAATTGCTCGCAAAACACAACAAACAACAACTGAATCTCTACTCTAAGGCAATGCAGGATTGCCTGTCAGCTATGTCTGCCATGGTGAATTCTTACGTTATCAACAGTTCCTTTCCAGTTCTTAACGTTACTAACATTCTTCTATCTTACCAACAACATTGTCACGAGTGGAGTGAGTGCAATTAAGGGGATTGCTACAGAGCGGGTGTAGAGTAAGAAGGACTCACAGTAGACAGCAAGTTAAGCGTGCTGTTGTGAGTAGTGGGGGGGGGGGGGTCTGAAGGAGGCGAAAGCGCTGTATAACTATCACTGCAAGTTAGAAGGCCCGACGGAGCGGACCTGTGAATAAGAGCCTATCGGGCGGACATAAAGTGAGCAGTCGAGAAGACTAGTGGAAGAGTCTTTCCAGTAATGACTGGTATGTAGAACGTTGATTGATTATTATGATTGATGTATTATATTATATTCGTCTATTACCATGATGTGAATAAGTATATGTGAGGAATGTGGAAGTCCTTGATATTGGATATAGCAATGTGCGCCATGAGCGATAGATGAAAGTGAGTCATGGATCTGTAGCGCGAGTGAGTAGTGTGTACTCCGATGGAGGTGTGTTACCGTAAGATGTGTGGTGAGTGAAAGGTGAACTAGTGTGTGTACGCTTCATGGATTGTAAGGAGAGGTGGAGTGAATAGAAATGGTAGGGTATTATACCAATGTAATGTTATTCTTGTAGGTGTCGGGGACGGGCCGCAGAGCCACCTCGATGAGCACAGGGGATAGGCCAGCATAGGGCCGGAGGCCACACATAGGCCAGAAGTGAGGCTGTCAGTGCAGGACAGTAGAGGCACATAAAGTCGTGGCAGTCAGGCCACGGGCAGGGGACGTAGATATGAGAGTGAATGAGATACTATGTTGTTGCCATGTTGATAGGCTAGTGAACTGATATTATGTTGTTGCCATGTTGATGGCTATGGAAATAATAATGTGTTATTGCCCTGCGGAGGTGCTAGGGGAGTGCTAAGGTGTATGACAATAGGAAGGTGATATTGAGAGACTGGGGTGCCAGTGAATCATTAATGTACTATTAAGACCCTGAGGGGAGAGGCTGAGGCCGAAGTGCCTTTAGGAGTAACTACCGGATTGTGGATCCGAGGAAGCGTGTGTGTGAGAATAAGGCCGTTGTACGGCAGTCATTTCAGTAATATAATATATGTAGTTGCGCTATTATATGTATAATTATGTTTAATAAATGTGTGAGTCTGATGGGTTGTTTTGTTAAGTGTTAAATTTGTTTGTTCGTGATTGTCGTCCTGTCATAAACTATTACATTTCCCAGTCTGGGATTTGTGACATTGGGGGCTCGTCCATTGTGACTCGTCCATTTTCGTAATATTTAGTTGTAGTTAGTTAGTGGGTAATTGTGCTGTCTTGTTCGTTGGATGAATGGACATTTCATGATATGATTTATGTATAATAATGAATGTATATTGATGCATGTATTGCTATGAATAGGTATTAATGGGTATTTAAACTTTCCAGAGTGTGTGCGTGCAGCCTGAGGAGACGAGCAGCCAGAGCTCCGATTAAAGGGAGGAGTTTTACTCAAAATTTCAAAAGTTAAGTGAAAGTCAAAATTTTTGTGCCCTGGATTGTGGGCTGTTCCTTTAATCTGTCTGTTTCCCGGTTTTTGCTGTTGTTGTCGTTATAGGTTATACGGGCGGTGGCGCGGGTTTGCTGTGTTGAACTTAGTTTATCCTTTTAAAAAGGTGTGGTAAACTTTGGAACTTCGTTCATCACAGTGACCAGTTCTGTAGGGACCTGTAATATTGTTTAGTTGTAGCGTCGATATCTTCCTCGTTGTTTTAGGAAGACGTTTCTCTTGTCCCTCTCTTACCTGTCTGTAAATACGTTCTTTTTTTTCAGACTCTGTTCTTGTTCGTACCTTGTAGTGTAATCGGCGTATTTAGGTTGCATTTTTTTTTCCATTATAGTTTTTTTTTGTAGAAGCTTTGTCCTAGTCTGGTTCGTTGTCCTTGACGTACTTGTGGTCCTTCTACTGAATTTCCTTATTCTTGTCTTTTCTATTCTTTTTATAATTAATAGTGCTATACATTTTGTAGATATAGAAGTAGTTGTGCTGTAAAGGTAAATTTCTGAATTGTATTCTGAACTGGGTATTGTTATATCTGGTGTGATCTCAGGTCTCTGGTCGTATCGTTAGTGATCATACCGACAGGTTGGTCGTTCGCATAATAGATACCATAACCATAAATCTGTGAAATGGCGGAAATCCAACAACTAATGAAGTTGGGTAAGGAACTTGGCCTGGAGGGAGAGGAGCTACGCGGCTGGATTAAAGAACAGCAGGCGGATTTGCGCGATGAGCGTGCTAAGGATAGAGAGCGAGAAAAAGAGGCTCAAGAGCGACAGAGAGAAGAGGAAAGAGAGGCTAAGGCTCAGCAACAAGAAAGAGAGGCTAAGGATAAGGAACAGGAAAGGGAGTTTAAGCAACAGGAAAGAGAGGCTAAGGCTCAGGAGCAGGAAAGGGAGTTTAAGTTAAAGGAGTTAGAAGATAAGCAGCAGGAGAGAGAGGCGCGAATAAGAATCGCCGAGTTAGAACTCAAGAAGAATACGCCAACGGAAACGGTTGAGCGGCAGGTACACAATAAAGGTGGCGTTAGGATTAAGCTCCCTACGTTCGACGACCGGAAGGACGACATAGACGCCTTCCTTTACAGGTTCGAACTGAACGCACAATTGCAATGGGGGGAAAATAAGGAATTATGGGCCACGTACCTGGCGTCGCTATTGCAGGGGCGAGCGTTAACCTACTTTAAAGAGCTACAGCGCGAAGACGTGCAAGACTACGATAAGCTGAAGGCTTTGCTGCTTCGCCGATTTGCGCGTACCGAGGAATATTTCCGGGAGCAGTTTAGGCGAGCACGTGCAGATACCAGGGAGGACTTTGCTGCCTTCGTCGCGAGACTAACGGAGTATTTCGCGAACTGGGTAGACTTGGCGCATGTGGGCACGGATTTTGCTAAACTGAAAGACTTAATGATCCGTGACCAGCTGTACGCGTCGTGCCACAAAGATCTGGTGGCTTTCCTGAAAGAGAACGAACCCGCGACGGTGCAGGAGGCGTCTAAGTTGGCGGAAGCATACCGTACGGCGCATCCGTCCAAACCAGTCGCCAGGCCGTACGTCCAAGATGCTGGATACGTCGCCGTTGTCGAGGGGTCGCCGGCAGGACTTAGGGACAGGTCGCGTCAGCGTGGTGCCTATAGCGGGCAAGCCCAGGGGCAGCATAGGGGCTTTCACCAATCACCGGCGTATGGATCCGGTAAGTTTGACCGAGCAGGAGGGCTAGGTCGCGGTAATGGCCGGGGGCGAGTTGTGACCTTTGCCGATGACCGACGGCATAGGGACTCTAGTTCCGGTCGCGAGGGGTCACGGGGACCCAGGCCTAGAGCAGCACAGGGAGCGGAGTGTTGGACTTGCGGACGCGTGTCCTCCATTTTAAAGCAGGTCGTTGTGCCAGCGTTGCTGATCGCAACAGTATTGCATTTGGCACATGATGTCCCATTAGCGGGTCATATGGGGATAGCTAGAACCAAAGAAAGGGTTCTTAAAAATTTTTACTGGCCATCGATCCACAGAGATGTGCAGGTCTATTGTAAGACGTGCAGTGCGTGCCAAAAGACGACGCATAAGGGTCGTACACCCCAGGCTCCTCTTCAGAAGATCCCCACGGTCTCGGAACCGTTTAAAAAGGTCTCGATAGACCTTGTTGGCCCCATTCACCCAGCGACCGATAGGGGGAATCGATTTTTCTTAACGGTCATATGTAATGCTACGAGATGGCCAGAGGCGGTTCCTCTGCGGACCATAACGTCTGAGGCAGTCGCGGAAGCGTTGTTTGCAATTTTCGCTAGGGTAGGAATACCAGAGCAAATTCTGTCTGATAGGGGCGCGCAATTTACGTCGCAGATGATGAAGGAATTGTTCCGCTTATTCAGTATACAACCCATCACTACCACCCCTTATCATCCGCAGGCTAATGGCATGTGCGAGAGATTGAACTCGACGTTGAAGTCGATGCTGCGTAAGGTAGCTGCTGATCGCCCTAAAGATTGGGATAGATATATCCCTGCAGTGCTATTCGCGTACAGAGAGGTACGGCAGGAGTCAACGGGATTCTCGCCGTTCGAAATGATGTACGGTCGTAGTCCTAGGGGCCCAACTGATGTTCTTCGGGACATGATGACGTCGCCATCATCGGGAGACGATGAGCAGATTTCGGTGTTTCAGTACCTTGTTGATTTAAGAGAAAGACTATCTGCAGCGCGCACTATAGCAGAAGAAGCGTCTAGTATCGCTTCGAAAAGAGCAAAAGACTATAAAGATAGAGGGTCCAAACTGAGAATTTTTAAGCCAGGAGACAAGGTTCTGTTGTTGTTGCCTACGGACCATAATAAGTTATTGATGACATGGAAAGGCCCTTATGTTATTGAGCGAGTTGTTTCAAAGGTAGATTACGCTATCCACATTGATGGAACGAGTAAGGTTTTCCATGTTAATATGCTACAGAGATTTTATGAGAGACCACAGTATCTGTGTGCACAGACAAGACCAGAGGAGACTGTCTTCTCTATCGCTTGTACGGGGGTCGTAGACCAGTTGGACTGTGACGTAAGCGACACCGAGGCGCAGGAAGAGTTACAAATTCAATTGCCGGAGTTAACTGCGACACAAGGTTACAGGGACGTAAAAATTAACCCTGACCTTACGAGTTCAAGGAGTAGGGAACTTGAGACCCTGTTAGCGTCATTCCCGGATGTTGTTACGGATTTGCCGGGTCGCACTACGGTGATCCAGCACCAAATAAAGTTGACTTCGGATAAGCCAGTATTTCTTAGACCGTATCCGTTGCCTTTTTCTTCGAGAGATAGAGTCATAAAGGAAGTTGAGTCAATGTTGAAGTTAGATGTGATAGAACCATCAACATCGCCGTATTCATCACCCATCGTCCTCGTGAAAAAACTTGATGGATCGGTGCGGTTCTGTATTGATTTTCGAAGACTGAACACTATTACGGTAGGCGATAGGGAGCCTATTCCGTTTCAGGAGGAATTAATAGCTTCATTGGCCGGGTCCACGTGGTTTTCCAAGATAGATTTGACGAAAGGGTATTGGGAAATCCCGCTTACTGAGGAGTCTAAACAATACACGGCGTTTCAAACGCCCATTGGATTATTCCAATTTAAGGTCATGCCATTTGGGTTGGTAAACGCGCCAGCGACGTTTGCACGATTAATGAGATTAGTGTTGAAGGACATACCTAATGTCGTGTCATTCTTTGACGATATAGCATGCCATACGTCGACATGGTCTGATCATATTCAGACACTAACAGTAATTTTTCAACGATTACGTCATTTTGGGCTAACTGCTAAACCCGCAAAGATGGAGTTGGCATGTCCAGAGATAGTATTCTTAGGACATATTGTGGGTAGAGGTGTTCAGAGACCTGAAGAAACAAAAATTGACAAGTTAGTAGGGTTGCAAATCCCAAAAACAAAGAAACAAGTCAGAAGCTTAGTGGGGATTTTAAATTATTACAGAAAGTTCATTCCAAATTTTTCCTCCTTGTCATCTTCTCTTACTGACCTTACTAAGAAGGGACAACCCGATAAGGTCCAGTGGACGTCTGAATGTCAGACATCATTTGATAATTTGGTGACAGCATTATCATCGTCACCCATTCTGATATTGCCCGATTTTCGATCTAATTTTATCCTCAGAACGGATGCGTCGGACTCTGGTGTCGGCGCTTGTCTTCTACAGGAGAAGAACGAATGTCTCCATCCTGTATGTTATGTCAGTAGGAAGTTATTGCAGAGAGAAAGAAAGTATTCTGTGATAGAGCGTGAGTGTCTTGCCATTGTCTGGTCCGTCCAGAAACTAGGACGTTATCTCATGGGACGAGAATTTTGTATCCAGACAGACCACAAGCCACTGACATTTTTGTCGAAGAATCGTTCGTCCAGCCCACGCTTGTCTAGATGGGCATTGGCTTTGCAGCCGTATACCTTCGTTATTCAACCAATTCCAGGAACCAGCAATCATATCGCCGACTACCTTAGTCGAGCCTAGGGCAAGATTTCAGGAGCTTATACATCGGAGGACAGGAACATTGACAGGATCTGTGTGAATGAGTCGACTTGAAAATATTGACATTATAAATATGATATGAAGAATGGTTGATAGGTTGAATGGTTTTTGATTCTGTATTAAGGATGGTGGTTAGTTAGCTATTCATGATGTGACACATATATGCATATTTCAGGCCATATTGATCCCCATATTTTCCCCTGATTTCGGTATTTTATATACTAGGGGAACTGCTAGGTCATTTTTTTTAGTGTAGGTATTGCTCACGCTCACTCGTTGACAGTCATCTTGATGCGATTTGAAATTAATTGCATTAATTTTTTTGGGGTGGGGGATGATGTCACGAGTGGAGTGAGTGCAATTAAGGGGATTGCTACAGAGCGGGTGTAGAGTAAGAAGGACTCACAGTAGACAGCAAGTTAAGCGTGCTGTTGTGAGTAGTGGGGGGGGGGGGTCTGAAGGAGGCGAAAGCGCTGTATAACTATCACTGCAAGTTAGAAGGCCCGACGGAGCGGACCTGTGAATAAGAGCCTATCGGGCGGACATAAAGTGAGCAGTCGAGAAGACTAGTGGAAGAGTCTTTCCAGTAATGACTGGTATGTAGAACGTTGATTGATTATTATGATTGATGTATTATATTATATTCGTCTATTACCATGATGTGAATAAGTATATGTGAGGAATGTGGAAGTCCTTGATATTGGATATAGCAATGTGCGCCATGAGCGATAGATGAAAGTGAGTCATGGATCTGTAGCGCGAGTGAGTAGTGTGTACTCCGATGGAGGTGTGTTACCGTAAGATGTGTGGTGAGTGAAAGGTGAACTAGTGTGTGTACGCTTCATGGATTGTAAGGAGAGGTGGAGTGAATAGAAATGGTAGGGTATTATACCAATGTAATGTTATTCTTGTAGGTGTCGGGGACGGGCCGCAGAGCCACCTCGATGAGCACAGGGGATAGGCCAGCATAGGGCCGGAGGCCACACATAGGCCAGAAGTGAGGCTGTCAGTGCAGGACAGTAGAGGCACATAAAGTCGTGGCAGTCAGGCCACGGGCAGGGGACGTAGATATGAGAGTGAATGAGATACTATGTTGTTGCCATGTTGATAGGCTAGTGAACTGATATTATGTTGTTGCCATGTTGATGGCTATGGAAATAATAATGTGTTATTGCCCTGCGGAGGTGCTAGGGGAGTGCTAAGGTGTATGACAATAGGAAGGTGATATTGAGAGACTGGGGTGCCAGTGAATCATTAATGTACTATTAAGACCCTGAGGGGAGAGGCTGAGGCCGAAGTGCCTTTAGGAGTAACTACCGGATTGTGGATCCGAGGAAGCGTGTGTGTGAGAATAAGGCCGTTGTACGGCAGTCATTTCAGTAATATAATATATGTAGTTGCGCTATTATATGTATAATTATGTTTAATAAATGTGTGAGTCTGATGGGTTGTTTTGTTAAGTGTTAAATTTGTTTGTTCGTGATTGTCGTCCTGTCATAAACTATTACATTTCCCAGTCTGGGATTTGTGACAAACATAATTGTATTCAACATTGAACCAAGACGAATAGACACTTTGAACTCGTTCCCTCCTTCCATAAGCCCTAATAGCGATCATTAAACTTGTACATGTAATAATTCACGCTCACCACTGAGGTTAATGAAAAAATAAAAAATAATGTAGGCTAAATTTCATAATCTGGATTAAGAATACTTCGCGTTATAAACACGTATAGGCAAACAGAGCAGACTCCATTAGATTAACATAGATAGCATCGTCCAAGTAATTACGAGGACACGCTGTGGACACGACCCACTGATGTGTCCTATTGCTACTCGTGGTTCAGTAATTCGTGTTTGTGTTTAAGCAGAGAAATGTAGTTATGTAACCAGTCACCCATTGCCAGAGGGATCCTCAAAACATTGGTAGTCCTAAAGTAGGTCAATACGTATTTATTAACGGTAGACAATGGAGAAATGCGGTTAGGATATTTTTCAGCAAAGATAAACAATATTATAATGAATGAACGTTAGGAAAACATGCGGGATGTATAAATATTGAGGTCATCTGGACAACATCAGCTCTCCTTTATTTAAGGCCAATGTGTCTAGGTCCTATCATTCTCTTTACTGTTTATCCTCCAAGAAATATGAAATCAAATTAAGCACACAGCCAATAGGACGGGACTGTTATCTGATAGCCTAAAACTGATTTTACATTGAAGAATTCCGATCTTCACAGGGCTCTTTAGACAAGGGATGAAACTGAAAAGTGGATGAAACATCGCATTTGTTTTGTTATCTCTCTTGAATGGTAAGTCAAACTTCGATTTATCTGAAATTACTGTTCAGTTGCGTACAGTTTTGTAATTTGCTAACCTTGTATTCATCAATTTATCATTGTCAGTGTTATAAAAAACACACACGATGACATGCACGTCCTTAAAAATGAATCACATACATGTATTTCTACAGTTATTGATCCATGAAATTGAAAGTTGAAGTAAACTTCATGCATACATGCATGTACTTATTGACACTGTATCTTGTCTCTTACTTCAAAAACAAACAAACAAGAACTCAAAATTTCTGTTGCTGCGTCACAGTCAGAATTGTCTGTGATATGTACAGAACATTATATAATATCTATTGGTAGATCAACGTTGGTGCAACAAAAAGACAACTTTAAAGTTCGACTAAATAGTCTGGGACGTATTACTTTTACGTTAATCATGATTACAGTGTATTTATTTTTTTCTTGCCCTCTTTCTACGCTCCGTGCAGTATAAAATCATCATGACACAATGTCATGCGATCTGGGTATGCCTGCTGGTTTGGGCATGTGCACTGTTGTCACAGACTTCAGTAGCTAAAGCAGATACTGACGTCCAAAACAGCACGGATGATGTCGCAGCCCTGGAGTTGACGATAAACATGGTGCAAGAGGAACTGTCCCAGTTTCTGACGTCGCTTACGCTATCAGTGACGGACACAGTGGACTATGTGCAGAGTATGGTCAGCCAGCTCCCCACCCTGCTCATTCTTGCCATCACGTCCTCCTGTAAGGTAAGTGACAGCAGCACATTAAGGTCGTCTTCATACGAGAGTCAGGCACGAGGTGTTTGTGTGTGGAGCACCTCTTTGAGATCGCCTTCACACAAGAATCAGGCACGAGGTGTTTGTGTTTGAAGCACCTCTTTGAGATCGTCTTCAAACGAGAGTCAGGCACGAAGTGTTTTGTTTGTGACTTGTGTGTGAAGCAACACATTAAAGTCGTCCTCGCGCGCGAGTCAGACACGAGGTGTTTGTGGCAACACATTAAGGTCGTCTTCACACGAGAGTCAGACACGAGGTGTTAATTTGTATGTGACAGAACTCGGCCTACCTTGTTTGTTTTGTTACTTGACACAGAGAACATGACAATGACCGTGGAATTTATTAGTCATGTATAACACAAATCCTGGAGAGGTTCCAGTTTTATTCTACATGATATGTGTATGATACGTTTTTTTCAGACCTCACGCTTTTCACCTTACCTCTAAAATACTCTGGTTTCATAGGATATGTATCTGTACAATTCCTGATAAGTACGCGATTTTTGGGCAAGCATAAGATTTTTTATTCTGATAAACCTACAATGTGGCAGCAGTACCAGTGTTTCGGTCATTAATAGTAGTAATACGTTTTACACCGTTCGCAAGGTATGTTGCAAAGTACGTATTTGTAATGTGAAATTTTGCAAACTCAGGTTCCGAGCGACACGACGTGGAAAGTTGGACGAAGAATACCCAACTGTAGCAAGCCACGATCTGGATATCTATTACGTTTTTTCAGTAGGGGCAATTTGGCGCTTTTGTTGTTACGTTTTGAAAAACTAGTGTAATGAACGGGTTGCAAACAACACGCCGCCCGTGCAGATGCAGGGCTCTCTTGTAGAAGAGGGACAGCAGAGAATACATCTGACGTGATACTGCGTGTCGTAAGAGGCGACTAAAGGTGCAAAGGTCCTGGTCTCCCGAGAAGAGCCAGTTGGCGGTGGGCCAACTACCCACCCTGTAAAAATAAACCAGTTACAGAAACACAAGCAAATACTTCAAATCAGTCTTTTATCTTGGGAGAAGGGGGAGCATCTGCACCTGTAGATTCAATGAAGGACAATGGACAAAGCCGAAAGGACGCCACTGGCCCGACTGCTCCTTCATCAAGCAAGTCACTCCGGATTGCGTCGTGGAATGTCCGCTCCATGTATGAAGCAGGAAAGAGTGCCCAGGTTACAATGGAGATGAGGCGATACAGACTGCACATACTTGGAGTTAGCGAGACCCGCTGGATACAGTCCGGACTGAAACAACTTAATTCTGGGGAAAAGATTTTGTATTCTGGAAGGGAGGACAAAAAGCATACAGAAGGAGTAGCGATCATCTTGAGCAAGCACGCCCAGAGGTCACTGAGGGGATGGGAACCCTATGGAAGGAGAATTATATTGGCATCATTTACTACTAAGAACAAGAACATCAACATGAACATTGTGCAGATATACGCCCCAACAAATGAAGCAACCGATGAGGACAAGGACGACTTCTACAACCAGCTTCAGGAAATAGTTGACACATTGCCAAGAAAAGATGTGAACATTATAATGGGAGACGCCAATGCCAAGATAGGACAGGACAATACAGGGTATGAGGACATTATGGGGTGCAATGGTTTAGGACAAATGAATGAGAATGGAGAGCGGTTTGCAAGTTTCTGCGCATTTAACAGCTATGTGATTGGAGGTTCAGTATTCCCACACAAGAGGATCCATAAGGCCACTTGGATTTCACCGGATGGAGTAACTGAAAATCAGATTGACCACTTTTGCATCACCCGACGATTCAGACGCTCACTAGAGGATGTCATAGTACAGAGAGGAGCAGATGTTGGATCTGACCATCACATGCTGCTGGCAAGACTCAAACTCCGCCTCAAGAAACAAGGTACCAGAGCAGGAACAAAGAGGAGAAAGTTTCAAGTGAGCCTTCTGGATGGAGACAAGAAGGAAGAGTTCCAGCTGACACTGAGGAATAGATTCAAACCCCTTGTTGACCTCGAAGAGACAGTAGATTTGGAGACTCACTGGGCTAAGGTAAAAGGAGTATTTACATCGACATGTCAGGATGTTATTGGGGAAAAGAAAGTGGAACACAAGGAATGGATCAGTCAAAAATCACTGGACTTGATAAGGATAAGAAGAGACCTAAAAGAACGGGTAAATGCAAGTCGTACAAGAAGCTCAAGAGTTGGTAACCAGGAAGAGTACCGAGCATCAGCTAAAGAGGTCAAAAAATCAATTAAAAAAGACAAAGAGGAGTTCATAGGAATGTTAGCAGAGAAAGCAGAGAAGGCAGCAACAGGAGGACACATGAGGATCCTCTACCAGACTACAAAGACTCTTGCTGGAAAATATGGAAAACCTGAAGTTCCTGTCAAGGATTACAACAGGAAGGCTATTTTTGGAAAGGAAGCTCAGGCAAAAAGATGGATAGAACATTTTAACAGCCTCTTGAACAGACCTCCACCAAGCAACCCACCCGACATTCTACCCGCAAGAAATGATTTACCGATCAGTTGCGACCCTCCGACTAAAGCAGAGATTAATGATGCCATAAAGCAGTTAAATCGAGGCAAGGCAGCTGGACCAGACCAGATCCCACCAGAGGCGCTGAAGGCAGATGCTGCTGGGGCTGCAGAGGGTCTGCACTCACTATTCTCGAGGATTTGGATCGGAGGCAAGTTTCCAAAGGACTGGAAGGAAGGACACCTCGTGAAGCTCCCCAAAAAAGGGGACCTCAGCAATTGTAGTAACTACAGAGGAATCACACTTCTCTCCATCCCAGGAAAGGTTTTCAATCGGATTATTCTCAAGCGAATACAGAATGCAACAGACCAAAAACTTCGCGAGGAGCAAGCTGGTTTCAGGAGTAATCGATCAACCACCGACCAGATCGCCACGCTGAGAATCATAGTAGAGCAGTCGCTAGAGTGGAACTCCCAACTGATAGTGAACTTCCTTGACTACGAGAAGGCCTTTGATAGCATCGATAGAGAAACACTGTGGAGAATATTGAGACATTATGGAATCCCAGAGAAGATGGTGAATCTTATCAAGAGCATGTACGAGGGGACAAGTTGCAGAGTCGTACATGATGGTGAGCTTACTGACAGCTTTGATATCAAGACTGGTGTTAGGCAGGGTTGTTTGCTGTCCCCATTTCTGTTTATCCTGGTGATTGATTGGCTTATGAAAGAAACCACCAGTGGAGGAAGAAATGGCATACAATGGACCCCATGGACACAGCTGGACGATCTAGATTTTGCAGATGACTTGGCACTATTGTCGCACACACACGACCAGATGCAAGCAAAGACTACAGCTCTAAACAAAATTTCAGAATCTATTGGATTGAGGATACATCCCGCGAAGTCGAAGGTCCTAAAAATTGTTGCACCCCTAAGCGAACAAGTCACAGTAGGAGATCAACCACTGGAAGATGTAGAGTCCTTCTGCTATCTTGGTAGTATCATTGACAATAAGGGAGGAACAGAGGCAGAAGTCAAAGCACGAATTGGAAAGGCACAGGCAGCTTTCACATCCTTAAGCAAGATTTGGAGAACCAAGGATATATCTCTAAAAACAAAGCTGAGGATATTCAACTCGAACGTGAAGTCAGTCCTGTTGTATGGATGTGAGACTTGGAATGCGTCCCAGGCCTGCATAAAGAGAATCCAAGTTTTCATCAACAGATGTTTGAGGAAGCTACTTAAGATCAGATGGACAGACAAGGTCAGCAATGAAATTGTATGGAAAAGAACAAGACAGAACCCAGTCAGAGAGGAAATTGGTAGGAGGCGATGGAGATGGATCGGCCACACTCTCAGGAGGCCAGGAAACAGCATCACGAAGAAGGTATTGGACTGGAATCCCCAGGGCAAGAGATCAAGAGGAAGGCCGCGCGGAACGTGGAGAAGAGCCAGAGAAAATGATGTGCAACGAAGCGGAAAGACTTGGAATAATGTAAAGAGGCTGGCCCATGATAGAGAGGGATGGAAGGTGTTTGTTGGTGGCCTATACCCTGATCCAGGGTGAGAAAGGCAATGATGATGAAACAACACGCACAATCAGCACACAGATTATGTAGATCTAGGAAGAAAACAACTCACAACTGGCACAGTAACAGCCGCATGGTCCGTACCGTGCATAAGGCAGATGGCACAGAAACTCATGCCTTCAAACTTTGAAACGCAACCGGAAGTTTAAAGTCGAAACAAACAAAGGCAGGAGGGAGGCAACCATTGTTGAGGAGAAAGCATTATTCGATGGCGTACTCTCTCTCTCTCTCTCTCTCTTATAATAAAACTATAGTTCGTTCCAAAATTCATGACCACAGAAAAACTTCATTTTCTCAAAAAAGACTTTACATTCAAATTTGAGATTTTGCATGCAATGACTTTGGGAATCCGAAAAATGAAATTTGCAGCTTTTATAGTTTTCTCAAAGCGGTGAATTCCTTTGATCTTTTCGGCTTTTTTTCTTTCAGATAACAGCAGGTTGAAGAATATTTACTGTAATGACATTTTGACTACGTTATCGCGCTGGTTTGTCAGTGGCGTAGCAAACAGGTATAACAGGGGGGCCATGAGTAATCTGCAGTCCTGCTTCAGAACTCATGCGCGCCAGGACACTGCGCACCAAGCTTGATATGGTTACTTTTTATAACATGCACGGTACTAAGGTCGAAACAAAACAAAGGCAGGAGGGAGGCCATCATTGTTGAGGAGAAAGCATTATTCGATATGTTTATGCCTATTTTCATTTATTACAAAATTACGATACTTCGCTTTCATGTCAAAGGAATAGACGTAGTAGCAAAAAGAACTACCTTTCACATGTAATTTTTTCAGATGTGGGTATTTCTTCCTCACAGCAGTGAATTTTTTCTCTTTGCTGTTTTTTTTATATAAATAACTTGTCAGTTAGGCTACATTTTATGAGGTGGTATGATTTTTTTTTTTCACATTACATGTATTTGTAATTATTTTTGTATTACATTACAAAGTCTAGGCAATAATGTAGCCTACACGACTTGGGTTTATCTGTCAGCAAAATTACGATGTCTTAAGATCTGAAGTAACTTTCAGGTTATATTACAGCAAGATGAGAAATTTGTCCAATATTTTCATGTACCAGATAACGAAGTCAAAATTGGGCAAAAAGAAAAGGTTTTATGTTGCAAAACCCCCGCGTGAGAAATAAAACCAAAACCATACAAAGCAAACCAAAGAGAAGACAGTTTTTCTGTGGTTTTTATGATATTCAGATAACGAAGCACCCGTTAGGTAACATGACTTGGAGTAATATCGATTACATGTATTATTATGGCTTAGTACACAGTAACCTACTAGGTGCCTATGACAAAACTTGTGTATCTGATCTCGTTTCATGCGATTCTGTGTAATCACATCAACTAGCAGGTTTTCTCTGTGTAGGTTTGGGTGATACTTGAAAATATGTTTGAACGAGGCTGTTTTTATATTTTATGATTTTGCATTTTGTCAGTATAGTCCTGTAGGGTGCAGTATGTTACATGTACAGTATATAATGTGTAGTATAATGTAGTGCAATGCAGTATAGTGTAGTATGGCCAAGTGTAGTCTAGTATTGTACATGTTTATTGCAATATAATGTACTGTGCGGTAATGCACTTGTAGCATCTGCGGGCTACCCCTTGCCCTCCCCCGGTTTTGTTGTTGTGCTGGTGGCTGAGCATGTGTCCACTACTTTTTCCATTTTATTGTTGACAACCGCCAGAGTGTACTGTACTCCGTGACCTGACCTTCTTTTCTAGTGAGTAGTTTTTTTCCTCGCTCGCTTGTTGTCAGGTGTTTTGACTCCTTCAGTAAATATTAGTATGTTCCCGAATATTCGATAACGTTATGGATACGAATGTTTACGCCAGATTTGGCCTTGAGTGATGTAACCTGATGACGTATTGATGCGTGATTGGTTAGTTTGTGCGAGGGCAAAGGTAACGTTTATTTCGGGAACTTTCTGTAGGAATGTTTATATATATAGACCTGTGTGAGTGGTTGGTCGGTGAGTAAGTGAGTTTCCTTTTGTGTGGCGTAGATATTTAGTTTCGCTGGTGTCTTCCTGGTAATTTATTGTTCACTATACAGTTATTAAACTTTAGTATTATTTAATCTATCGTCGGATCTCGTGTTTATTTATTTTACAGCTGTAATAGTTTCGTTTTCTAAAGGGTTGTGGTTAGATTAACTAACTCCCCCCTACTATAACGTGCTAGAACAACCTCAGCTGTTACAGCACTGCATAGGTGTAGTACGGTGGTGTTGTGTGATATAATGTAATGTAATGTAGTGTGGTCAAGTGTACTAAATACTATAGTATTGTATACTGCAGTATAGTGTACGCTACTGTAGTTTATTGCAATGCGCCGCCGTACAGTGTTGTGTACTGTGGCGTAATGTACTGTAGACTAGTGTAGTAGTACAGTATTGTAGTACATGTATGCAGTACAAATTCTAAAAGAAAATAAGCAAGCTTCTGTTCAAATCATCAGGACCTTTGGCAGGCAAAAACTTGAAGAAATAAAACAACTATAAATTCCACGCACGTAAGTCCTTACAAACTGACAGACTTCCATCACCGTGTCATTTTCCTAAAGCTGGGTTTTCATGCCTGCGGAAACGTCAAA
Source organism: Onchidella celtica (assembly GCA_963931925.1). Taxonomy (NCBI): domain Eukaryota; kingdom Metazoa; phylum Mollusca; class Gastropoda; order Systellommatophora; family Onchidiidae; genus Onchidella; species Onchidella celtica. The sequence continues at coordinate 41,069,121 of OZ007577.1, forward strand.
AACCGTTCAATTAATGAAATTAAAAGAATGTTTAATTGTGTCCGTACACATGGAAACACTCTTTCATTCTGCTACTTGGTGGATTTTTACGCTTCCATTGCCGCACGCATGAAAACACAGCTTGAGATTAAACTCAACTAACCCATTACAAATATAATTTACTCACTTGAAACTTTCCATTCTACAGCTCACACCGTTCAACTGTCCATCCCTCATAGACGTCATAACTCAACTCAACCAGATCTCTCTCTTCTTCGGCCAGATCATAGAAGGAGCTCAGATCCAGGTGGCTACGATGATCGCCAGAATCATAACTCAGATCACTGAGGGGCTAACTCTTAGTTAGTGTGTGGTCCATCACCGCTGTATACATTTGTTTAAAGCTATGAATGACCAACTCTCTTATTGCGTCTTGGAAATGTTCTGTCTAGGATGTTTTCTGACCATTTCTCTAACACAGACAGTATAGTGTGCTACATTTTTAATGCAATATTATAAAAACCACACGAAATCTATCTGGCCGCAGCAAGGCTTGAGGCAAGTCAAAATACGGCCAAAATAAATACATAAATAAATAAATAAAAAAGTTGTATGTAACAAAGCCTTGAGTCAGAAATAATAGTTAATACAGAAAGGATACACTAAAAGGGAAGGGGAAAAGGGAAGACAAGTCAAGCTGTCGGTAAAAGAAATGTAGAATTATGGAAAATTGAACCAATAAAACAAATGAACCAATAAAACAAATGAACCAATAAAACAAAATGTAGAATGTAAATCCAATATGACTTTAATACGTGTACATGTACATGTACTTAGCAGAGAGTCCAGACTTTGATTTTCGGAGCGCAGCACGACCGTCAATGTATGGAGGCTCGAAGTCTTCTTAATGCAGAAGAGCTAATTCTCCCCAACACGTGTCTTTGTTAGTACATGTACAACCCACTCTACTGTTCATTCGTTCACTCTAATGTTCGTATGTTCACTCCATCGCCACGAAAAATAACAACAACAACAACAACAACAACAACTCCCAACTCTACTGCTTCTATTTTCATCTTTCATTCTTCCTTTCCATTTCTCCCCCGCCCTCTCTACTGTCCACCATTTACTGTTCACGCATTCTCTCTAACGCTAATCTGGCGTCTCTATGTTTCATCCACCTTCTCTGTCATCCTCTCTTATGTTCATTCGTCCTATCTATCCTTCAATCATCCTCTCTATGGCACATGAACTACCTTTGCTATTTATTGATCTTAATCTTATCTATTGATCATTCATCCTTTGATACTGTTTATCTGTCCCCTTTGCAACTGATTCGTTCTTGCTACATGTACTGTTCATTGGACACCCTAAACATCATTCTCTCTTTCTTCTGTTTCTTCGCCCTGTACACAATTCATTCATGCTCTCTATTATGCATTCAGCCTCACTGCTTGTCATTTATTCTATAATGCATGTGTTTGTACTTGTAGCCCTACTGGTCACTCGTTCACTCTACTGTGCACCCATCTCTCCACTCTCTTATCACTGTTCGTCCATTCTCTGTTGTGTTCATCAATTTTGCCTGCTGTTTACCCACCCTCTTTTGCTCTCATTCATCTTCCTTCCTGTTCAGCAGAAATCTCTGCCGTTAATCCATCCTGTCTGTGTTCACCAATCACCGCTGGATTAACCTAACCATTAAGCCAACAATAACGTGCTTAGGGCATCAAGGGAAGAGGGTGGGGAAGGGGCATCACAGACATTTTACATCGTTGGATTTACGATGGACCATATGGTGCAAAACTGCAAATGGTGCAGCTGAACCAAATGTCCACAAAAAAAAAAAAAAAGGGCCCCAACAAAAAATGAACAAAAATAAAATTTTATGACTTGTTTTTGTTCATATTTGAATTACATATTATATACTGTATATGGGGGCACCAAAATCTTTTCAGTGCTTAGGGCCCTAGAGGTCTTAATGCGGCCCTGTTACCAATCCTATTTGCTGTGTGTACTGCCCATCTCTTCTCTCATTTGTTCATCTATCCTCTCTTGTTTATCCATTCTCTTTAGTGTCCATCAGTTCTAATCAATGTTTATTGATTCTCGTCACTGTAGTGTTTGCCCATCCTCTCGATCGTTCATCCACCCTCCCTACTACGGTGTACATGTATTGTGGCATTCTCTTTATTGCACACCCATCCTCTACACACTTCATTTATTCATATTTTTTGCTGTTCATCTATTCACCGTTCCTTCCTTCATCCTTTCTACTGCTCCTCTGTCCTCGCTACTATTCACTCATTCTCTCTTCTGTTCACCCATCCCCACAGTTGGTCATCCCCTCTGTACTGTTCATCTATCCTCTCTGTACAGCAGGGGTGGCTAAGCCACATGCGACTCTTTGACCTTCAATATGGGGCTCGTGGAAATATGTTGGCTGAGTTTTTGTTTTTTTTTGTTGAAAACATTTGGTATAAATATAAATGTGTACTTTATGATCACTGAAATTGATACAAATTAACAGTTTAAAAATCTGCACACATGAGCAAAGATTTTGCTTACACGTGTGGCTTAATGTGTATATAAAATTTTTATAACAAAATACATGTATGTATGTAAAAATTCAAATATATGCGTAAATTTTGTTGAAATCTTGTGGCTCTCGAACATATGAAGTTTATGGTTTGTGGCTCTTACACTAAGCAAGTTTGGCCATCCCTGCTATAGAGTATAATTGTTCATCTATACTCCTCTGTGTCCATATATTCCTCACTACTGTCCATCCATTCTCTCAATTGGTCATTCATTCTCCTTTCTGTTAATTCATTCTCTCTACGTTTCACCCATCCTTTCCATTGCCCATTTATCCTCTCCATTATTCACACACCCTCTCCACTGTTCACTTATCCTCTTTGCTGTTCGCCCGGTCGCATTATGCTTCAACTATCCTCTCAACAGGTCACCCAGTCTTTTGTACTATTCATCATCCTCTGATCCTCTCCTTTATTCATCTTTCCTCACTACTATTCATTCATCCTATATACTATTCGTTCATCCACCTTTTGCACTGCTCACCCTCCCTCTGTACTATTAATCTCAACCCATTTATTTTCATTCATTGTCTGTTTTGTTCATCCATCAAACCTCCAAGCTCTTTATCCACCCTTTTTGGCGTTCATCCATCTTCTTCACTACTTATCCATAGGCAACTGTATTCAACTCGAAATCGTTCACCCCAGTCGCCTACTGACACTCACGGACCATTACCCATCAGCTAGGTAACCAAACAATACACCCACATACCAATTAAGCGACCAGTTTGCCAGCAACCCAATCCAATCATCCAACTAACCAACTGCAGACAGCAAACGAAAACCAGCCACGTAATCACATGCCAACCAACCAATCACCTTCAGTAAACTAACCAACCAACCAAGCAATCATAGTCAGTAAAGCCACCAACCAAACAAGAACCAGTCAGCCACCCAACTATCTAACGAAAATACCAATCAGTTTACACAAGGTCCAGTCAACAACCAACCAAGCAAGCAAATAACAAACTATTGCGTGGTATGAATCTGTCACTTTATTAACTTTGCACATATTTCAGTAACCAAACTTTCAAACTTGTACAAATGATCCACATAAATCACGTTTTATTGTTACATGTACAACAATTGCAAAACGTGCAGTGATCAGAATGATATCATCATCACCCATCTTTGTGTGAGCATAAACCACAAAATCCTACGCGTGATCAAACTCCAATGCTTGACTTCAAAGGCTGAAAATGCATTCGCTATTTACACAATTATTGTGCATTATAATTATACAGCCTTAAGTACATACAGTGAGAAACTATATAAGCAGACATTGTGTAGCGATAATTACCCTTTGCTTTTCATCGAACTCCCAAATTAAAACATAAAATCTTACAGGATATAAACATAATATATTATACATTTTAAACTAAAACTCATTAAATTGAAAAAGAAATACATGTCCATGTAAGCGCCATGCTGATCCATGAATCAATCAAACTGTACATTTAACATAATGTGTTCTACTGTTTAAGAGGAGACATCACAAATACCCGGAATTTTGAAAACGTATATACAGGATTTTCGTCTAAGGCGACAAAACGATTACCTAGACTAAGATATTGCGCCATTACAATGATGAACGACACCTGGTCACTTTCTTTTCTGCACGCCCGTCTGAGGTCAAAGATGTGACCAAATCCTTTACTTTGATGAGTTCCACAGCTTGGTGAACTGATTCAGTGTAAAGACTTCCTTTTATGGTCATGGGGCTTATATATTCGGCCCCAGGGGAGTTGAAAAAGTCACCGATGATTACATGTATAATATGTATGTTATATTCAATTCAGTAAACGTAATAAATCCTATTTGATACGAGCCGAATTTTGTTAAGAACATTGTGTTTACAGTTTATCTGTCTCCTGGTGACTTCTCCATTCTAGAATTTGATGCTTCCTGTTGTTATTCTTCCTAAAACGGGATATCAACATAATTACGGTCATTATCAACATCACATCTCTTACTCAAGTTACTGTTACTATTGATATCATTACACTCTCATTTTGTTGCTCGTAATGAAAAGGTCTATATAATCAAATATTATCAGTCCCTCTCTGCCCTCTTTTGTCATGGAATCTACGCAATGATCCAATACCAGGGCATTTGAAATGCAGATAATCGAAATTTGTTCACGAAAATCGCCATGTTACACTAGACTTCCAGCCAAGCTTGCAGCAATATAATACATGTAGGCCTACAATGTATTTGTCACTAAAATGGCTCGTCATTACGCGTGTATATCGAATACATTCGAAGAATAAAACACACCAAGGTATTCGCGTATCCTCTTGTGCAGGGAGTGATGGGAAAGAACTTGAAAGAAGTGACATCGTTGCTGCTCAGTGTTGTCTAGGATTTGCATTTCAATTGCCCATGGAAAGAAAAAGCTTCACAAATGCCGACATTAAATTTTATAGAACATCATGCCATCAGGGAAACAACAACTTTAGTGGGTTAAATTAAAATTTTCATTTGTAAATTTTCTAAACCCACGAGATCCATTGTTTTTCACATCTGTGGTCTTTGGGAAAGTTGTTAAACTAGTGTTTTTATGACAACAAAGAAGTGTCCCCAGCAGTAGCCTCAGAGAACAAAAATAACCTTTATCTAAAATGATGAGAATTGACATCAGAAACTCAATATGTGCATTTCATGACTATTTTGAAGAGAAGTGACAGAAATAGGTCAAATGTTCTTCCACATCAGAACTGATGCACAACGAATGTTGTACTTACACACCAGAACTGACTTACAAATAACAAATTTAATGTTGTAACTTACAGACCACGGCACACAACAAATGTTGTACATGTGTGTATTTACATATCGGAACTGACTTTGATAAATAACAAATGTTTACGTACACGCCAGAACTGACTTTGACAAATAGTAAACGTTGTACTTACACATCAAAAATGACTTACAAATAAGAAATAATGTACATGTACAAAAGAACATGCCACAAATAATGTCAATGTACCTACACACTAGAAGTGACTGACACACAACAAAATGCCATGTAAGCAAGGCAAATGTTAGCTCTCATGACCAGGAACAGACACCCTGTCCACAAGTCCACGCAAACATGACGTAAATACTTCAGCGTGTAAGGACAAAATAATGATCAAAGTATTTCAACTACTAAAAGGTTCTACAGTTGGAGGATAATGTACAAATGAACCTCTGAACAAAATGTAAACATGATCAGCCAATAAATAAATGAATTCCTTCACGTCTGAGTGACTGAATGAGTGAGTGGATGATCAAATGAAATAACACGCACATATTTGTGAATGAGATGACAACGAAAAATACTTGAATAAATGAAGTAACCAGTGAAGATATTAAGTCTTGATCCACGCGTTACAGAGCCTCAGAGATGAGCAAAGCAGTGCACACTCATCTCAAGCTGGGTTTAAGTACTGGGACCCCCCCCCCCCCCCCCCCCCCCCAAATCCTCCCCGCATATATGTACTAAGCAAACCAACAGCAACACTGCCAACACAGACATCTGTGATCGTCAAAGATACAGATGACAGCAATGACAGTGTGTGCTGCAGGCATTTCATGTCCACATACAAAATGAATACAAAACTTTGTTCATTATTCGACCAAATCTGTCTGGCCAGTGAAACAACGTAGCATGGCATCCTGTACAAAGATCATGGTTAAATCACAAACATCATTATACACGACTATGATCGCCTGTAAAACTAAACTGCACCTGGTAATTACAGAATAATGTTATCCAACATGGTGTTCCGTGATCTTTTAGTAACAAGTTCGTCGCCGCGCAGCTGAGCGGCAAGTGTGAACGATTTCTACATTACAAATACATGTACATCATGTTTTTGCCTACCATCACATCTATGCTGGCAACTCCAAGGCACTCTGCACGTTATAAAAATTAACACGTCCATAAATTACTCGACAAATCAGACAACACTGAACTACAATGTACATGTAGTATCAGTGTCATCTTTGGTTACGATACACTGACATGACCTTTGGTAGGCTTCACCACACCGAATGATACCTTTACATCTAGGATTTTACTCATATACAAAACTTTCCTTGCGCGGTTTATAATAGCTAAAATCGAGCATGAAAACGGATTGATGAAGAAACGAACCACAACACTGCCTGGACAAAATCCTGGCAATTTGCCTCTATAGTCACCATTGATTGGTTGATATGTCATAAAAAGACGTCAGGACGCATTACGCCAACATTACAATTGACAATAATCATACAGAACGCACATTCCAAGCGTCCAGCACGATGTAAGTCACACAAGAAAAAAACAGAACACACACACACAACTATCGCCCACAACTCTATATCGTGATGGACTTTATCCGTTCAGCACAAAAACACACGATTACACACTGATCTAAAACATACTGTTTGGCTGCTATAGCATCAGGTTAAAGTGACTTTAATCGACGTGTGTGACAGTGTTGTTTAACAACAGTACTGTATTTGATGTGAAGATACCAGTGAGTACTACACAACCAGAACAGTTCAGTAATGGGCGCTGTCTTTCAAAACAACAACAAAAACAACCAAAGGTGATTATTCTTCTACGACAAAAAATACTCCTTAATCATCTATTTGATATTACCATTAAAGAAATAAAATCAGGTCTTTGGAAGTCTAATTCCCCCCCCCCCCCCCCTTCCCCAATGAGTCAGTCATCACGTCTTATGACTTCTTCTGCACGGTAGATCTGCTAGGCCTAATTTCATCGAGTGACATAATCAACCTGCAATGTGAATACCTTAACGAGAGACCATGACGACATAGAGGACACCTGTCATTAAACAATCAGCTTATAATTTTGTTGTTCCTACAGTTCCGGTAAGTGTTATAGCACATCTAGGCTTGAGATGTTGAAATGAATGAAAACTAAGAGCTGCTAGAATGTAAAGATTGGCTTTATCATTGTCCTCTCTGCTTTCCCCCAGCCATATCTTTTGGAGTTCAGTTATCGTCTAGTAAACGTATTTTGTATCATTACTGGGACTGACGTTACAGGTAAACAAAATACAATGTTGAAGCACAATCTCACTATCGTGTGTAGCTACTTCTCAGGTGCAACGAGAAAATACGAAATACAATGTACCGGTGTTTTAACTTTCGGGCGAAACTTTTCAAGTAAATGATTTGACTACATTTTGTAACTTGGTAATTTAGCCGGGCCAATGAAACCGTGTTGCTTCTGGTGGAATGATGGGGACAATGGGAGGATTATCTCTAAATAAAATCTTTCCACTGACCAAAGACATAACTCTATCATTCTGTGGCTAAAGGATGCGCTTCTAACATAAAGTTGAACAGTGTTGTCCCAGGTCCACAGAATTGCTGAGCAATATCAGGAACAAAGAAAGTGATGCACTACACACAAGCAACATTTATAGCATCACTATGTACATGTATTATGACTGCGAATGTCATGTCTAATACTCTCGTACTCATTGTGATTTGCACCAAATGATCATGTAAAAACTGTCCTGCATTCATGTCACACAGAATATGACTAAAACTGCGGTCAGAGGATCTCAGCTTCTCAAAGACTCGACCCTTTCCACCTCTCTGGCTTGCTTGTGGGATGGCGGAGATGTGAAATCCCCCGAGTTGTCGCTGTTCTCGTCCGACGTGTAGCTCAATCTCATCTTCCACTTGCCAGTCTGGCTCTGTTGTTGTTGGTACTGCTGCTGTTGTTGGTGGTGATGTTGTTGTTGTTGATGTTGTTGTTGGTGAGGGTGTTGATGCTGATGGTGGTGGTGATGTTGCTGATGGCTGGCAGAGCTGAGGTCGTTCACCCGCATGTCCAGCTTGTGTCTGAGAGAACTGATAGAAGACACACTGTCGCGGTTGTCGCTGTAGAGCGATGAACGGGCACTGGAGTCGCTGTAGCGGAACGCACCGGCCGCGGCGGCATTACTGCTGCTATTGCTGCTATTACGGCTGTGGGACCTCATCACCACCACACCACTATTGTTGCTGCTGCTGGCGTAAGTGGAGTAGTAGTCACTGTCAGACGCGAAGGTACCGGGGGGTTCAGGCATCGGCGGTCCTCCATACCAGCTGCCTCTCTCCCATCTCTCCACTGGTCGACTGGTTCGCCGAAACTTCGGGGGTGGGTCCAGCTTGGGCGCCGCCCCGCCTGAGGACGTCATCATGGATGAGCCCATCATGGACGAGGACGGAGCCGAAGTTGCTGAAGGGGACGAGTGTGGGACAGAGGAATACGGCTGTACATTGTTAGGTGAAGGGGAAGGTTTAAAGTCCATTCTCTGGGCGTGACCTTGCGGTGAGGACAATGGCGAGATCAATTTTACTTTGTCCGAAGCTTCTTTCCTGTGAGGGGACGCCTCTGACGGACTCTTGTAGAAATTTGGTGATCTGCACATATAAGGATCAGACACAAAGCTGGATGGACGAGAGGTTTGAGAGCCGGAACTGGCATGGTCTACACTGCTGGTGCTTCCTGCCTTCAGCGTACTGCTCTTGCTGGGCGAGGAGGACGGGGGAGAAGAGGAGGAGCGAGGCGTGGGCGTCATCCAACCATTACTGCCGTCATTCCGGCCGGAATCTTGCGAGGACGACATGGAGGAAGGGCCGTACGGATTCAACCAACCGTTGGTTTCCGCCCCGTTCAGGCTATAAGACAGGCTCTCGGATGACATCTCCTTATGGCCGCTGTCTGGCGAATCAGCATCCAGTCCCGCTGCTTTTGTATTAGCGAATGTGCTAGCCCCGCCCATCATGTCGTTGTCGATAAAATTGTTGGACGGTCGCAGGTCGGGCAGGTAAACGGGAGCTGGGCGGGGCGTAGTAGCGTCTGGTAGAGCTGGGATCTAGAGATGATAGTAGGGGAACGTACGGCATTAGATTTGTTTGTGTCAAGCCTGTAAGAAAGAGGGATGGACGTGCATGGTACAACACAACACCAGTGGAAACATCCAGTATGCAGTGGCCAGCCCTTTCTGAAGACATGGGAATTCACGTGTCTTCAAAAAGAGATTGGCTGTTTAAACAACATAGAGGAATAGGAGTGAAATAAGTGTGCTTGGATATTTGTGCAAAGTAACTGAATTCAAGTTGTTTATTCCATACTTGAGATAGGTAATGAACAAAAGCCTGATTATGCCATTCTGTATTCATCACTGTTTTAAGTTTTCAGTTCAACAGAACTTCCATTTTCCAAAGCTGGACGTTTATCAATACAAGGGAGCAAACTGGCCAAGTAGGGTCGCGCATGTACTGTTTTCACCAAACCCAGCTTACTGAATGATCGAACAAACAACAACAAACTTTTCCTTTTTGTCGATGAACAGATTAAAAGGCAATACTTTAAAAAGGTTACCGGTACTGCATTATCCACAGAAAAGTGGTGGCTCATTAATGAGGTGGAAAATTAACATTGTTTTTTTGCAAAAGGCAACGAGTGATTTCAAAATGACACCAGGCTCTGTATAAATTCATAAACGTGATGGAATAATGACAGATGAATGAATTCATTACGGGAAGAAAGTTAAGTCACCACAGCAGGAAGGCCCGGGGGGGGGGGGGGGAACTGTAATTCCCTATCATAACTTGTTCCGCCAGACATATAAAAATGCATGAATTCAGTAGTCCACAGCGGTAGAGAATTTCAGCGTCTCTAACGAACTACATGTAGATCTAGTGTCAGAGTAACAGACATGCGTTTTTGTACAATCATTGTTGTTTTTATTCTCTGAAGCAAGCAGCGTTATCTAGCAGTTACTGAGTTAGTGACGATGCCCTTTTCTGCTGTGGCGACCGGTTATGTGATAGAGAGACACAGATAGAGGCTTATGTACAGGCAAAACCAAAAACACCAACAAAGCATGACTGTTCGACTGTCTAGGACATGCAAAACAAGCAAAATTGTCACTCTGGGGAAATATCACCAACATGCCATGGGCTGGGATAAACATTTGGGGAGAGGATTAAATTTCGCATGCGCTGTCTTGAAAAACCCAATCAATGTGCCCATCGACATACTGTAATTTTTTTAAAAGCCTGATTCTTGTAAGTGGTTGGCAAAATACCGTACACAATCATGTATTAAATTTCAGTCTGACAAAGCCATGCAAAGCCTGCATAACGCCAACCCTGAAAAATAATACTTCTGATAACTGCAGAAATAGTCATCTTTACATTAAAATTAGTTGATATTTGGACACACTTACAAAGTCGTTTAGCTACAGAATACATGTGTACAAAACGGTCTGCCTAAAACAAAAAAGACTAACGCTCCTAAAATATCACCTGAACTCCCATGTGATGTACGAATCTATCTGTCTGTGTATCCATCAGCCCATCCATCTGTCTGTCCGCGTGAATCTGTCTGTTTACATACCTGCTTACCTACCAATTCACCCACTCACCCCTCTGTCTGTCTGTCTGTCTACATATCTCGTACTTTATATTTGTCTCATCTCTCTCTGTGACTTAACGGTTGTTGAGCTCAGCAGAAATCATAAACAAGGCCGTGACGACCAAGGCATGAAAAAATAAAACAGCAACCAAGCCCAGCACAAGCCACAGACACAAACAGGTCACCCCGTGTATTCCGCTGGTGCACTGGGACCCCAAGTGAAGCTATAGGCTGGAAGGAGGCTAAATGACATAATTATTTGATTTGACGGTGATGTCTGGGAGGCTAAGGTCACTGATACACTGTCACATGCAACTTTCAGCACGTTTTTCCATTAACAATTAATAGTACTTTGACAGGGGTAGGGTGGATGGCGACTGATGTCACAGGAGAAACAGTGAACTTGCAAGTGGCTGCACATTGCACCATGCATTAGCTAGAGTCTGTCAAACCACATCTAAGCTTAGGGAGACAGGGAGTGGATGTTGGATGATCTTATCAGAGATTATCAAATTCCTACATCCAGTACATTAGTTTAAACTATAGGATAATTATCATACGTTCACAGAATAATATAGGCAGTGGCGGACCTATTGTGAAATTAATCTTCAGGTCCCCTAATGCCGGAAGGGATCCTGAAGAAACATTTTCTACTTAATGAATTTTGGATCTTGCCCTATTGTTGCTGGTTGCGAAGGGGCCCCATAACAGTTCAAGCTTCAGGGGCCCAAAGATATAATATGTCCGCCACTACAGATGGGACACATCCAGCTCAGTTTTTGGAGTGTCACCATATTAATTTTTTTTTCTGGTTTTTATTTTCCTGGGTGGACAGGAAAAGACATTGGAAATGAATAGACAGATACATGTATAAGGAGTGGAGAGGCATAACCAGATTTAAAATTTAGTATATTTTTGACTAAAGCTCATGGCCTCACATTCAAAGCGGCTTCTCAAAGTTTACATGATATAGTTTGGTAATACATGTACACGTTATTTTTAGAATAACATAGCTACTGAAAGGAACGTTTTAAAAACTGTCGTGGGAAACGCCCCCCCCCCCCCCCGCCATGAATTTAGTCTTGGCAGCATTCCGTTGTTATCAAGTTTTGCAGATTTTTTTCTCTACAATTGTCAAACTGGGCTTCCATAAATAATTGTGCCCTAAATGAAAGCACCAACATGTCTAAATCCGTCGATGATGAGGTGTGATGAACAGTACACGAAATAGCTAGTAAGAGAAAATGTAAACTAACAAGATTTTGTTGGCTTATAATAAAATACTAATGGCGTGTCTCACCTGAGCTGGGGGATGAAAACTTTCCACACTATGAGAGTTGCTGACCCCAGTGACCTTTAGCTCTAGTTGCTGGACACGAGTGACCAGAAGCGACACGTGATCCAACAAGTCTTTGTTGTGCAGTAACAGTTGATGAGCTCGTGCCTGAAAAATAATGTTCAGCAACAATGTTCTCATTGCATTTTCTCCAGCTCTACACTTTTGTCCAGAGTTAACTTTTGCCTGACTCAAATTCTTATAAAGACGACATTTTTTTGTGTGTGTCGTCTCTGTTCCTTGAAATATACCACATCTCACTGCTTATTCCCCCCCCCCCCCCCTTTTCCCCATGGAGTTCAAAACTGACCAAACGGCAACATCAATGTAAAATGACGATTCCATGCCTTCCTCCCTAGGAAAAGAGAATTTCAAACATTGCTGTTTCTGACATACAGATTTATTGGCCTTTCTTTGATACGCCCCCCCCTTCAAAAATACCACAACATAATCAGTCTATCCTCTCAGCGCCTGTGACAATGACATTCGAGGTGGGACCTGAATGCAATCCAGAATAATCTTCTCTCCCATTTTCTTCCTCCTTTCTTTGAGGCTCCAAGTCCCATTACTCGGAGCACCCTTCACGCTTACATCTGTCATTCTCCCTTCAGTATAGGCGTGACCGTCTCTAGGTCATTTCTTTGATGGCCAAAAATATTTTTTACATCCGTATTACTATAATTAGTGTGTTTTATTTACGTCATCAATACTGATGACGTAGAACGCCATGTAATGCTACGTCGTTAATTTGAGTAAACGTAAGTAAAAATAATTGGAGAAGCTCATAAATTTGCAACTTATTTTGTTAAATAATCAGAGTTGATCAATGTTCCTCAACATTTTTTGTCCCACGCCCTGCTTCAATTTTACTCCCCCCCCCCCCCCCCCCCCCCCGCCAAAAAAAAAATTTGCACTCTAACACCATCGGACAAAGTTAGTGTACAATTATTATACATCGCTACACCCAATTCTAAAGCCCGACATACCACCAAAATATTGCCACGCCACACTGATGGGGCATGCGCTCAGCCTTGAGAAACGCTACAGTACATCATTTCCAACTGCTGAGCTTCTGACGCCAGCTAAGGACACAAAGTGACAATGACCCACTGATGTACTCACTTGAGCTTCAATTCTGGCTGCCGTCTCGGCAGAAAGCTGGTCCTTCAGGAGGTGAACCTGCGCAATGGCCACCTGTGGATACAGGTCATCAACGACTCATTGAGGACTCACTGACACTGCTTAAAACAGTTACTGACCAAATCTAGGACTGACTGTATAATTATGTGATTAGACATATCTGCCTATGTAAACATTATTTACAAGTTTAAAAGCCGTGCTCCGCTATAAAATTTGACTATCACAATGAATTTGAGCTCATGGTAAGGCAGCAGGGTATTCCTGTGTTCTAATTTCAGCTGCGAGCACGTCGACTAGTTAAAATCAGCCGCTAGGAAGTGTTCACGTCACGGGTCATGACTGTGCTCGTTAATAAAGGTGATCGGAGGCGAACAGTCAGCGACACAAAGGAAACTCAAAAAAAGAAAAAAAATGGGAAAAACAGAACCAATAAAAAAAGATCCAAACTTCGGTGCAGCCTCCACTGTATTTGAAACCTACATGCAAAACACGGTTACTGTAAGTGGCCTAATAATAGAGCTTTTTGCGTTCAAAGGTGTAGAATTTGTGAATTATACATGTGTTTATAGATACAGATAATATATAGATCTGTATGTGTATGAATGCACCTGGTGTGAATGCATGTTTACCTGACTGTGTGAATGTACTCATGCGGTATGTTTGTGATGTATGGATACCAGGTGTGTGCACACACAGTACCTGTGTTTGATGTTGTTGCTGCTCCAGCTGCTGTCGCACCAGCTGCATCTGATGATGCTGACTGAGTGGTAGTTGGGCGTTGTCGTGGCTACTGCTGATGCCACTGTCGGCGGTTTCACCCAACATCACCGGGGAGCCCAGGGGCGGCGAAACTTTCATTGGAACCTGCAGAAAACCCACACAAACAAACACAAATAAACTTAATCAACAGGCAGAACAAAAATAACAATATTCAGTTCAGTTTCCTGGCTTATGAGTCGCAATGTCTATGAAAAATGAAGCGTTCCTCCGCACACATTGAATTTTGGTGGACATATAAAAAATAAAGTAAAATGTGGGACATCAGTTAACCTAAAACGGCCATTTGAGACAGAAATGAATATCAGAGGAAAACATCTTAAAGTATCGTTCTTTTTGTATGACAAGGTTTTGTCTCCACTTTTTGGAAGGGCATCACGAAAAGATGAGAAATGCCAAATTTGGTATTCCGAGGTGCATGAAGTAAATTTAGTTCACGTAGATATCATACTATTATTATTCTACTACTACTAATAATGTTATTTACCTCGTTTAACAATGGCTCGCATCCTACCTCCTCTTGGTGATGATAAATATTGAGTTTTCTTTTTTCCTTTCTTTTTCCTCAGTTGTTATTATGGCTCTGTTTTTGTTTACTTTATTCTACATTAAATATCTTCATTGTATAATTAGAGCTGTGATCTATGTAATCTGTAGTGTAACAGATCCGTTGTGTATTATGTAATATGATTCATTCATTCAATTCATGACTGTTGGGAACCGAAGTAACTGTTTAAACTGAACTGTAAATCCGTCAACTGATAATGAAAAAGATCTGAAGGGTCCGAGAAGGACTGACAATGCAGGATTCAGTTGTTGACAATTTTGGAATATAAAAGACTCCAACTGGGTCAGATCCTCATGATTGTCCTTACAGAAAGCTGTATATTTATATTCTTACTTATCTATCTAGTCACTTTAAAAGTTTAAATTCCCGTACATATTTACTTACTAACATGCCTACATAGTTATCTATTCATGTATTAGTTTGTTTTTTTTTTCTGTTCTTTCAAGTATGGAGTCATTATTTTTTCAGTTATCTCTAATCGCTGATGTATAGGCAGAATGCTGAGATATCCCCACGAAAGGGGAAATAATAAAAAGAAAAATACTACAAAATACCGAACAGGAGTTATCTCCCACTCCATGAAATCATCTTGTCCTCTACCAAAATACAATCTCTTGTCTCTCTAATTCCTCCGTGTTTGCGCCTTCCTCCTATTCTGCCCCTCCCCGTGTCTGCCATTTCCTAGAAGGAGCTTTCCATTAGGCATATCGATATTATTCTCTGTGAATATCACATCAAGATGTAACCCAGTATGTTATCTCCTCAATGACTCGCTTTTCGCGACATCTACTCCTCGCTCGCTGGCCCAAGAAAACACAAGTAAAACCATCAGGTTTGACAAATTTAACACGCCCTACGTAAATGTAAGCTGGTTAAAGGGATGACCCACTTGGTCAGACGAAAAAAGTGTCCACAGACTTCAATTATAGCGCTCACATCATATTTATTTTGTATTTGTATTTCGTATCCCTTTTTTTTTTTATCCCATTTGAAATTTGCCTTAGTGCCACTGCAGTCCAGTTACAACTGAAGCAGACAAGTCGTCGCCACGGTGCAATGCCGTGTTTTTGTGTTTGTTTTTAATTTTGCCCGGGCAGCGGCCTCGTTAGGCCTGCTCTTCTGACTTCCAACTGCCAGTAAACGTGCGCAACGAGCACACGCGTCATCCGAGTTTTTCATCCTTATCTGAGAAAACTAGGTGCTCGATCCTACCTACTATAGGATCAAGGACAGGGAATATTAGTAAAATCCCGAAATTCCAACATGCCTGCACCGATCGGGAATCGAACCCGGTACCTTCGGCATGAGAGGTGAACAACTTGTGTGTGATTTAGGAAGGAACTCTGGAAATGTGACTGCCTTTCTTTAGTCTGAGGACCTGTTGTGCCCATTATCCAGCTTTATCTGGTAGAACACTTGTTTGGCATGCAAAGGTCTTGGGTTCCATTCCCCGTTTTATGCTATTTAGTATTTCGAAGTTCGTTTCGATTTTTTTTTTCTTATGTTCATGTTATTTTACTATGCGCTAAATGTACCCCAGCACCTAGCATGACACAATACAATCAGCACTTACCGCCTGTATTCCATGCTGTGTTTGCTTCAGACTAAGCTCTGTAGGGGGGTTAGGCTTGTGATTCTCTTTGGTGACCTCTACACATTTGGTAGGGGTGTTCAGTTCTTTCTGCTCCTGGGACCCCGATTCTTTATCTACAATTTGAAAGAAAGGTGGATGTATGGAGTGAGGTGGAGGTGGAGCCAGAGATTTTTTTTTAATTTTTGAGGTGGGAAGGGTGGGGGAAGGGGTTAGGGAGGGGAAGCATACAATCATTTTTACTGCCAGGTCATGGCAACAGAACCAGTGGGTCAGAGTCATCTAAGAGTGTATGTGTGTGTGTGGGAGAGAGAGATAGAGAGAGGAGAAAGAGAGAGAGAGAAAGAGAGGAAAGTGAGAGAGAGAGAAAGAGAGAGAGAGAGAGAGAAAGAGAGAGAGAGAGAGAGAGAGAGAGAGAGAGAGAGAGAGAGAGAGAGAGAGAGAAAGATGGAAAGAGTAATCAACAGTGGATCCGTTCAATATCCTTTTACTGTTTGTTGTTCGTTTTTTCCCTTTGTGTGGCCTGTGTTGGAAGATTCTATGTCTTCGTGTATTCAACCAACATCTGTAACTAAGGGTAAGACACACATAAACCATGTAGCGTTACACACCATCAGTATCGTCAAGATCACCGCCAACTAGAACAGTAATAATGAGACCGACGATAACAGCAACAACAACAACAACTGTCTAATCTATCATGTAAGTCACACTAACAAAAGCTGCGACCTTGACCTACTTTTAGCGACTCTCCTTTCGTTGTCCTCGGATGACCTGTCACTAACATCCTCCTTGACCTCGGAGTTTGGCCTGGACTGGTTGCCCAGCTTGTGACACACCTCAAAGGCTTGACCAATGGTCCTCACTATCCTCATCGCTTGGCTCTGTGGACAAAGTACAGCACTTTCTCTGAAGTTTAAAAAAAACACAAAAAAACCAACATTCCTACTTTCGTTATTCTTAGTTCAGAGTCACATGCCAGTTACAGCGTTGCCACCTGGTCTTTTATACCTCGAGGCCGTATGGTAAAGTATGGTAACTTGACTTTTTTTCACCAAAAATTACTATAATAATCTAGCATACTTGTAGTTCTCGACAACCCTCAGGTTGTGTTACAATTTGTTGGACAAATTCTCAAAATAACGCTTAATGGTCAGACACAGTCAGTTTCTGCCACCATTCTTTTGTGTGTATTTTGCTGGCAGCACCTGGCTGTGTCTGATCAGGCTTAGTATGATACCTCCCATGGTGAGCTCACTGCATCTGCTACTCCCAATTGTACACTTTCGATCGCTTTACTGTGTTATTGAAAAATTATCCCCAATTTCTAAATTAGTTTTTCTTAAAATAAATAACAAAGGAAACTTTTGAAATACAGAACGGTTTGGCATAGAAATATTATTCAGACAAACTGAGATTAAAATGCATACCAAAGTGACACGAATCAGTTCATCCAAACTATGATTCGCTAATGAAACGTCTGCCAAATTTCTCGGTCCCACCTACAATAATAATTCCACAGGGCAACAGATAATTGACATATTGTTTCTGTAAAGCGCATAGAGCATTTTAAATGGATATGCGCTATATAAATGCTATACATTATTATTATTATTATTATCTCTGAATATGTTTCTGATTTTTGGACCCTCCAAAGCTATGAGATTATATTTATAGTTATACAGTCACTACAGTTCAATGATATCCAGACTGCCTGTCATTGCCAGACGAGAACGAAAGGGCAAGTGGACTAAACCATCGGTCGAGTAGCAGGAGAGTACAGAATAACGCAATAAATGGCAAGAGCTCAAGTTCGAAACTGTTGGCGGTGAAAGAAATACTCTTTTCCAGTGAAAGTGGCATAAACAAACACAATTTATGGTGCTCTTTATCACTGAAAGTAGTGAACGCCGTATAAACAAAAAAGAATGTATAAACAAAGTAATTTTTTTTGTTTGTTTCCACCAAGCATTTTACAAAAGGATCCTCCAGGGTGATTATTCAGAGAAAGAGAGAGAGTGGGTGGGAGAAATAGAGAGAGAGAGAGAGAGAGAGACAGAGAGACAGACAGAGAGAGAGAGACAGAGAGAGAGAGAGAGAGAGAGAGAGAAAGAGAGAGAGAGAGAGAGAGAGAGACAGAGAGAGAGACAGAAAGAGAGAGAGAGAAAGACAGAGAGAGAGAGAGAGAGAGAGAGAGAGAGAGAGAGAGAGAGAACGAGAACGAACGGAACGTTGTCGGTAGTGATCACCCTCAGTTAAAATAAAAGACGGCTGTCCTATAAAAGCCACATTATCAGCTATCTATCTCATAAACGTCTGACTGCAGAGCTTGGCTGGATTAGTTCGCCTCGTTATCGACACATCGAGCACAAGAAAACACGGAGACAGGGAGGATCTGATTGGCGGTAACTCCAGCTGCCGCGCGCTGCCCAGTGTAGCCAGTGTAGATACATTGGGAAATCATTTGGCTGCATTGTCAGAAAACGCCAGCTACAGAAAGTGGATAGATGAAAAATTTCCTCTTGATAACCATCAGACCCTATCTAGATCACTCTACAAAATCCTATTTGCCCGTGATTCTAAATCAGTAATCAATTGACCCCGCACTCTCTCTCCTCACCCCTGGGGCTTCATAGGATCGGGAAATGACGGAGGGGGGGGGGGGGAGGGGAGAGATTCTCTGAGGCGAGAATCAGTGATTTGTATGCAAGACTGTGGATGACTGGGATGAAGTGAATTCTTCTTTTTCGGTAATTCATCATCATTTTCGGTTCATTCATCACGTGCCCTCAGATACCCCCCCCCCCTCCACACACAGACACACAGACATACAATATATCGAGGGGTATTTGTCATATTGTTGTATGCGACATTTTACTTGTTTTGAGGTTTTGCCATGAAAATGGTTCTTTCACTAGTAATTTTTTCTTTTGTGTGTGTAAGTGTCATTTCAATCGAGTAACAACTTTTCGTGATATGTGTTTGTGATGAAATGTATCCGTTTTGGTCCTTTTGCCGACCTACTTTCAATCCTCACTTTCTCGAGAAGTCTATGGAAAATAGCCGAATATTATATCCACAGCCCTTAGAATAAGTTAGAACACACAGCGACGCTTCGTTTCCTAGTGTTCACCTGTCAATCGTGAAGCGCTAATGCCTATGGGGGTGGGTCGCTCCTGTGTCTTGCACCACGCACATTTTAATGAACGATAAAAGTATTGGCCGATATTGTTTGTAAGACTGAGAGTGAGAGAAATGACAATAAAACTCATTGTGTCAGTTAGCAAAAGGCATACACACCCCACACTCTTTCCCCCTTCTGACAAGACCACAAAACAGTGCAGGCGTCGATAATAGCAAATACTTAACCCTTGATTCCCACATTCCACTACCGGTACAAATATGTATTGTAAAAGTGCTGCGACCCCACAGTTTTACTGTGGTTTTTATGATATTTCGTCAATTGTAAAAGTGAACAGGTTTCAGTGTCCACACACGCTGTGACCCAATGATGTGAATTAGGATACTGGTAAGTGGGAATTCAACGGAATTCTTGCATTGATCAAATGAGAAGTGACTGATTTGCTTCTCTTCTCTGTCAACAGAAAATCTGAAAAACCTTTTCCTTGGCGCAAGAAGCAGAAAACAATGTATGTTTACAGAAGGACCACCTCAGCACTTGCTATACCTGAAAGTACCGGTACTGTTCTACTAACAGCCCTGTCTCGGGGCTGGTTTTCACCGATTTCAACCCCGAGCAACACTAAAATTTGTGCTACATATCTAGGCATTCTATCTAACTTGAGATTGTCAGATGGGCCGCCAGACAGGTCTACTGATTTTCTTCCAGATGCCAGAGAAAAGTCAGAGGGGTAGAACTAGGAGATGGGGAAGGCGGACTTAATATGAGGTGGGTGACTCAGAAAATTGATGGGGAGGGGGGAGAAAAGAGAGTCGAGATGTGCACTCTGAAGCGAGGGCGCCAGGCAAGACTTTGTGGTAGTTTAGTGTCCGCGATTCCTCCACCCCGTGGGTGGTGTGGGGTGGGGGGTGGGAGAGAGAGAGAGAGAGAGAGAGAGAGAGAGAGAGAGCCTTGACGCTTTCATCCGTTGATGGCCGTGGTTTTATAACCACTTTAATGACGACTCGGGGAACAAAACCCCATCAAACTAAGATCTCAATCAGGACTCGCTTCCCTTACTAAATGCCATACATCACTCAAAGTCAAAGTGTTAGTGTTAGAATTTCTTCCCTCACCACGGTTTCTAAGTCCTGGCAAATAGCCACCCTCTTAGTCTTACACTCAGTATAAAATTCCATGCTACAAAATTAAACTAGTTTTAATCTATACAATTTCGTAGGTGAATATCAAGGTACTTTATCCTTCTAAAATACGAACTGAAAATTATGAAAGATGTGAATACCTGTGTACCTCACTGTGCACGACAATAATGTTTACAGATATTGGGTCATTTTAGTATTCCTAATCTTGTGTTTCCTGTGAATGAAAGCTACTGTGAGCTGACCAACCAGAAGACGCTGAACGTCTGCTCGGAGACAGAGATAAAAATAACTTTCAAGCTGTGCAAGCCACTCAAACATGCTCGCAGGCTGCAGAAAATTATCTTAACCGATAAAAAGTCATGTGCCCTGGAGCCAAAGATGTTAGCTCGAAATGGTTTCTGACAAAAAAAAAAAAAAAAAATTCCACGAGGTTTTGAAAGAGAAGATCACATCAAACAGGTTCCAGATTTAAAAAAAAAAAAAAAAAATTCCACGAGGTTTTGAAAGAGAAGATCACATCAAACAGGTTCCAGATTAAAAAAAAGAATAAAGAAATTCCACGAGGTTTTGAAAGAGAAGATCACATCAAACAGGTTCCAGATTAAAAAAAAAAATAAAAAAATTCCACGAGGTTTTGAAAGAGAAGATCACATCAAACAGGTTCCAGATTTAAAAAAAAATAAAAAAATTCCACAGGTTTTGAAAGAGAAGATCCCATCAAACAGGTTCCAGATTAAAAAAAAAAATAAAAAAAAATTCACGAGGTTTTGAAAGAGAAGATCACATCAAACAGGTTCCAGATTAAAAAAAAAAATAAAAAAATTCCACGAGGTTTTGAAAGAGAAGATCACATCAAACAGGTTCCAGATTAAAAAAAAAAATAAAAAAATTCCACGAGGTTTTGAAAGAGAAGATCACATCAAACAGGTTCCAGATTAAAAAAAAAAATAAAAAAATTCCACGAGGTTTTGAAAGAGAAGATCACATCAAACAGGTTCCAGATTTAAAAAAAAAATAAAAAAAGAAGGAAGAAAGCCAAGTCCAATAGTTCTCGGATATCGTAGTATAATATATATATATTTTTCGCATTGCTCATCGATCCAAAATGTTTCACGTCCAAAAATGTTTCATTTCCACTGGCAGTTGACATATTAACATCGTAATGTATTTCGCTGACGGCATCTCCCATCCCCACGACATAATCTTCATTATAATGGCAACTCACAGCTACAAGTACAAACATGACGCGCAAAGAAATAAGAAATATGACAATGTTGGCTGATCATGAACCCTCTTGTGTTCAAGTCCCTTTTCTGGAACATTTTTGTACGCTACTCAATGTGCCATATTGGACAACTTTTCTATTCATTTTCCGTGATAATTTATAATTTTGCGTTCAATGATTCATTCGACCAATTTAGATCAGTTTTGCAACATCTTGAATTTTCGATTGGAATCTTGTACTCACCTCCCATTATTTATTTCGATGATTTTATTCTAGAAAATATCATTACAGCTATGTTATCACATGACTGCAGTTAACAACTCTGCATTCTGTACTCTGTCACTGCTCTTTCAGATTAAGTACAATGGTCGTTCTCGCTCACTACACACTTTCTATGGTGGGGGGGGGGGGCGGAGGGGGAGGATGAGAGAGAAGAGAAAGTGAGTTTCGATCAAATTTCAGAACTAGATCTAGATCTTTGCTTTTTCTGTCTTGTCTTTCTTTAGTCCACCCTCTTTCTTGCTGTTGCCCATTAAATTGGATGCTCAGTTTTCCTGCTCACTGCTCAAGCTGCACCCCCCTCCCCGACCTCCCGGCCTCTCGTTTTATAGCGAAACACCACCCACATCTGTCACGAGTTCCTTTTACAGTAAACAAACACCAACAAAAGTTTCGTTTTCTTTACCTATCAGGGGAAAATAAATCATTCTTTTCTCTGAAGTTCAAAAATTTCCACCCTCACAGGCCAAGTTTCCTCCCTCACACTCCTATAAATACACGCCATAACCCAAAACCTTCACTTTGTCATTTGACAAACCCTCGCACGCGCCTGAGAACTCTTGCTAGCAAATCCCATACCCTTCACTAAACAATCTGGTCCTCTCAGCCAGACAATCCGACACACTTAGACAGACCATTTCAGACACTTTAACAGACAGGGGCCGTAAACATCACATTCTCCACACCGGCGTCTTCTCCCTTGAAACATTCATTTGATTTCCCTGGCCAGCGCAATCACGGTCGCTGCTCTTTTGTGTGAAACAATATTAGTGAACCTTGGCTATCAACATTCATTTCCTCTTCCACCCGCCCCGCACTGTCTCAGCAACTTTTCATTACGGTACGACTAGACTATCTATGGGAGCTTTACGGTTGTCATACACTATTGGCAGCCTCCTCCTCACAGTCATACACTCTTGAGGAATAATGAGGTAAATGAAACCTAACAACGATTCAGGTGATGAGTGGAAAGTAGAATAACAAAACACAAAACAGGCAAAAGTTGTTTGCCTCCGTCACGATCGATTTCAACCCATCTGTCTGCGACACATGTGGGTAAGTTTGCAGATAAGATGCAACAACGCCTTATTTTACCTCTTCTTAGTAGTCTTAGTCTTACCTCTCTACATGCATCAAACCCGAAAGTCCCAAAAAGCTGCCGCGATTTAACTCTTTCTAGCTACCTGGATATTTGTGGAGAAATTTGGTTTATCAAGGTTGGGAACTAAGGTACTATATGGCCTTTAGCGTCTTTACAGACGGTCTTAGCAGCTAGAATATTCACTTTCACTTTGACTGACAGCTTCTCTCGTGGCTTATTCTACCAATGTTTGACCCGAGAGTGCGATGGCAGTGATTGCAGGTCAGTCTTTTGGGTTCACTTTGGCGAGTGTTTTCATTCCGCCTCTGTCGTTTTGTCAGGTATGTTTCTTTTGCCTTGAAGTCTATTGCGAGCGTGCCACTGCGCAATTTTTGTCTCCATCTGCTTCGATCACTTGCAAGGTTCTCCCATTCATTGGGGTCGATGTTGAATGCTTTCATCGTGACCTTGCAAGTGTCTTTGAATCGCAGATGTGGCCTACCTCTGGGTCGGTTGCCAGTAGCAAGTTCCCCGTAGAGAATTTGTCTGGGGATGCGATCATTTTCCATACGGTGGAGATGTCCAAGCCACCGCAGTCTTTTTTTGCCTAGGAGAGCCTGAGTTGATGGAATGTTGGCTCGGCTCAGAACTTCGATATTTGAGATCCTGTCTTGCCACTTGATCTTGAGAATTTTGCGTAGGCAGCGCAGGTGGAAGGAGTTGAGGGATCTTTCATGTTTGGAGTAGGTGGTCCATGTCTCTGAGCCATACAGCAGGGTGCTTAGGACGCAAGTTTGGTACACGAGTACCTTTGTTTTGATGGTCAGCTTGCTATTGTTCCACACCCTTTTTGAGAGTTTGCCAAAAGCTGTGGCCGCCTTTCCTATTCTGGCATTTATTTCAGTTGTTATGTCTGTGCTACCACTGATGGTTGAGCCTAGGTAGCAGAATTTTCCCACTTGCTCCAGAGGAGAGCCATTCAGCATGATTGGGTTGGAGTTTCTCAAGCCTTGTGTCAAAACTACAGTTTTTGAGACACTGATCTTTAGCATGAATTTGTCACAGGCTTTGGCAAGGCTATTGATGAGAGCCTGGAGCGTGGTTTCATCGTGGGCCACGATTGCAGCATCATCTGCGAAGAGGAGCTCTTGTAACATAATATGCTCTGTACGAGATTTTGCTTTTAGTCTGGCAACATTAAAAATGGAGCCGTCCACTCTGGTGTTAATAAGTACTCCACCTGAACATTGACCAAAGGCATTCTTGAGTAGGGCTGCAAAATATATACCAAATAAGGTAGGAGCAAGAACACATCCCTGCTTCACACCGCTGTTTACAGCAAATGAATTGGATGTGCAGCCCTCAAAGTTGACACATGCCCTCATGTCAGTGTGGAAGGATGCAATAAGTTTTAGCAATGTTGGTGGACAGCCTATGGATTTAAGGACTGCATACAGGCCAGATCGGCTTACGGTGTCGAAAGCCTTTGTTAGGTCCACAAAGCATGTTATAAGCGGCCTGTTTTGTTCTTTACATTTTTCTTGGATTTGCCGAAGTGCAAATATCATGTCAATAGTTGATCGTTTGCTTCGAAAGCCACATTGTGTTTCTGGTAAGACTTTTTCCGCCAGTTGTTGAAGGCGGCAGAGGATGACGCGAGCAAAAGCCTTTCCAGTAATGCTGAGGAGGGATATGCCTCGATAGTTGTTGCAGTCGCCTTTGTCTCCTTTGTTCTTGTAAAGTGTGACAATTTTGGCGTCTCTCATATCATGTGGTATCACGCCTTCTTTCCAACACTGCAGTAACAGATTATACAGGTGTGGTAATAGTGGGCCTTTTAGGTCTTTTAATACCTCTGCAGGAATGTTGTCACTTCCTGTGGCTTTTCCAGCAGACAGGTGGTCGATTGCATTGGAAAGCTCGACTAAGGAAGGTTCAGCGTCAAGTTCGGCCATTATTGGCAGTTTTTGGAGGTGTTCCTCAAAATCTGGTGGAATATTTTTCTCAGTTGAATACAACAGAGAGTAATGCTCTACCCATGACACGAGTTATTTTTATACAGCCCAAACTCTTCCTCCTTGAGAGAATAAGATCTAATTGATGCCAATGGCCAGACCTGGGATGGCGCCATGATGTTCTTTGGCATCTCTTAAGGTCAAAGTACGTGTTTGTAACACATAATGAGTTTACGGAGCATAGCTCCAGAAGGCGCTGCCCGTTTTCGTTGATGTTGCCAATGCCGAAGTGCCCAATGCACTTTGGCCATGCGGAGTGATCTGCTCCCACTCGAGCGTTAAAGTCACCCAGAATTAGCAGGCCTTCGGTGAGAGGGATGTTGTGGAGAGTCCTCTGCAATGCCTCGTAGAAAATGTCTTTGGTTTCGTCAGAGGAGGTAAGTGTTGGGGCATAGACACAGATAATGTTGGTAAAACCAGACCGGGTGTTCAGTCTGAGTGTCATGATGCGTTCTGACACTCCAACTGGAGTTGCGATCGAATTGATAAGGGAGTTTTTTACGGCGAAGCCCACGCCGTGGATTCTCGGCTGTTCGCTGCTAAGGCCCTGCCAGAAGAAGGTGTAGTTTTCTTCTTTGACTGACCCGGAGTCGGGAAGTCGAGTTTCTTGAAGGGCAGCGATGTCGATGTTTAGTAGCTGAAGTTCTCGATCAATAATTTGGGATTTCCTGATGGAGTCAATGTTAGTGAGATCTTGCTGTTGCAAGCCTGGGCGCATTGTTCTGACGTTCCAGGTACCAAGTTTTAGTATTTTTCTGTTTTTGCCAGGTGCACACTTTACGTCAGCTTTTTGACTTTTGGTCTAGCTCCAACCACCTTATGAAGCAGGCTGACGTGGCGGAACAACACCCAACTGCCTGGGGGCTGCCCAGGTTACGGCGGGCGGTAGTTGATCAATGCAGCTGAAAAGCCGCTCCCACCGACAGAGGGGACCCCTGGCGCTCATCCGTACGCCAAATGGATTGAGCTTATCACCGGTAACTGCCACCTCCCGTGTTGTGCCCATCCGTAACGGATGGCTGGAGTGTCCTCTCCAAATCGGAAATGGGTGGGCTTATAGAGGAGAGACAGACGCTTGCCAAGCCCGAGCAAACGCCTCCTCGTTTTGCTGCCTTGCCTGGGCTATTTTTAAGAGATGGTGCTTTGCCCAGAGGCACCACCCCTCTCTCTGCCATTCTAGTTAAACCCAAGGGAGAGACCAGGTCAATACATTTGGAACTAGTCCGGCTGCAGGAGATGCTGGAAGCCAGTTTGATGCAGTTCTCCCTGACAACCACCTTCGGGTCTCCACTCCTGATTTTCTGTCTGGGTTTACTCCCATAGCCTTTGCTATCATAGCAACACACAAGGCAGTGTGGTATTTGTATTCAGGGTTACCTTCCCCTAGTCTTCCTCTCTCCCGAGATGACCCACAAGACAGTGGGGGTGACAGTAGCAGGCTGTATTGTGTACTGTCATACAATAGCAGAAAACTCTGGCCTGACACATACTATATATGCTCCTAAGGTACTGGGTTGTAAGTAAATATGGTAATGCATTACAGGGAAATCTGGTACTGGTACTAGATCGTAGGGAAATCAGGCAATGGAGGTCTGAATAATTGGCACTGTGTTTGAAGCAAATCGAACAGTACTATACTACTAACACCACGCTTTTAGAAAACCTGGTAGGTACTCTTTTGTAGGGAAATATGGTACCGGTACTGTACACATCTAGGCGACCTAGGTACACATACATTCAATTTGTCCCTCCATGCCGTTTCAAACAGTCCATCTATTTGTTCACCCAGTTTTATCCATTATCCAAAAGAATGATTTTCCCTATAGATTCGCCCCTTCTTCTCTGACCAATCCTCTAAGCCGGCACTGGCACTGGCAGGTTTCCCTATTAATGTGGTGCCAAATCAGGAAATAAACTGTGTCAAATCTGAACTAAAAATAAAGCAGGCATTTCACCTTGTCCTTATGCCGTAATTCAAACACTTCATACACAAACTCGGCATTTACTCGCTGGCCAATTACTCGTGCACACCCGGGCTCATCCACACATGCTTGTCACTCCAGCTGTCCATCTGTAGGGTCGAACAACTCTTGCACTGCCCCTGGACATAGCCGCTCCAACATTTCCACAGCTTTTTACCCGCCTGTGTCCAACGGGCTCCACACTTCATTACCAGACCAGACAATACAAAAGAACTTGTTTTCTTACATAATCCTCCAATCGTCGTTCAAGCTTTCAGTACGGATTAAGAGCCCAAACTAAAGAACCCCTTCTTTCTACTCTTTCTTTCTAATCGGTTTCCTTTCAAATTCACCTCAGGAAATTCGATGCTCCGGCACTCGAATGTCCCCATCTCTCTCTTCTCTTTTCTTCCCTTTTTCGTTTCAATTTCCGATTCCATCTTTTCCCCTCTTTTCCTCCTCCCGGATTTCTTTCAATTATCATTTCCTTCCGTGACATTTCCGGCTCCACCTTTTTCTTCTTTTTTTAGGCCATCCTTACTTTTTTAATTTCTCTGATTTCCCATTACTGTTTTAGGTTTATCTCTATCTTCACGGTGTTTACTTTTTGAATTTCTCTCATTTCCCATTACTGTTTTAGTTTTATCTCTACCTTCACGATGTCCATATCAAACTTATTAACCCCAGGCAGTGCAAGAAAGGGTAGAGCCGTGGAATTCCCGGGGTTCGCAACAACCCGGCCTGTGATCAGTGCACCCTTTCTTGCTGCCACAGACACAATGTTAGATCTAATAGTAATAGTAATACTCGCTCGCCTTTGTAACTAACATTTGGTAGCTGGACATTCTCTTCTCTTCTCCCATCCCTCCTTCCTTCCAACTCACTAATAAAACTCTTTTATTTACGATAGTGGAACTGGAACACAGGATAAGAAAAGAAACACAGCACAACAAAGGAAGCCTACAGACAATGTCAATAATGTCATACAATATGAACACATTTCTAAATAACAAAATAATAGGAGCAATGTTCTCGGGAACTAAACAATTATCGAGTTTTACATGTCGGTGACACTGACACATTTTATATTTTGTTTTGGGGGCATTGTGATCATAGAACCATCACGCTGTTTCGTTTCTTGGTGTGATATTTCTATCAGAAAGCTGTACTGGCATAAAATATGATTGTGGTCTTTGTGTGTATCTTGTATTCTGTACATGAGTGAATCATAACAGTAATACATAATATTAATAGACCGATGTCTCTTCAGCGGCGTTTTTTGTTTAACATCTGTCATATATTTCTGTAAAGAGTGCGTCTGCCTTGTTATCAATTCCGCCATTTCGATACAAAAAAGCATAGCATGTGTTATAAAAACAGCAAGACACTGGGCCACCCTATCACTATCAGCCAATGACATCCCGTACACTATTCCCGTTGAAAAAGACAGGACGAAACTTTGACACCAGAAAGGTCCAAATTATTATTTATGACAGTGGACACGGAATAATCCGTTAGCCCCTTAAAAAGCCTCATATACACGGGCGCATCATCTCAGTGCTTAGTTTAGAATCAGCGGGAAATTTTCGAGACCAATACCTAAATGGCTGTTTGGGCAACCTGGAAGTTCGAAGAAAAGACCTAGATCTAGTTCAGCGTCTACAGTTCTCTCGCTCCTGGCGTTATACGCGTGTACTTTTTTGTACAGATCTGTCAGTGTCACACTGTCAGACTCGTTTTGCATTCAAGAGAGTTGTCTTTCACCTCAAAATAAGCAACATGGTTTCCCTGGCTAAGAACACGGTAAACTACAAGCCACAACTGCATCTGTTAGACACTGGTGACATTTTCTTTATATTTTTTTTAAACCTTAAACCGCTCTTCATCTATACTCAGGAAACTGACCCCTTGTTGTAGGTAATTCTTATGTACATGTGTGTGTTACCCAAGTTGTTTTGACTGTTTATGTGCCCGTTTCTGTTTTGTGTCCAAAGAAGTCATCATATTTATTAAACAAAAATGTAATTATGTTTAGATTATCCTATGCTGAACACCGCAATAACCTGAATAAGTCAAAATATAGAGGTACAACAGGATTTGACATAAAATAAGTTTTTTTGTGGCAACACTGAGTTGACTGACTTAGACTAACGTTCTCGTCGATACGTCAAAGTACAGACTTTCTAATTGTGACCATTGATTCCAATTTTCTTTTACATGAAACAAATAATAAACAATGTTCATGGCAGGAAGGAGTGCACGGAGAGAACCAGACCGATGTCTATGTAATCGTTTTTGCGGAAAAAGACCAGGTTGGTAAATGTAAGTCAAATTCTAACATCATTTTATAGTATGAAGTGTGCTCCATCTGTCTGATTGGATAATGCGTTTGTACGATTAATAGTTTAATTTGGCAATCACAAAATGGAACTTGAGCAAAGACTTATAGAGTGGCGAAACGCCAAAGTTTTTGTTGCTAGGACTAGGAGCCTCATGTAAATTTTGTTTTGACATATGAAATGTGCGGTCTTGTTTTTTTCCAAACCAAAGCGGCGCACATTGACAGAGTTTTCTTCCATCTCTTGGACCTTCCCAGCTGCTGTTGTTCTCAGCTCAAGCCGTAGTTCTCCACACTGTATTACACTTATGACTGTCCCGATCTTTTCTCCGTAATCTCCACTGCGTGACCTCGTTCAGTTCCCAGAAAATAATGTCGTCCCTCACTTGAAAGACTTGAGAGATACCATCACTGGAAATTGGCCATTCCCCCTCCTGAATCATTACGCTTCGTCCTCAATTCACGCTCATCATTTCTTCAATTTATTTCCCCTTTTTATAACCTTTCCAACTTCCGTTTTCCAAACCCCATTTCTCCTAGAGTTTTTTCTTCTTCTTCCGTCTTTCTCATCCAGAAAATAATGATAAAGATCTTCCTTCTCTAGGCCTGTCTTTGTCTAAATTTCACCCCCAGTTTGTGACTAGAAAAATCCACTTGGCAGGATCTTCACAGCTCCCCACCCTGGGTTGGATCAACATTGCGTTAACGCGAACGGTGAGCGAGTCCAGGCCAATCACAGGCCCTTGCCTCAGCCCTCTCACTCACCACACATTTATTTATGATGAAAATCTCTTCATAGTGATGGCCATTACTCCGATACCTGCTGCCCCTTTCCTTCAGCTCACTGTCGTATAAGGGCTGAAATTCTTGGCAAGGATTACAAACAAATTGGCTCACAGACAGACAAGCACTATTCACAGCGGACCCTCCAAATATTGATGATACATCGCGGGGGATTGGCCACATTGTTGCATGCGACATTTTACAGATTTTGTTATGAAAATGGTTCTCTCACTCCTAAGTTCATTATGTATAAGTGTCATTCCAATCGGTTAAAAAAAAATCCGAAATGTGTGCTTGTGAAGTAATGTTGTCCTCTAATTTTAGTATAATTTACACAACTCTGCAAAGTTTCAATCCTCATTTTCTCGAAAAGACAAAAATGCACATACAACAATATAGAAGATACCATACAATAAATTATTATGTTATAACTCTCCACTCTTGACGAAGGGCGGAACTTGGCGGTGGCAAGGGGTGGCTCCTTTTGAACTTCAACAATTAAACTGCCATCCCGCCCTGCCTAAGGGTAGCCACAC
Organism: Onchidella celtica; assembly: GCA_963931925.1. NCBI lineage: Eukaryota > Metazoa > Mollusca > Gastropoda > Systellommatophora > Onchidiidae > Onchidella > Onchidella celtica. Next base: position 41,100,030 of record OZ007577.1, read on the forward strand.
AAAGGCCACCGAATTCGGTCACCGAGCCACTGGGCGCTTTAGGTGAGAAGAATTGCACTATATAATTTCAACAACTGCACACAGAGCCCACCTAGATTAGGTCCGTTTATGTAGTGCAATTCTTCTCACCTAAAGCGCCTAGTGGCTCGGTGGCAGAATTCGGTGGCCTTTGTGTGGCTGCCCTTAGGCTTTTAACCTCGCCGGTCGTCCATCCCCCAGTTCCTCTGTTAAAAAATGGGCATGTAGAACACAGAAGATGTGAAGTGTGAAAATTCCTGGGTATTTTCTCAATTATTTTGTCTGAGACTCAAGTAAATGGTATAAGGCGGTTCATTGTGACGGCAATCGAGATTTCACTGCTCTGCTGCTTTTCCATTGCCTCTTGTCTGAAAATTTCATTTTTCCTCTCTCTGAACACTATCTTGGTGCCAGTCTTACTGGAAATTATTCACCTCTAGTGTGATATTTTTCTGATATTTCTCTGAGGATGCTGCTCCATCCAATTTGTTCTATAAATTCCTGGGAATGCCTGGTCTCAACTTTTGCCGCTCCCCTCTCCTGATAGTGACACTGACACCAATTTACCTATCAGAAAATCTCTAGTCTAATTCATCATCTCTTCTAGATAGTCTGTAACTCAGCACCCGCTGTAGAAGGTCTTGTCATTCACTATTTTTATCAGAAAATGTGTGATTCGGTGTATCTACGAGAGCGTTTGTGATTCAAAACTTTTGTCACAAAATAAGGGATCCACAGTGTCTGCTGGAACGTCAGTAATTCAGTATCCTTGTCAGAAAATGCGTGATCGGGTGCACCCACCACAAAGTCTGAAACTGAAAATCGCCCGGAATGCTCCGATTTCAACACATTATTATTTTGTTCCATTCACATCTCTCAGTGTTTTTGTCTGCCACAGTTAAGAATAGCAATAACACTTGGAGAACTGAGTTTCACCACTCTGTGACCACCCCCTTCACAATATTCATGCTTTAATTCACAGAGATTATGTAGACAACAAGAGTGAAGCAGCAAGACCAACAACAACAGTTGCCACGACTATAAATAACACTAACAGTGATATATCAAACATCTTCGACAATAATACAACAGCAACAATGCTAGAATACAACAATAACAACGAGATTCTCCAACAGTAAGAACGATAACAAATAAATAAGATTCTTCAATGGCGACAACAACAATGATACATTAACAACAACAACAACAACAACGAGCATTCTACAACTTCAACAAGCAAAACAAAAAAAAAAACTACCAACGCAGGAACAACAAGAATAAACTATTGACAGTAGAAATATTATAAAATAAATAACAAAACACATCAAACAAAATGCCAAGAAAGTAACAAGGGTTTGACTCTGGCATTGGCGAAACATTCCCCCATACAAATCATTTGATTTTCCTTCTCCTTTCACCCGGATTCCTCACTCTGTTCTGGAACTGCTAGCAGTAAAATGGACGTGACAATGATGGCAGGGAAACTGTCTCACGTCAACTTGTCCATGCTAGAAACAAAATGTCGTGATGGACATGTGCGGGAAATGAAACTGCGCTCGTGGGAAATCGTTTAGGATGGGATACAGTATTTACGGTGCATGCTCCCCCCCCCCCCCTCCTCCCAACAGTTTCGGGGCACGGGAGATAAAGAATAGGCCGTGTAGTGAAGAAGAGACAGGCCTGAACACTAGAAAGTTTGTTGGTCACTCAGGGTGCGACGTCCAGAAACGTGGATGCGACACTTTGACAGTACAGACATGATAACCAGTGGACTGCAATCCGGAAAAAAGTGACGGTTTCTAGTTTTCTTACTCTGTAAACTGTGTAAAGTAATAACAGATCCATAGCAATTAGCATACTGTAGTGGAATTCTATTCTTGGTTTTTTTTATGCAGCTTCTCTCCATTGATCTTGCCGCTCCATTGTCCTGCCACCGCCTACTAGTACTAGATCTAGTTACTACCACCACAGACTACCCTCTATCTTTATCAATCCCTCTGCTTATAAATGCATAAATGGCATGGAAAAGTCTATTTCTACCCATGTTCATGCAAGCGACATTTTCATTGTAACAGCAATAACTGCCATAACTGCTTCTTTAATTCATTTAAAAATACGAATAAAACCAACTTCATATGTGTTGTCTGCTAAATCTCAAAACACACACGTAGACAAACATGTGACAGGGGCCACAACTAAGCACCAAAACTCCAAGTTCAGAGATCTGCAGATTGGCCCGTGAAAGTAAATTTTAATAATAATAATAAAAAGTTGGTTTTGCTGTAGTCCATAGCAAACAAGCAGACAAAATTTAATAATGGGACCACGTGATAGGGCCAACGTTGGGCAATAAAATACGTTCTAAACTCAGAAGTCTACAGGATGCTCCCAAGAGTAAATATAAAAAAAAGTTGGTTCTGGCATGATCTATAAGGGCCAGACTTGGAAACAACATCGCACCAGACCGTGAGAGAGATCATCAATATAGAGGGTATTCATTGGTTCCCCAGTTGTCACCAAGTCCACTCACTAGCCTTCTCTAACTGAACCTCGTCACGTGCGCGATTACTGGCTAAGAAAAATGGCATGCACTCAGTCTCTATTATTCATCTGTGATCTCTTCAGTGCTCTCTCATTTAGTATTCCACCAAATAAAAGGCTGGCTGGAGGCGAGAAGTCACCAGCAGACCCGCTTGTTTTGTGACTCATCCTACCGGAAGATAGGTCGTCAAAATGAAAAAGCAAGGAGACAAAAATAGTAGCTTTCGTTCATCCACAGACATCTACATCCCCCAGAGCTGGCCAGTTGGGTTCAGCTCATTTTAATGCCGTTAAAAATGGTGGAAAAAATGGCAAAGCCCCAAATTACAAATAAACAGCAAGCAAACTGCTCAATACATTCCAAAAGAGTGAAAATAAAAGATCTTACACAAGATTTCGTCCCTAATAGTAAATAAGGACTTTTGTCAGATTAAACAAAATTGAAATAAATGAAACAAAATAATTACTGGTAAAAAAAGACTCCCCAAAAACAATTCTAAGGGAAAATAGTGTAGCAACATGTTGCCAGCTGGCGCCGGCGTACAGTGCTAGAACAACAAGAATAACAACAAAAATTAAAGACCAGGAAAAGCCAAACAAAACAAGGCAAATCTTCAGAGGAAAGGAAACAAAACTTATCACGACTACACTAGACCGCGCCCCATACACGCAACTTAGATTTGTAATAATATATAGCTATATACGTTCCACAGTTGGGAAACTGCAGAAAAGGTTTAAGACTTGAATCGGTGGATACATATTCATTATAATCTTCTGGCTGTAAGTGTAAAGGAGACAGAACTTGTCTGCTGCCTTTGATACTTTAGATCATAACATTCTATTACATCGTCTAGAAAAGACCTTTGGTATTGCAGGAAATGCACTGTCATGGTTTCAGTCCTATCTTTCAAATAGAAAACAATGTGTGAGAGTCAATGATAGTTGTTCTAATGTCCAAACACTCAATTTTGGGGTACCTCAAGGTTCTGTTTTGGGCCCAATTCTTTTCACATTATACACCCAACCTCTTGCTGATATTTTCAGAAAATATGATCTTCAATACCACCAATATGCTGATGATAGCCAAATATATAAAGCATGTGATCTTGAAAACCTAGATGATACGATAAAAACAATGGAGCATTGCATACAAGAAGTTAAGAAATGGATGGATGATAATAAGCTAAAACTAAATGATGAGAAAACAGAAGTTATGCTCATAACGAATCCAAAACAAAAAATCAATCCACCAGATCTCAATGTAAATGGCCATCTTATTAAAATGACAAGTAAAGTAAAAGATCTGGGCACAATCTTAGATGCAGAGATGTCAATGTCACCATTTATTAGTCAGCTGTGTAAGAATCTTAATTTCCAGTTACGGAAAATCAGCAGTATACGGCACTGCCTAACTACTGAAGTAACAAAACAGCTTGTAACATCGCTGTTTCTCTCTAGGCTGGACTATTGTAACATACTGCTAAGTGGTCTTCCAAAAAGTAAAATCAATAAGCTTCAGTTAATCCAAAATAATGCTGCAAGACTAATAACAAGAAGAAAAAGGATAGATCACATAACACCAATATTTAAGGAGCTCCACTGGCTACCTATTGAGCAGCGAATAAAATATAAATTGGCTTTATTTTGTTATAAATGTGTCAACAACATGTCGCCAGAGTATATTTCAGAACTTATAGAACTGCATCGCCCTGCAAGAGCATTAAGATCATCTTCTGACAACCTTAGACTAAAAGTACCCGTAGTGAACCTAAAAAGTTTTGGTGAAAGGGCTTTCAGCCATGTTGGGCCCAGGGTGTGGAATGAGATTCCTTTAGATGTCCGCAGTTCGCAAGTATTTTCACAGTTTAAAAGGATGTTAAAATGTCATTTGTATGAGAGTTTCTAGTCTATGTAAAAGCTATCTATTATTATTATTATTATGTGTGTATCAATGTGGGTTGTGTGTGTGAGTTTACCCATGTATTTTTTGACATGTTTCTGTAAAGCGCATAGAGCATTTTTGTAATGGATATGCGCTATATAAATGCCATCCATTATTATTATTATTAGTGTACAAGTTTCATTCATCTCTTCGAGTGGTCTCATATCGGCTATATCCATTGCCTCTCATTAAATTTGATATCTGCTGACAATGATACGCTCCTTTGTTCTCAGATTTCAAGGTTTTTTAATTATAGATTTGAACGTGTTTTATTCACATTTTTTGGGGCAAGAAATATACCAAGAATTGGCAACCAGAATGTTTTCTGTCCAAAAATACTCAAACCCAGAAAAACGAGTTTGAAATTTGTAACCTTAATCAGTTAATGACAGTTCAAATAACTGCAATAACTTCAACACGGTCACATACAATGATGAATACTTTTATTGGGTTATGAAATAAAGTCACATAATTTGTGTTTTGGATATCTACAGGTATTTAAGAGCAGTGAATAAAATTAGCCTTATTCGTTTGCCAGCAACTTGTATTTTGAAACACACAGACACTATCCCTGTCAGGATAGTAACCAGTAGTGAGAATCTTGACATACATACAGGCCCGGGCTTGACAAATCATGCTCTCATCTCCTGTCTCCGTATTAACCCTCAGCCATTGTGCACGCGCTGTCTGCCTCGGATGTTTTATCTGGTAATTTTATAACATTACTTCTCTGCAGAACTCTTCCCAGCATTGCAGTCACGTGTTTGTCTGGCTCTCTACCTGACTGTGGACCCACAGACATCACGATTTTGGTGGGTTTGGTGCTATAGGTTAACTCACCAACTCAATGTAGGGCCCTGCTGAAGCCGCATTTTGTGATAATTTGTGATGTCAGTGAGATCTTCCAACTGAGTTCTGGGCTTGGATTAAATAGTGCCATTGGGACAGGCCATTTTTGCCCACCTTTTATTCTATTTCCGCGTCAAACACTTTTCTCATCCCAATCATCCACCCACCCTGTTCATAAATGCATTCACACTTCAGTCAATCCATGTGTACGTCTAACTATCCAACGTTCAATCCATCCAGCCACCCACCAGTCCGTTCTCAAATCCTCCCTGTCCGACGTCCAGACATCCATCTAACTCGGGGAAGATCTTTATTTCTCGCGCGAAGGCTGTTGGGCCTTTATTCTTCATTCTTGTCTCTTGTTCCTGTCTGTCCTCTCAGCAGTCATTGGTACCGGTACGCGCCAGAAAGTACGAGTTATGAGCAGAAGAAGGATGAGGAGAAAAGAAGGCCTGGCAAGAATAAGAATTCATAATAATCTCATCTAACATCCCACCCCCCCCCCCCCCCCGTCCTCGGGAGGCCTTTATCCCTTTAAAAACATTTTATGCATTATGGGTTAAAAAGAAATTTGTCCACGACACGGTCAAACATAGGTAGGCGATGTCCTGGCTATTCGGATTCCCTCCGCAGAATGAACTAGATCTAGTAAAAATTGTAAAAATTCTGCGGAAGGTGGTCCAAAACGCTATAGGTTACGCCATCGGACTTCACTATTGTCAGTGCGCCAGTGAATCCCTCGGCCGGGCAGTTAAAAGATAGCAATAAAACTGAACACTTTACTACAACAGTGTAGATAAATATTTCATTTCCTGTAATTTTTAAAACAGACTTTCAAAGTTTATAAATTTTATATATATTGTGTCAAAAAGTTATCTATTTTCTGCAGCTGTTGTCACTGTAATATGATCTCTGCAATCGCGACTGTCCAGCACACTCACACGTCCTTGATTTAGGTCTTTATTTCAGGACGTTCCCTGCTGTTGGCATTTACACCTGACCTTTCTTGTTTTTATGCCTGTCTGTTTTTTTTTACAATTTTGCGCGGCCTGCGGCCTTGTTCGACCTGCTCTCAACTGCCAAGGTATCTGTAACGTGCACTACCTGCACATGGGCCTCCCGAGATTTTCGTCATTGTCCGAGAAGACTAAGTGGTCGATCCTGTCTACCATAGGATCAAGGACAGGAATTTTTCGGCCGAAAAAATTCAAACATGCCAGCACCGACCGGGGATCGAACCCAGTACCTTCGGCATAAGAGGCGAGCACTTTGCCTATAGACCAACATGTCCCCACTGCTGAAGCCGGGCACCGCCCAGGCAATTATGTGTCCTAATGAGCTAGTTATCCATCTATGCTATCCATCCACGCTGTCCATCTATCTCGCCAGTACATTTTTATATCTTGCCTGCACTCTTGACCATGTCAATGTCTCCCCCCCGAATCCCCAGGCTTACACTTCATGCCGACACCGCCAACATCCTGACATTTGGAGATATTTTCAATTTCCTTCTTCACCGGCCCGTCCAAGCTTCTTACCTCCCCGTCTAACGCCTCTTTAATCTATTTCAACCTCATCAGAGTTCTAGAAACTTCTTCCTAGTGGACATTCCCTTCATTTCCTTACGCCCACCCCTATCTCTACATCTCTCGACCCTTACCCACTCCCAAATCAGTTCACAGCTGATGCAAATACCGGACGCGACATTCCGGGACATTCTGGACGATAATTCTGATAGGGATTTCATTAAGTGTGAGAATGACCCGAATCCTGAAGAAAAGTCAACAGTTTTCGCTGCAGCATTTTCTAGTAACGTTAACATCATTAGCCAATTTGGTCCCTAAATTACGCCCCAGTTATTCAATTTTCTCTCTGTTGTGCTGTCCTCTTACCTCTATTTTGTTGCTGACCTGCCATTCACTCCTTCTTCCTTACTTGACCAATCCATGTACTAACTCAATTGCATGTCAGATTTTCAGAGGCAAATAAAGTTTACCCCACAGTTATACATCGTTGTCGTTCCCCCAACCACGCGTTAATCACGAATTACTGGGAGAAAAGTAGGAAAGGCGAGAGGACGACGTTGTGGGTGGGGTGGGGGGGGGGGGGAGAAGCAAGTGATAGAGTGGGAATTGAATGACCTTCTGTTCACAAGCAGCAATGTACTAGGGATACCTGCCAACCTGTCCAAGTTTCAATAGCTCTATAAGGTACAAACATGATAAAACTCATAGTACTCAAGTAGGGTCTGGACACAGCAAACGTATAACATCTGGCAAATCCGGGCCTTCTTCTCACCTCAGCGCATCAATGGGCGGATTTTTCGAGATCATCCATTCATAATTACATCTATCACTTCCTAGGTGGAACTCACTGTAACAAAAGTCAAACCAGTTGAGAAGCATTGTCCTTGGGACAATTGCGAACGCAACAACTGGTTAGCAGTATAGCACTGATACGCCAGCGACTAGTGCAGCAGATGTAGTACCGGGACCTGGCTGTGCATGCAATACTGGGACTTGGCTGTGCGTGTGGTATCGGGACCTAGCTGTGGGTGCACTGCCGGGACTCGGCTGTGCTTGCAGTACCAGGACCTGGCTGTGCGTGCAGTACCAGGTCCTGGCTGCGCCAGCCAGGCGCAGTTTGATTTTGCACATCAACAACAATGATGACAACATCGACAACAAGACCCACAATAACAAGAACAACAGCAATATTAAAAGACTCCTACCACCACAACAACATGTATATGTTGGATAAAAGCGGTTCGCAGCGTTTAGGTATTATACTAAACCCGGTCAGATACAGTCAGCTGGTGGCAGACAATAAGAGCGGACCATAATTTCCTATATTTTCTTAGTAAATCCGGGAAAGTCCTATCATACTAAGCCCGGTCAGACAAAGTCAGATTCTGTCACCATTTCTTTGGTGTACATTTTGCTGGCAGCAACTATTTTTACTGGCAGCATCTGACTGTGTCTGACCGGGCTCAGCATGGTACCTCCCTTACTTGTCTCCCGAGACAATGATGCACCTTGCTAATATTTTCAGACCAGACTACAGTAATTCCTCTAGCAGGCCCCTCTGATAAGAACAAAGATTTCTCTGCCGCCCTTAACGTTAATCAACAACACAAGTAGCACAGAGATGTGAAAACGAACAAACAACAATTAAATAATACCAAAAAACGAGATAAAACTCAAACAGATCGATTATCTACGCAACTAGCGTATCACTATCAGGCTAGATGGGTCAAACAGGGCCAAAAAGGTCTACGTGGATTTTTAATAAGACTAGATTATGAACTAAGACGACGGCAATGGTCATTGAGTAGCTTTATAGCAAAAATGGGGGTTTAAAAGATATTCAGTTATGCAGCGTTTGATATCAGCACACACCACAATCCGTGATTAAATGTGATTTTACTGGATTAAATAAGCCTATATAATATATGCAATACCTCCCTTCTAGAAGCTACCGATCTGAAACTGCTATCACATATATAACTGTCTTCTACTGTCCAAGATGTAAGGTTTGGTACAGGTGTAGGATCCGGTTTCGTCCCCCCTTTGAGATGGCCCCCCCCCCATTGTCAGAGCAGAGAAGGTCCCCCGGAGGACCTTTTCAGACTAAGGGCCCCCTTCAGCGATCCAGCCTCGTTTTCGAAAACGAGGCTGGATCGCTGAAGGGGGCCCTTTGCAGAGCAGTTTCTAGTCTGAAAGGACCTTTTCTGCTCTGACAAGGTCCCCCGGGGGACCATCTCAAAGGGGGGACGAAACCGGATCCTACACCGGTATCAATTTCCACCCCCCCCCCTCCCCGCGAGTGGACCTCTGAGAGTATGCCAGCTGACACACTAAACCGAATTAAATGTTCAAACCTTTTGTCCTTAAATTTATCCACCGACTGCAGTGTAAACGCGTACATTTCCTGGGTTTTCCCACAGACTAATAAATAACCAGACTGGAAACACAAGCTTCGGGCTGTGTCGTTTTTTACGGAAGTTAATGAGATGCGGCCGCATAACCAACGTGGCCGCCGCTCGGGAAATTCCGATTTTAGTTCTAACTGCATTAGAAATTTCTTTTTATTTGTCAAGATTGGTTGTACATGTATTGATAATGCATTGTCTTGCCTATCCTTTCATTTTATTGTCTACAGCTGCCTTTTTTTTTATTGTTATAAATTATGACCGTCTGGACTTTTAACGACCGCTGCATTGTAACTGTGCTGAAGCGTCGGTCGCAACCGTAAATCTAATGTGGCGAATGGTTCATGACCTTTCGCTGTTTTGTGACGTCACACAATGGGATCATCCAGTCTGTTTAATTTATTAGTCTGCGGGTTTTCCTGCCGTAGCAAAATGCTTCCCCCACCCTTTAAATTTGATTGACCAGCAGGACACGAACCCCACACCCGTCACAAATTGAGTTAAGTTCTAATTAACCAGGCCGATACTATTTTCTGTTCCACTCATTGGAGGAACCAACACCTCTCTCTCATATACATAAATTCTAATTCTCTCTCTCTCTCCATCACCCATCGCTCTGTCTCTCCCTCAAGAGTCTCGCTGCCTGTATCTCTGTAAAAAGTAATCATGATGAAATCATACTCTCTCCGTGCAAGTCTGTCATCAGCATTTAACAATTTAATTTGAAATGCGACACTTGTAATTGTTTGCCCCCGTCCCAGTCCCCTCCTTGTTACTGCGACACAGTAAATAATTATGTCTCTCTTTCTCTTTCCAAATTTAGAACGAATTAAGGAAACTGCACACCATAATCCCAGCAGGGTAAAGAAAAAACGTTTTTGAATGTATATAATGTATGTTATTTGTTTTCTTCACAAGGAAAACGGTCTGCTTGTTTGCCTTTCAGTTAAAACCCATGTGCTTTGACAGTAAACAGTGGAACTGCTTCTGATATGTTTCATGTGGCTACTGTAAGAGAGTGGAACCTGGCCGTAGTGGTTAGACACTTTAGCCAAAACTTATAGATGAGAGAGAGAGAAAGAGAGAGAGAGAGAGAGAGAGAGAGAGAGAGAGAGAGAGAGAGAGAGAGAGAGAGAGAGAGAGAGAGAGAAGGGGAGTGAAAAAAAAATGAAATGAAGCTGGTGCAAACAGCTGACAGAACCTGTGCATTGTGACAGTTGAAAATGTCCAAACGTGATCCAGCCCAGGTCTTGTATGCCAGGATATTCAGGTCCTGTCGCGCTGTAAAACTAAAAAAAGAAAATATCGCAGAAGAAGGAAGAAATCTCAGACGAAGATTCTGCGACAACAATGCAGCCACGGCACGCGAGGCAACAGTTTATTTGTCCACAGCAGTAAACAAAACTGTTCAATTTTCCTATCAATATCATCGGGTATAATTACTATAATGATCACAAATGTGCAGCAATCCAGACTCACTCACGCTTCGTGGTGTTTTGTTAAACTATACAACTATTTTTTAAGTTCCCACTCGCTGTCTAAGTGCTAGTATGTGATACATAATTATGTAACACCGTAGGCGTACCACCAAGTGGCAGATTAAACACACAAAAAGGAGAGAGAAAGTTGTGGAAGAGAGTTGGCTGCTGTCATTTACAAAGAAACAAAAAAAAAAGGGAGTTAACCGTCTCCCTGGCGACGCCTTGCCTGTTCCAGCAAGGAAATTATCTCCCCATGACGGGCATAACCAGGATTTACACTGGCAATGGTGGCGGACAGCAGCTGCTTACGATTCACCTCATTTTTTCATAAACAAACAAACAAAAAAAGTCACTGCATTTTATTGTTATCCCTCCCCGCCCTTACACGACCACTTTCAGCCATTTGTAGGATTATATAACATTATGTAACTTACAGTACACACACACATATACACGCACATACACAACTACCCGGGCTGCAGGGAAACGGTGATAAACCAAACTTGACACTCCCCGAACCTCCCACCGGCCCAAATCACATTGTCTGTTTCTCACATTTATGGAGTGTGCGCGTAATTGGGACAGCTGGTATCTCGAACCTACAACTGTCACCGCACGGTCGGCCGCAAACGCAATACAGGACTGCATTATACTGATGTAGGAAAGATAAAGAAGAGGGCAGAACTCTGTTCCATTTGATCCTGTGAATTCCAGAGAGTTCTAAACGCCACAGACATTGTTTGGGGAAAAGGCAATCACATTTTGACCCGAGGCTCGTAAACTGAAGGGCTTGGTTCTAGATCATTGCAAGTCAAAACAAAAAAAAGTTGAGACAATGAGCAGAATTTGTGTGTGTGTGTGTTTGTGTGTGTGTGTGTCTGTACGTGCGCACATGATAGGATTCTGAAAAATTTCAGCTCTTTCAAGATACCTCACTCTAATTACAGTTAACATGCTCGCGCAGAAGACAGTATTTTCGTTGATCTTTGTACACATGAAACTGTTTGATCTGGAGTTCAGGTGGACTTAGGCGTGGTATAGACCTGATCCATTCAATTGTTGACCTCCTCTCCTCCCACGTACGCTTTTCATACGCTTGACTTCGACCACCCCCTCTCCGTATGACTGTGCGCTCGTTAGAATGGGGAATGGCAATGATAAAATCTTGATGTTCTCAAGCCGTAAGTGGCAATTTGCAGGGGTTTTTTGACTGTTTCATACAAAACATGGTTGATTTTCACGTATTTTAATAATTTTGCCTTTTTTTTTTTTTTTTTACTTTTGAAAATTCATTACCATAACTGGAAAGCACACGTACCCCTCCCCCTCCCCCCCATGTATTTTTTTTGTACATTAAGGGTCACCTTCCCCCTTCTGTGAGCACATGCCTTATGGATGATCCTTTAGACTGGAAGCTGTGAGCTGCAAATGCTAAAAGCAGAGACAGGGAGAATCTTACTAAGCCCAGTTGGACAGAGTCAGGTGCTGCCAGCAAAATGTACACCAAGGAAGTAGTGGCAGAAGCCGACTGTGGCTGACCGGACGTAGTGTGACAGGGTTTACCCGGATTTACTACGAAAATTAAGGTGTGCACCTCTAGTCCGCCAGTATCTGACCGGACTTAGTATGATACCTCCCACTGTCCAAACACAAAGACCCCAAACCAGGTTGGAAACAATTACAGAGACTTCGCCCATGAAGTCGGCGTATAAAGCGGCCTGTTATGTCCCTACGAACGTGGCTGTTTATATACATTTAGCCTGTGCAAATGGCAATTTCACCTAAAAAGATTACATTGTAAGTATCTAGCAAAGGTTGTAATGTGAAAGGGAACGAACAAACGGACAGACACACGTACATAAAAAAAAAAAAAGAGACCAAATTACAAATTCAATTACCCGCCAAACACACGAGGGCATTATTACATTTGATAGTTTTAACATCAGAGCTTTTAACTGCAATTGTTTCCCCACTGTAAGTTGATTTATCTCAATTGGTTCTGTCTGTTGTCTAACATTTTTTTCTCACTGACTGGCTGCGCTAGGCGGGCAATTGTAGGAAATCCGACTCGTCTCGCAAAAAGTCAACAATTCTCAGATTTCCACGTAAATATTGAGGAAAGTTCGATCACTGACCTCTGCCATCCCTGGGTCGCAATGACATGACGTTTTTTATACAACGTTTCTGCATGTCAATAATGGGAGTATCAAATTACAACAACAACAAAAGGGGAGAGGGCGGATGGGGATAAACGCCGATAAAAAAATTGGACGTCATTTTTTCCTGTCAGAAAGTGAAAAAAATATTCTACTCCAGAGCAAAACAGATTCAAATTTCGCTGATCCCATTTCAACAAAACAGACTTTCTCCATTTGCCCCTGGGAAGTACATTGTGGCATATTCTAATAATACATTTTTGATTGGCCATAAGGAACTTGCAGGTTAAATGCACCATGTCCCTGATGCAGTTCGTTTTTCGTTTTAAGACATGCTGGTAATGCTATTGAATTTCCTCGCGCGGTTCCATCGTGGCCAGCCTAAAGGTATCCGACTGTCCTGCCAACAGTATGACGGTCTTACGTATTGCTTGACCGGTGTTCAGATAGGTCATATTTTTAAATCATTTCATGTTGTGATGGAAGTCTCTTGAGACATGATGCTTTGATTCGTCCAATTTTGGCTATAAACTAATGTTTTTTTTTTTTTTTAGCAATAATTATGATTGTTCTTAAGTAATCAAAGTTCTTTCTTTATTTTTGAGAGCCAATTTGAAGTCTATGTTTTAGGAGGACCATTGTTGTCAGTATTGACACCTCGATTTTCTTGTTGTTATTTGTCTATTCCTTTCTTTCTTCCATTTTCCTTTTTTCTTGCCGTCTTCTGCCATGACTTCCGCTTCTTCTTAACTTGAATTTTTTTTTCTTCCTCTTGTTCAAAACCGCTCTTCTTTTTCTTTTTTGTTAGCTCTTAAAAGGGCTGTTTGGTCTGGCGCCTTGGACTAGAGTTAGAATTATCTTTGAGAGCTGTAACGCACTGGTCGTACAAAAAACAAATATACAGTCATGTTCATGACGCCCGAGTGAATTCGACCCCTCAACTCTATGGAGCAAGAAAGACAGAACCAATGTGACAAACACCATTGGGTTCAGCGGTGAAACTCATTTGCGTGCCATCAACTCCAGCATTTATACGTCAGTGTGTCACGGCTCTAAGGGTCACGGTGACACGTTGGTTTAAGGCAAGGTGCCCGCCTCCCATGCCGAAGGGTTCGATTCCCGGTCGGTGCATGCATGTTGAAAATTTGGAGGAATTTCCTGTCCCTGATCCCGGGGTAGGTAGGATCGAGCACCTAGTCTCCTCAGATAAGGAGGAAAAAACTCAGATGGCCCATATGCACGTTCCGTACTTTAACGATACCTTGGTAGTTGGGAGTCCAGAAGAGCAGTCCTAACAAGGCTGCTGCTCGGAAAAATTAAAAGAAAAGCAAAACACAACTAATCCTTACCTAACCACCCCCACACCCCCCTCCTCCGAGCAAACAAGTATACAAAAATACAAATAATTATAAAAACAACAACAGAAAACCAGAACAAGAAAGGTGCAAATGCCAAGGGCAGAGACCTCGCCACAACAGCTCGAAGGTCCAGTGTTCTCGTACACATCAACTCCGGCAGGAATCTGCAAAATGTTTTCCCCGCTGTCACAAGGTAATCAGATTCATAGGATAGTTATTGTGGTTAAATTCATTTTGTATGAAATCATGCACTATGTCGTCAAAGTTCATCACCGCTATCGCTGTCGACTCTAGTTTGGTCCAAATTATGAAGATGTCCATGAGCATAGAAATGGTAAAAGCGGATAACGGCAGTTATGTACCTTGGAGACGAAAAGATCAGTATACCGTCTCTGGTCTCGGATACTGTCACGAGTGGAGTGAGCGATGGTTAATAATTACGGGGGGAAAGGAGGAGAGTAAAATTAACGCACGTAGACAAGTAAGTTAAGCGTGCATGTTGTGAGTGGTGGGGGGTCTGAATGAGGCGAAAGCGCTGTATTACTATCACTGCAAGTTAGAAGGTCCTACTGAACGGACGCTAGTAAGAGCCCAGCGGGCGAACATAAGGGGAGCAGTTGGAAGACGGATGAGAGTGTTTTTTCCAGTGATGACTGGTAGGTAGAACGTTGATTGATAATTATGATTGATGTATTATATTATATTCGTCTATTACCATGATGTAAATAAGTATATGTGAGGAATGTGGAAGTCCTTGATATTGGATATAGCAATGTGCGCCATGAGCGATAGATGAAAGTGAGTTCATGGATTTGTAGCACGAGTGAGTATTGTGTACTACGATGGAGGTGTGTTACCGTAAGATATTTGGTGAGTGAAATGTGAACTATTGTGTGTACGCTTCATGAGTTGTAAGGAGAGGTGGAGTGAATAGAAGTGGTATGGTATTATACCAATGTAATGTTATTCTTGTAGGTGGCGGGGACGGGCCAAAGAGCCACCTCGGCGAGCACAGGGGATAGGCCAGCATAGGGCCGGAGGCCACACATAGGCCAAGAGTGAGGCTGTCGGTGCAGGACAGTAGAGGCACATAAAGTCGTGGCAGTCAGGCCACGGACAGGGACGTAGATATGAGCGTGAATGTGATAACGTACTATTGCCATGTTGATGGGCTATTGAATGATAATGTGTTATTGCCCTGCGGAGGTGCTAGTGGAATGCTAAGGTGTATGACAATAGGAAGGTGATATTGAGAGACTGCGGTACCAGTGAATTATTAATGTGCTATTAAGACCCTGAGGGGAGAGGCTGAGGCCGAAGGGCCTTTAGGAAGTAACTACCGGGTTGTGGATCCGAGGAAGAGTGCATGTGAGAATAAGGCCGTTGGACGGCAGTTAGTTTCAATAATATAATGTATGTAATTGCGCTATTATCTGTATGATTATGTTTAAATAAATGTGTGAGTCTGATGGGTTGTTCTGTTAAGTGTTAAACTTGTTTGTTCGTGATTGTTGTCCTGTCATAAATTATTACATCTCCCAGTCTGGGATTTGTGACATTGGGGGCTCGTCCGTTGTGACTCGTCCATTTTCGTAATATTTAGTTGTAGTTAGTTAGTAGGTATTTTTCAGTGGGCATTTGTTACTTTAGTTTTGTCCACGTAATACTTATCTTGTGGTAGGAATTTGTGTTGTCTTTGTTCGTGGGATGAATGGAAATTTCATGATGATATAATTTATGTATATTTATGAATATGTATTGATGCATGTATTTTGATGAATATGTATTAATGTGTACTTAAATTTCTGCAGAGTGTGTGTGCCAGCCTGTAGAGGTCAAGCAGCCAGAGCTCCGAGAAAGGGGAGAAATTGAAATCAAGGGTGAAAGTTAAGTAAAATTCAAAAATTTTGTGCCCTCGATTGAGGGCTGTCTTTTCTTCTGTCTTTTTCCCTGTTTTTGCTGTTTTTGTTGTCGTTATAGGTTATACGGGCGGTGGCGCGGGTTTGCTGTGGTGAACTTGGTTTGTCCTCTTCGGGAGGTGGGCTAAACTTGGAACCGCGTTCATCACAGTGAACAGTTCTATAGGGACCTGTATTTTTGTTTAGATTGTGCCGTTCCATCTTCCTCGCTGTCTTAGGAAGACGTTTCTCTTGTCCCTCTCTTACCTATCTGTAGATACGTTCTTTTTTTTCAGACTCTGTTCTTGTTCGTACCTTGTAGTGTAATCGGCGTAGTTAGGTTGCATTTTTTTCCATTATATTTTCTTTTTTAGGTCTTTGTCCTAGTCTAGTTCGTTGTCCTTGACGTACTTGTAGTCCTTCTACTGAATTTCCTTATTCTTGTCTTTTCTACTCTTTTTTATTATTAATAGTGCTATACAATTATTGAATATAGAATTAGTTAGGAAGTAGGTAAATTTCTGAATGGTATTTGAGACAATTGGGTATTGTTATATCTGGTGTGATCTCAGGTCTCTGGTCGTGTCGTTAGTGATCATACCGACAGGTTAGCCGTTTTCATAATACATACCATAACCATAAATCTGTGAAATGGCGGAACTCCAACAATTAATGAAGTTGGGTAAGGAACTTGGCCTTGAGGGAGAAGAGCTACGCGGCTGGATTAAAGAACAGCAGGCGGATTTGCGCGATGAGCGTGCTAAAGATAGAGAGAGAGAAAAAGAGGCTCAAGAGCGTCAACAAGAAAGAGAGGCTAAGGATAAGGAACAGGAAAGGGAGTTTAAGCAACAGGAAAGAGAGGCTAAGGCTCAGGAGCAGGAGAGGGAGTTTAAGTTAAAGGAGTTAGAAGATAAGCAGCAGGAGAGAGAGGCGCGAATAAGAATCGCCGAGTTGGAAATCAAAAAGAATGCGCCAACAGAAACAGTTGAGCGGCAGGTACACAATAAAGGTGGCGTTAGGATTAACCTCCCTACGTTCGACGACCGGAAGGACGACATAGACGCCTTCCTTTACAGGTTCGAACTAAACGCACAATTGCAATGGGGGGAAGATAAGGGATTATGGTCCACGTACCTGGCGTCTCTATTGCAGGGGCGAGCGTTAACCTACTTTAAAGAGCTACAGCGCGAAGACGTGCAAGATTACGATAAGCTGAAGGCTTTGCTGCTTCGCCGATTTGCGCGTACCGAGGAATATTTCCGGGACCAGTTTAGGCGAGCACGTGCGGATACCAGGGAGGACTTTGCTGCCTTCGTCGCGAGACTAACGGAATATTTCGCGAACTGGGTAGACTTGGCGCATGTGGGCGCGGATTTTACTAAATTAAAAGACCTAATGATCCGTGACCAGCTGTACGCGTCGTGCCATAAAGATCTGGTGGCTTTCCTGAAAGAAAACGAACCCGCGACGGTGCAGGAGGCGTCTAAGTTGGCGGAAGCATACCGTACGGCACATCCGTCCAAACCAGTGGCGAGGGCGTACGTCCAAGATGCTGGGTACGTCGCCGTTGTCGAGGGGTCGCCGACAGGACATAAAGACAGGTCGCGTCAGCGTGGTGCCTATAGTGGGCAAGCCCAGGGGCAGCGTAGGGGCTATCACCAATCACCTGCATATGGATCCGGTAAGTTTGACCGAGCAGGAGGGCTAGGTCGCGGTAATGGCCGGGGGCGATTTGTGACCTTGCCGATGACCGACGGCATAGGGACTTTAGTTCCGGTCGCGATGGGTCACGGGGACCCAGGCCTAGTGCAGCACAGGGAGCGGAGTGTTGGACTTGCGGACGCGTGGGTCACTTTTCATGCGAGTGTAGGGCCGCGAAGTGCTGGAACTGCGGAAGAGCAGATCACATCAGCGTGAATTGCCCTGCAGGTAGGATAGCGGCGAACGCGGACAGTAGCTCCAGTCCATGTTCCCCTAATAAATTTCATCATGCGGCTGCGTGTGTTACATCGGACAACGGAGGCGGACAGTATTCTAAGTGTCCCAGTTGTGAGAAGTTATTATCTTCCGGTGTTTTACCTTGTGGGAGAAAGATCCCCGTTATAAATTCATGTCATACAGGAGGTGGTCTTAGGGTTTATCCGGGGTTTGTTGGGGACGAACCGGTCTCGGTTTTACGAGATACAGGATCTACCGTTGTGGGAGTGCATAGGGACTGCATTCGGGATTCACAGCTTACAGGTGAGACTGTCCCGTGCATCCAATTTTCGGGGGCCATTGAGAAATTACCCATGGCAAGAATAGTGATAGATACACCTTTCCTTAGCGGGGAAGTCGAAGCAGTCGTTGGTTGTTTTCCAGGCGCCCAGCTCATCATTGGGAATGTATCACGGGTAGTTTCCCCTTCCGAGGAGAACGTGCAGGCATGGTCTCAATCAAAAGGTATTGACTTTTGTACCGCGGTCGAAACACGTCGACAGGTAGCTGACAAGGATAAGATTAGACCTTTGGCGACGCCAGCGGTCAACCTAGATATCACGCCAGAGCGCTTGGCGAGATTACAAAGGGAGGATCCATCATTAAACCCATGTTTTGGGGAAGCGCGAACCGAGAAAACGAGGAAATATAAAAACGGTTCATCTTCTTTTTTTGTTCAGGCGGGCATTCTGTTCCGTATGTACGTCGCAGTGGCTTCCGTTCAAAAGCAGGTCGTCGTGCCACGGTCGTTAATTGCTACAGTATTACGTCTGGCCCATGATGTTCCATTAGCGGATCATATGGGAAGTGCTAGAACCAAGCAAAGAGTTCTGAAAAATTTTTAGTGGCCGTCAGTATACAGAGATGTACGGTTATATTGTAAGACGTGCAGTGCGTGCCAAAAGACGACGCATAGGGGTCGTACACCTCAGGCTCCTCGTCAGGATATAGCAGAAGAAGCGTCCAGTATCGCTTCAGCAAGAGCAAAGAACTATAAAGATAGAGGATCTAAACTGAGAATTTTTAAGCCAGGAGACAAGGTCCTATTGTTGTTACCTACGGACCATAATAAGTTATTGATGACATGGAAAGGTCCTTATGTTATTGAGCGAGTTGTTTCAAAGGTAGATTACGCTATCCACATTGATGGAACGAGTAAGGTTTTCCATGTTAATATGCTACAGAGATTTTATGAGAGACCACAGTATCTGTGTGCACAGACAAAACCAGAGGAGACTGTCTTCTCTATTGCTTGTACGGGGGTCGTAGACCAGTTGGACTGTGACGTAAGCTACACCGAGGCGCAGGAAGAGTTACAAATTCAATTGCCGGAGTTAACTCCGACACAAGGTTACAGGGACGTAAAAATTAACCCTGACCTTACGAGTTCAAGGAGTAGGGAACTTAAGACCCTGTTAGCGTCATTCCCGGATGTTATTACGGATTTGCCGGGTCGCACGACCGTGATCCAGCACCAAATAAAGTTGACTTCGGATAAGCCAGTATTTCTTAGACCTTATCCGCTGCCTTTTTCTTCGAGAGATAGAGTTATAAAGGAAGTTGAGTCAATGTTGAAGTTAGATGTGATAGAACCATCAACATCGCCATATTCATCACCCATCGTCCTCGTGAAAAAACTTGATGGATCGGTGCGGTTCTGTATTGATTTTCGAAGATTGAACACTATTACGGTAGGCGATAGGGAGCCTATCCCGTTTCAGGAGGAATTAATAGCTTCATTGGCCGGGTCCACGTGGTTTTCCAAGATAGATTTAACAAAAGGTTATTGGGAAATCCCTCTTACTGAGGAGTCTAAACAATACACGGCGTTCCAAACGCCCATTGGATTATTCCAATTTAAGGTCATGCCGTTTGGGTTGGTAAACGCGCCAGCGACGTTTGCACGATTAATGAGACTAGTGTTGAAGGACATACCTAATGTCGTGTCATTCTTTGACGATCTGTGTCATACGTCGACATGGTCTGATCATATTCAGACACTAACAGTAATTTTTCAACGATTACGTCATTTTGGGTTAACTGCTAAACCCGCAAAGATGGATTTGGCATGTCCAGAGATAGTATTCTTAGGACATATCGTGGGTAGAGGTGTTCAGAGACCTGAAGTAACAAAAATTGACAAATTAGTAGGGTTGCAAATCCCTAAAACAAAGAAACAAGTCAGAAGCTTAGTGGGAATTTTAAATTATTACAGAAAGTTCATTCCAAATTTTTCCTCCTTGTCATCTTCTCTTACTGACCTTACTAAGAAGGGACAACCCGATAAGGTCCAGTGGACGTCTGAGTGTCAGACAGCATTTGATAATTTGGTGACAGCATTATCATCGTCACCCATTCTGATATTGCCCGATTTTCGATCTAATTTTATCCTCAGAACGGATGCGTCGGACTCTGGTGTCGGCGCTTGTCTTCTACAGGAGAAGAACGAATGTCTCCATCCTGTATGTTATGTCAGTAGGAAGTTATTGCAGAGAGAAAGAAAATATTCTGTGATAGAGCGGGAGTGTCTTGCCATTGTGTGGTCCGTCCAGAAATTAGGACGTTATCTCATGGGACGAGAATTTTGTATCCAGACAGACCACAAGCCACTAACGTTTTTGTCGAAGAATCGTTCGTCCAGCCCACGCCTGTCTAGATGGGCATTGGCTTTGCAGCCGTATACCTTCGTTATTCAACCAATTCCAGGAACCAGCAATCATATCGCCGACTACCTTAGTCGAGCCTAGGGGAAGAGTTCAGGAGCTTATACATCGGAGGACAGGAACATTGACAGGATCTGTGTGAATGAGTCGACTTTAAAATATTGACATTATAAATATGATATGGAGAATGGCTGATAGGCTGATTGGTTTTTGATTCTGTATTAGGTATTGTGTTTAGTTAGCTATTGATGATGTGATACATATATGCATAGTGCAGGGCATATTGATCCCCATATTTTCCCCTGATTCCGGTATTTTATGTGCTAGGGGCATTGGTAGGTCAATTTTACTCTCCTCCTTTCCCCCCGTAATTATTAACCATCGCTCACGCTCACTCGTTGACAGTCATCTTGATGCGATTTGAAATTAATTGCATTAATTTTTTTGGGGTGGGGGATGATGTCACGAGTGGAGTGAGCGATGGTTAATAATTACGGGGGGAAAGGAGGAGAGTAAAATTAACGCACGTAGACAAGTAAGTTAAGCGTGCATGTTGTGAGTGGTGGGGGGTCTGAATGAGGCGAAAGCGCTGTATTACGATCACTGCAAGTTAGAAGGTCCTACTGAACGGACGCTAGTAAGAGCCCAGCGGGCGAACATAAGGGGAGCAGTCGGAAGACGGATGAGAGTGTTTTTTCCAGTGATGACTGGTAGGTAGAACGTTGATTGATAATTATGATTGATGTATTATATTATATTCGTCTATTACCATGATGTAAATAAGTATATGTGAGGAATGTGGAAGTCCTTGATATTGGATATAGCAATGTGCGCCATGAGCGATAGATGAAAGTGAGTTCATGGATTTGTAGCACGAGTGAGTATTGTGTACTACGATGGAGGTGTGTTACCGTAAGATATTTGGTGAGTGAAATGTGAACTATTGTGTGTACGCTTCATGAGTTGTAAGGAGAGGTGGAGTGAATAGAAGTGGTATGGTATTATACCAATGTAATGTTATTCTTGTAGGTGGCGGGGACGGGCCAAAGAGCCACCTCGGCGAGCACAGGGGATAGGCCAGCATAGGGCCGGAGGCCACACATAGGCCAAGAGTGAGGCTGTCGGTGCAGGACAGTAGAGGCACATAAAGTCGTGGCAGTCAGGCCACGGACAGGGACGTAGATATGAGCGTGAATGTGATAACGTACTATTGCCATGTTGATGGGCTATTGAATGATAATGTGTTATTGCCCTGCGGAGGTGCTAGTGGAATGCTAAGGTGTATGACAATAGGAAGGTGATATTGAGAGACTGCGGTACCAGTGAATTATTAATGTGCTATTAAGACCCTGAGGGGAGAGGCTGAGGCCGAAGGGCCTTTAGGAAGTAACTACCGGGTTGTGGATCCGAGGAAGAGTGCATGTGAGAATAAGGCCGTTGGACGGCAGTTAGTTTCAATAATATAATGTATGTAATTGCGCTATTATCTGTATGATTATGTTTAAATAAATGTGTGAGTCTGATGGGTTGTTCTGTTAAGTGTTAAACTTGTTTGTTCGTGATTGTTGTCCTGTCATAAATTATTACATCTCCCAGTCTGGGATTTGTGACAGATACAACCTCTGAAATCTAGAGAGGTGAACTTCACAGGAGTTCAGAAAAACTGGCCAAATGCTAAGAAATCTTAGCCAAACACTATTTTTCTTTCCTAGAATCCATGATATAATACACTTACTTTGGAATAAAAAGGAACATCAATAGTTCAGAGAAACAACTGTTTGATCAGCGCTGTTTCAAGTATGAAACTGTCCAAGTCACATGACTCAAGGGACTAGGACATGAGTTTTCTATCTATTTTGTTTCGTGAGTCCTTTCGTAGCTCCGATTACCATCAGAAATACCACCCACAACAACAACAACAACAACAAAACTAGCCCCAATCCCGCCCCCTCGCTAATTTGGTGGGATATTTGCCATTTTGTTGTATGCGACACTTTGCCGATTTTGAGGTTTTATCATGAAAGTGCTTCTCTCATTCCTGATTTCATTACATATAAGTGTCATTTCAATCGGTTAAAAACTTTCGAGATATGTGTTTGAGGCGTAATGTTTTATGCGTTTTAGCTCCCCTGCCGACCAAACTTCAATCCTCATTTTCTCGAAAAGGCAAAAATGCACATACAACAATATGGCAAATACCCCGCCATTTACTCTCTCTCTCCCTCTCAACTCGCCTTAGAGAGCTGTTTTTCTTCAGCTCCCGCCCCGTTCCCTCCCAAACACACATAAATAAGGAGTAATTTGATTGATCATACATGACAGAGCGGAGCAACATTGTGCTCTCATTATAACCAATTTCCCCACAAAAGATGCCACTCCTGCAGCTGGATATTGTGAAATTCTGGACAATATTACACACCGACCATTCATCTACTCCCGGTTATTGACACAGCACCGTTTATTTGTTTCCCACAGCAGCATCTTTACTACATGCCCCATTGCTGCACCCGTTTTACTTGGTCTCTCACGCATGTAAAAGCATCTCGCCCTGTCCAGAATATTGTGGTTGCTCTGAACCATCACAGAAGAAATGAGCCATTCTCTTTAAAACAAACAACAACAACAAAAAATCTCTTATTGCTTCCATACATGATTTATCACTCCCCGGCTCATTGCATCTGCTCCTTTCCCACCCTTCCACACACACACACACACACCTCATTTAACGCCGTGATGTCGTCATCGCTCAGCTTTACCTCTGTAACATCAATTTTGGATCTTGTGCACTCAAAGACCGCGAGTATTGTGAACCTGAAGTGAACCACTAACCGACAGGCCATTCCATTCTATTCTGTAAGGTGCTGCACTGAACTGACGTCATGAATCCGCCCCTCTGCTGGTCCTGACACAGTGGTTCTTAAGCAGGAGGAAATATGGGGATTTGAAAGGGGGGGGGGATAACATAGACTTTTCAATACTGCCGACTTGTGGATGGTTTGTGCCCTGTCTACTAGTTTCTTCAACAGATGAACGTGTTAAGCAGAAACAATGTCAAACATCACAACAATAAAATGTATGTCCACATTACACGAACATGTCTTGTCAGAATACTAATAACTTCCTACTGCGTCATGATTCCTATTTGAAACACATCATCTGATAGCCATGGCCCTAATTGTGGAGCACTTTCCAATTTGTCAACAAATACTTTTTTCTATTACCGTTTATAGTCTGTTTCTTTTTTTTTTCATTTCACTGGTTATGTTAACCCAGTTCTCCAGGTCTCAGAAGTGTTCGTCAAGACAATCCATGTCTGGGATTTGTGGGTTAATTGTTTTTTGAAAATAATCTGGCTGAACTGATGAGACGCGTCGGGGGTAAACAGGTTTTAAACGGTTAAGAACCACAGTTCTGCATATTGTGTTGGGAGACAGGGAAACAAGTGAATTTCTGCACTGTTTGGGAAACAAATGCGCACGCTATGCACACTTTATTGGCGATGCTGTAATTTCGACTTGTTCTTTAGGAAACACAAGTCGACATTTTGTGTGACAAGACGTTTTGTGAACTCATTCATCAAAGTGAAGAAAACCAAATATCAACCCCAAGTTTTGTCTTTTTAAACATTTTCAATTTCGTTTTCCCGGCGACATAGGCAAGAACAAAATCAACTCCACAATTTTAATTTATTTCCACAGAACGAAGCGCATGTTGAGCAAAATGGAAAGAAAGAAGGCAAAATAGAAGTGTTCCTGTGATGAATCAAAGCGTAGAAAGCACATCTACCAGAGGCAAGGATGTACAGGAGGAAACCGGAGAAGAGGAATAACTCTTAATGCCTGAAGGAAAGGGATGTAATTTCGGAAGAAAAACCAGTTGACCTGGACTGGCCTGACGCCGGAAGCTGCAGCAGGGAAAACATGGGCCTGATCTCTGACTGGCAAGAAAAGGATGAGGGAACAATTTGGTGACGCATTCTTGAACATCTCGGGCTGGGAATCAAAATTGATTTGCTTCTCGCCAGTGGCGACATACAGAGAGTTGGCGTGATCTGGACACAGTTAAGCCACTCTGTGTCTCAAGACGTCAGTCTTGTCAGAGACAACCACAGGGAAAAATATCTCGGCCTCACTCAGCGGTTTTCATTGGATTTGGCCTGTTATGTTGTCAGCTAAAGGCGTGGATGGGCGGCTGTGACGTGTACACCAGTGACAGAATGATAATAACGCTGATTTAGTGCAGCTCGCAGATACTTGTTACATTTCCTCATCTCATTGTGAATGTCATCTGTTTTGTTCCCATTAAATAATGGAATAGAATAACCGGCACCACCATCAACAAGAACATAAACGACAACTAATACATCATCGTCATCATCCGCAAAACAACAACAACAACAACAACAACAACAACAACGACAAAAACACCAATTCTGATAACAATTGACATATCAATATCAACACCGTCAATCAATAGGGGAATGCTCAACACTGAACATAATGTTCTATAATTATATTATTAAACAGCCTCATGGATCTCGTCCTTCACTTGACAACCATAAACTTGTTTGGCAAATTAAACTGAGGAATCTGTACCCAAGTCAGTACCGGCACACACTTCACAGACACAATTGTGACATAAACCATTTCCCATACAATCATTATTTGTATTTGTATAACTCTTTAAATAATCCCATTTGGGAAATTTGCCTTTGTGCCATTGCAGCCCAGTTACAACTGGAGCAGGCACGTCGTCGCCACAGTGCAGCGCCGATCGGCGGGTTTTTTGAGGGGGGGGGGGGAGATGGGGGAGGGAGTGGTAGGGACGAATTTTATTTAATTTTGCCCGGGGCAGCGGCCTGTTCAGCCTGCTCTTTACGATTTCCTACTGCCAAGGTATCTTTAACGTGTCAGCTTGGGCGTCAGATGCCATCATTAAACATTTTAACCAAAAAAGATCATGACTACATTTTGGTACCGAACAATGGCAATTAGAGAAAGTCGTACTCACTTTCTTTCTGTCTCTTGTCCCCGACATCATCAATCTCTCTGCCATGGTTTCCGATGTTGGAGTGGTGATTGCAGTTGACCTGGTGCAACTCACAGCTGAATTTATCTAACTGTCTTGAGAGCAACTTGAACGTCCAAAATTGGCTTGTTTACAAATGATGGCTGCCATATTCCGTCACTTCATCATGAAACTTATTATTAGTACGAGCAACGGTAGCTATACAGTTACAATGTTTCATATACTTTGGAGCCAAAAATGGACGTCAAACCACCCAAGCAGCCACTGGCTGCAATAGACAACAAGTCAAAGTACACGGCGTATTCTAAAATCTATGTAGACGTCCATGCATCGCAGAGTACTTGTTCATTCTGCAATGTTCCTTTACAGTATATTCTGGCAATAGAGAAACTCACAAATACACAGTCCTGTACAAAAGAGAGATGTTTACTAATAGGTAAAAAAGATCTTGTCACGTCTATGGAAATGTTCACAGCATACTTATTAAGTCTGAAATACTATTTTACAACGAAACTGAGACAAGAAGAAGATCCAAAATAGATAGGCGTGCACAGAACAGTAGTGTCCGCTATACCAATCCCCACACACAGCACCACTCGGGATAGGCGTACGTCATAATCCTGCAGGATTTTGGCATCTTTCCTTGCCAGTCAGTCGGACGCTCACACAGCTAACTCCATGTGCATTACGTTAGCACATTAGTGATCTCTGACCAGACAAAACTAGCAAACCTAGCCCTAACCAAATCTCTACAAGAATTCTTCTCATTTCAAACCACTGGAGAATAAGTTACGTTTATATCTGACATAATTTGTCTCAGCTCAACCTCCTCACACGAGCACTGATTTTCTCTGAAACCATTAAAAATCAGAATGAATTGAATCTGTTAATGTTACATCCATAATTTACACCCGTACCACTGGCCCAATACTATAACACACAATCAAGCTCAAGGCCTGGGTAGACTTATTGTCTAGCAAAACAAAAGCAGATAGGTTCGATATTCTTAACCAGAAACAAGACAACTGATACAATTCTGCTCTGCCCTGGCGCCACAGGACAAAGTTGTATAGCCCATATGAAACTACCAAAGACACATACATCCCGAGGTCTATGACGTCGCTGGAAGGCAGCACAACCCAGCCATTCACTTCAGCGCAACATTATGCATACAGATACTGTGGAACGCTGCACCTGACACATTAATCGATGGTTGACCACTGAACGCTGATTCTGGTCAAACAGGCCAGAACAGCAGAGGAAGAAGATGAATAATATCCGTCTGGACAGCCCCAGAGGCTTCAGTAAGAAAGCCCGGGGGTTTAACACTGACGTGACCTTGTATCTGTCTTACACTGAAGCCATACTGAGACCCAGCAGACAAATTCGATACAAGAACATTATTGTAATGCTCCGGTTTACTCACATGAATGACAAATTCAGTTGTAACACAATGTTTGTCTCTTCCCTGACACTAGAGTTGGTGAGAAATGTCAGAGGTAAAGTGTTACAAGACAAAATTGTGTCACAATTATGAGGACACAATGACGGTTTGATGCTGGATGTTTCGTGGTCTGGCAGATAAGGACTGGCTTCATAATAACAGCGCGCACTATACCCACCCATATGGCTTGGCTGAATACTTTCTCGGCACAAACCCTACCGATAGACAAGGACTAGCTAAACACTTTCAGTGCAGACTGTGGTGAAAGACATGGATTACACTGACGCTTTCAGCACAGACTGCTGTGATTGACATGAAGTACCTCCAACAATTTCAGCACAGACTATACTGGTAGACATGGCCTGGCTTAACGCTTTTAGCGCAGACTGTTGATGGATTAGTTTAACACTTCTAGCAGAGGCTATACTGACGGATAAAGATGAGCTTTATAATTTCAACACAGACTATGTCGACAGACACGAATCAGCTTAGTAATTTCAGCACAGAATCTATTGACAGACATGGATTTGCTTATTAGTGTCAGCACACTTTACTGGCAGATAAGGAATGGCTCAACAGATTATTGTACACTGAGTCTGATAGCCAAATTATACCTAACATAGCATAGGGGGTGCGATCGTGTAGTGAATTGGGCAATACTACACATATACCCGCAGTCACCGACACAAGCAAAGGAACAAGAGGAAAAACATACTCTGAAATTGCTATGCTCATTTGTCATTCGAAGATGGACATGATTTTTAAGACTTCAAATCTCCACAGCCCTTGAAAAGTTTCACTTTCAAAACAGATCTGGGTAAATGAAGACGAAGTGGAATCAAACCCCGAGAAACGACAAAAGTGTGTGACACAAACGTGACCATAACCATAAACACTAAAACAGATGCCAGAACATACACGCGGACAGGTGTCGTTCATGCATGTACCACTTGGTTGGCATGATCATTATGGGTATGGTGCACATGTAAACAGGAACAAACAAGCTCCGTGCGCCCGATACAGTCATTTCACTCCACGCATTCGAGCGAAGATGGATCAGGACTCACCTTATCACAATCTAATCAAGGAAAAATCGAATACTTTAGCTTCACACTGGCGTATCATTGTTTAGGCCGAAAAGTAGCGCTGACCCCGGAACTTATGGCTAAGGAAGTACTATGGAAATGCTCACAAGAAAGAATAAATACAAAGTTACTAAAACTGTCACAAACTTCCAGTACAAATCGTCTTACTCTACTGATACATGTTGGCCAGAGAGCTCGAACGCAGTGTACACCAAAGCAAGCATGAAATGCACGTCACTTGACACACGCTGTATTTCGTACCTATAAAGATCAAGATCAAGATCACAGACACAAAATTCTCACACTGGACAGGATGACTGATCCTCCCTCTGAATGCATACAATCAACGGACACACCGCTGCCCCCAGGCACTTCCCCCTCTCCCTCCTCCCCTTTCCACCCCAAATTTATTGACCTCTTCTCATTTTTCAAAACAGCGGCCTCACACCTTTCTTCCTCTGGCTGTATGAGGAGGCACCAGTTTAAAAATACGGCTGAGTCACAGACCCAGGAGGCACGCATGCGCATGACCTGTCCAGGTGTGAGAACTATGCCTAGGTAAATTACTGGCTGGGTACACTGATGCTGTCTGTTGGGCCTGAGATCCTTTGCCTCACCCTCAGATTGGATTGGTGAGGGTAGAGGGGTTGGGGTGAGAGTGGGGGGGGGGGTGGGGGTCGAGACTTCCTTTGCTTGGGGGGGGGGGGAGAGGGGGGAGAGTCGCGGCCTGAAACTACACTCTGAGAGTTGAGATAGAAAGATAGATGCAGGTGTATGTGGAGTGAGACGCTGAGAGAGAGAGAGAGAGAGAGAGAGAGAGAGAGAGGGAGAGAGAGAGAGAGAGAGAGAGGGAGGGTGAGAGGGAGGGAGGGAGCGAGAGAGAGAGAGAGAGAGAGAGAGAGAGAGAGAGAGAGAGAGAGAGAGAGAGGGAGAGAGTTTCCTAGCACTGTATTTCAACACAACCTCTGGCTGCAGAATTCCCTAACATCTCCTTCCTACGTTTCCTGTTTTTATGACGAAGAAAAAATGAAATAAATTTCTGTACAGCAGGTTCTGTGTCCACTGCAGTTGTGGAAATTCTACATGAATTGCCATGGAAAGAAACATAATAAAAGAGAAAGAAAAATGTTGAAAAAGGGAAAAAAACTGAGTTGTGCGTATTTCTTCTTTTTGTTTCCCTCTGAGATTTATGTAAAATTGTATTCCAGGGACACCTCCTTCTTTTTCCTCAATTTCTTCATTATTTCTATTTGAACAGAGTTTAAATTTAAATGCCAGAAGAATTTCAAATGTCCTGTGTCATTCTGTGGCTGGTTGCAATTGTCCAATCTGACCGGTGGAGGGAAAGTGTTTGCTATTGGGCAATGCAGTCTGAGTGGGAAATTTACATAGGAAGGATTGTAGGGGAGATTTTTATTTTGTGAGGCGGGGACACGGCGGAGTGACGAAGAAAGAAATAGAGAGATTCAGAGAGAGAGAGAGAGAAAAAAGAGTCAGAGGGAGAGAGAGAGAGAGAGAGAGAGAGAGAGAAAAAAGAGTCAGAGGAGAGAGAGAGAGAGAGAGAGAGAGAGAGAGAGAGAGAGAGAGAGAGAGAGAGAGAGAGAGAGAGAGAGAGAGAGAGGTTTTGATATGTATGGATGTGATAATGGGATGTGTTGATTAGAAAATGTTGATTTTTTTCACTTGAGTATTGAATGAGGCCTATGGCAGGGTACCTGTTTAGGGCATACATTTGGAATAAGGAACGTGGCAATAGGTCTGTAGTGTGTTGATCGTCCTGTTAATGTGTAACTAGTGATGAACTACTCTAGTTAATTTAATTGTAATTCCTTGGCCATATAATATACATCAATGACAAGACCTGTCTATTGCTACCTACAGCTTCAGTTTTCTATCACAGAGGCGTTGTGATTATTATTTGTTGTCCTGACGCTCACATGTCTGAAGTGTTCATCAGCATCATCTTTACGACTCGGCGACTGTTTTGTGAATAAAGTTAATTAGATGGTGGTGCCTGTAAATAAAGCCTAGATAAATTAATAGATGACACTAAACATCTGCCTTTATCAAGTGAGTTTCAGTTCCAATACTGCATTCCGAACAGTCCAATTTTCGGTCCAGACTTTACCTAGGCCAAAAATTCTAGGCAGTTATCCATGACGACAAAATCAGCCATTGTATGTCCATGAAATCTGAACTTTGCAGGCCATTCCCATTTCCCAGTCCCTCATACAATCTTTGACCTTCGGTCTCCTTAACATTGCTACCTCATCCCCACGCGCATTGCATCCTCTCGATCGCGTCTTCAATAACGTACATGCGCAAAGGAATGGAAATAATTGCAGGCGCATGTACAGTCTGAAAAAGAAAACTGCCGGAAGCTATGGGAGTATGAAAAGTTTAAAAAAAAATTTTTTTTTTTTTTTTTACCTTTCGTCGCAAATGTAGACTGCCAGGTTTAGCCTATGAGCTTATACAGAACTTCAAGCTGACCCGCAGGAAAAATTCTGCTCTCAGAGCAGGAAGATGACCTCCTTTTCTTCAATATGACGTTCTGTTCCAGTTTTTGTTTATCTAAGAAGACCCTTAGACACTTGAAAAAATAAGAACACTCATTTAATAGAAAGTGCTCGGAAGTCAGAAGTTTTCATGTAGCCGTATTTTATCTTCAAATGAAAATTAACTTTGTCATTATATCAATAATGAATCGTTCGTTCGTTCGTTCGTTCGTGAGAGAGAGAGAGAGAGAGAGAGAGAGAGAGAGAGAGAGAGAGAGGGAGAGAGAGAGAGAGAGAGAGAGAGAGAGAGAGAGAGAAAGAGGGAGAGAGAGAGTACACAGACAGACAGACAAAGAGAGGGTTTGCTAAAGGTGATAAGGAGAAATCTGTGAGAGAGGAAAGTAAAAAGTGACACTAAGCAATATGACTGAATTCTAATGTCTACCACAGAACAGAATCCTCCACCAGCTAAATATTCAATAATGAATAATGCCCTTCAGGCACCGGTATATTATAATAGAATCTCAAAAAGTGGTCAAACAGCAACTTTAACAAGGAAGTAAATAAATGGAAACGTGAACTTTAGAACAAAAAAAAACAACAACAGCAAAAAAACCGAAACAAAAACAAAAGCCAAAAAACTCCATCTCGAGAACCAACCTCACATACAAACAAAAACAAAAGCCAAAAACTCCATCTCGAGAACCAACCTCACATACAAACAAAAACAAAACCAAAAAACTCCGTCTCGAGAACCAACCTCACATACAAACAAAAACAAAAGCCAAAAACTCCATCTCGAGAACCAACCTCACATACAAACAAAAACAAAAGCCAAAAACTCCATCTCGAGAACCAACCTCACATACAAACAAAAACAAAACCAAAAAACTCCGTCTCGAGAACCAACCTCACATACAAACAAAAACAAAAGCCAAAAACTCCATCTCGAGAACCAACCTCACATACAAACAAAAACAAAAGCCAAAAACTCCATCTCGAGAACCAACCTCACATACAAACAAAAACAAAAGCCAAAAACTCCATCTCGAGAACCAACCTCACATACAAACAAAAACAAAACCAAAAAACTCCGTCTCGAGAACCAACCTCGCATATAGTTGCAAAGAAATATAGATGTATATCCAAAAAAGAAGCAATCTTATATTAAGAATGAGCACTGCCTCACAGGAACAATATTTCAAAGGCAGAATATACGCAGAACCCATAATTGTATTCATCCAATGTCAAGCAAAGGCCTAGATTGTAGCCAGTATAATTTATTTTATCCACATTTCTTTTGTGTCACGCGTCATGAGAGAGATTTTTTCACCAGTAGTCCAACTAATGTAAATGCAGTTCCCTAATGCTGCCTACACAACACATTTACGCACATCTTTGGCATAATACAAAAAACTCTTGACTGTGGTTTATCTTAAAGGGAATACAGGCTTTCAATGAAGGCTCTCGAACATGTTATGCGTTATGCTTTTCGAGTAACGTTTTTAATATTTACAGAGCCCTTAACTCTGGTCCATCTGGTATAAGGCACAGGCCTTCAAGTTCAAGGCAATGGCGTTTACAAGTCAAATGTGTAACAGTTCCATTAATTATAGGCCGTCAGTATGATCCGTCTTATAGATTAATATCATACAGGCGTCAAATGTAGCCCATTTACACTGCAATGTGTCCCTTAACAGTACATCTCACAGATAACAACAACAGCTAAACCTGAGTTTTCCAGACATGTTTCGGGAATTAAACTTATCTCTTTATAGCTATGGCTTCACCAAAACACAAAATGATGCCATTTCAAAACCAGACGAAATAATCCAATCAAATTTGAGCTTCACAGAAAACCACATTAAAAAAACAACAACACAACAACCACAACGTCAACTGCGTTTGTCTCATTCCCAGTAACATTTCTATCCAACTACACAATTTCCTCCCCGATCGAATCAAATACGAGCGTTGGGATAGACTTTGTGGCCAGCCCGTCTTCCACATGGCGCCAAGCTGTATATAAATGACTTTCTCTCCTATAGATACCGGCCAATCTTTTGTTCTCTGACATTTTCATTATCATCCTCCTCGCACCCTTCCTCTGCTTAATCTCGTCATATATCGATCTATCTCTATGCAAAAGACGCAATTGCATGACTTTGTGTCCATCTATCTGTCTGACTATCCGGATGTTTGAATGCAGGACGTACCATCTAATTGTTTGCCACTCTTTGGCGTACACCATGCAGTTAATCGAACTTTCCCTGTCCATAGTGTAGATCATCACTAGGCAGTGCTATTTCGCACGTACGAACTGTCATTTAAATACCAGAAGCAAATCGAATAGAGGTACGGTAGCCGCAAAACTATCAATGACAACATCAATCGTCAAAACAACAACCACAGCAAGAATTACAACAATATCAGTAACAAGAACAGCATCCTCAACAAAACAACTTTAACATCATTTATTTCAATGGCGCCAGCAACGCCACCTACGACAACGGCCTCAACGAAAAAACCTGAACAACCACTGAATTTACAACGTCAATAACTTAAGCATCCTGCAAGAGAACAATAACAACAACAACAATAACAACCACAACAATTTAACAAGCTCATAAACAACTGCAAAAGACCAAGAGCAGCAACGGAAATAATGCCTATAACCAAATCAACAAAGAAAATAAAGGATAAGGGTACAACAGCAACAAAAACTACAACCACCACAGTCTGCATGAACAATCCTCAGACTGAACAGCAACAGCAGCACCACAACTGAGAATGCTGGCGTCTTTGTATTGGAGGATCTCTGCCCTTGGCATTTGCACTTCTCTTTTTTTTGGTGTGATTTAAAATTATTTTTTTTATCCTTGTTTTGTGTGTGTCGTTGTAGCGGGGATGAGTTTCTTAAAATTTTGTCCGGGCAGCCAGCCGTGTTAAGCCTGCTCTTCTCGACTTTCAACTGCCAGGGTATCTTTAACGCGTGCACCGTTCACACCGGCCCTTCGAGTTTTTCGTTCTTGTCCGAGAAGACCTGGTGCTCCATCCTATCCACCATACGATCAGGGACAGGCATTTTCCCCCATAGTTCCAATATGCCTGCGCCGACCGGGAATCGAACCCGGTACCTTCCGCATTAGAGGCGAGAACCCTGCCTCTAGACCAAAGTGTGCCCATCCCACAATAAACAGACCAAGATAACATCACCAACAGTTTGTACACGCTGTCCCAGACAGGTGTTTGTGCACAGCAAATGTCATTCTTTGGTATTCTGAATGGGATATACCCGTAGACACACACACCTTGGTATTCCGAACTCTACTAATTTCCTGAAGTGAGTACTGTCTGGCATGGGGTTATTAATGCGAGCAGCCGTTTTATTGTCTACTATACCCAAACGCCTAGGCTCACTTGACCTGTCAGCACATGGTGTTTAAAACAACAGCTTCAGGAAGGACATGGTGATGGAAACTATTTACAACGGAGTGCTGAATGTTGTTTTCATTTTTTTTCTTTTCTGTTTACTTCCGTTAATTGAGCATTTTTCTGATCCTTGCTTTCTCCATAAGAAACGGGAGCAAAAGAAAGAATACATTCAGTACAAAAATACACATAGCCACTATGGCATAGACAGACTAACTATATATTATTATACGAGAGACAGAGATACAGAGAGAGAGAGAGAGAGAGAGAGAGAGAGAGAGAGAGAGAGAGAGAGAGAGAGAGAGAGAGACTACTTCCATTTCACCTTCTTCGTTTTGATCACAATCATTCCATTCTGAGGTTGCAAATGCTGGACAGCCAAAAAGCATCATAATTTATACAATAACCATGGCAACAACCTCAAGAACATTCGATAGCGACAATATCTACAAGAAAAAATAAAGGAAAAAACTTGCACTATCTGCAACTACAAGAACGACATCAGCAACTACCACTTCAACTACCAAGGCACCAACGACTCCAGATCCTTTGAAAACTTCATTCTACATAACTTATACAAATCCCTATCCTTGTTCTTAAACTGGCACCATCACATTTCCCTCCCAAGACTCCCCCAGTGTTCCTCAAAAGGGAAGGTGTCTCCCCTTTGCACGGCGTTTTTGCATCTGTCTTCATGACATTTTCAGTTTCACACACAGAATTCACACACAAACGTGTATAATCATGGCAGTTATAATTTTTCACCTTTGTTCTTGAAAGTGGCAAGTACGTGGGGATTGGGGCAATTCTTGTGTCCGGTTGATCAGGCGGGGGACGTTCAGAATGGAAATGCTGAAAACCCTGATCTGTCTCATTCACATAAACACATACATGTCTAACCACACACATACGTTGGCTTTAATTCCCAGCAGTATTTCCGCTCCTCCAAGCACCTTCACTTGATGATGATTTTGATCAGCTCTCAAGGAAATCAGCGAATCAGTTAACTGTGAGAATTCAAAACACAAACGTGAAAGTTTGCCAGCAAAAGTGATGCATCTTCCGAGGCCGTGTTTCTTACAAGATGCTTCTCGTTTACCATTTCTCATTGGCAGCATTTTCAATTCTGATTTCATGTCTTCATAGACAAACCTTCATTATTGGCTACCCAGCACTGTTCATATTTCGTACTACATATACATGTAGTACACTTTTCGTGGGCCAAACCCAACAAGACACAATAATAACAGCCCATGTCGAGCTGATGTGCACGAAAATCCAAACTGTCTTTACATAAACGCAAGTACTGCCATTTCGGTGGCTATATCGTAAAATGTGGAGAATACATTTTTATATTATCTAGCATCCAAATTAAAGTTAGCAAAGCGCTGTGAGAGTTGTAGTGCCTTCCCTAAAAGTAACAAGCCATAAAGAGCAAACTCAGAAACTTAAATTCCTGAAGGAACGCCCATTACAGGGTTAAGTATATATTTCCACTTATTCTGGGGATTTCTGGGAAAGTCTCAGCTGAAACACTTGAGGGCCAGAAATCTGCGTCCCTTCGCTGGCCATTCGATAGTGCAAGTCTAGCTGCAGGCGGAAGTATGAAAAGTCACGCTGAATGGGACGTTCTTCAGTACCAAGTTATAGAGGTTAACAGCTTTGTGCGGACATGATGGGCGCAATTGTGGTTTTTCCCTTCCTTCAATACCTAGTTGTGTACATTTCGTGAGTTGTGTGTCTCGGTGAAGCGGCCACTCAAGTCCATCTAGTATCTGGCAGCCGTAACAGATGTGCGGTGTGCTTATTCGTTCTCTCCATTTATCTATCTGTCTGTCTGTCTGTCTCTTCTCCCGCCCCTATGGCCCATGGACATTAGCGCTCGTCCCATGGTTATCTATCTATCTATCTATCTATCTATCTATCTATCTATCTATCTATCTATCTATCTATCTATCTATCTATCTATCTATATCTATCTATCTATCTATCTGTCTGTCTGTCTGTCTGTCTGTCTGTCTGTCTGTCTGTCTGTCTGTCTGTCTGTCTGTCTGTCTGTCTGTCTGTCTGTCTATCTATCTATCTATCTATCTATCTATCTATCTATCTATCTATCTATCTATCTATCTATCTATCTATCTAATTCATGAACAACTGTCTAGCACAAGCGCACGCGCACACATCTGGTCGTGTTAAAACAACATACCGTATAGGTAACCAAAACCTTCCAGGTCTCTCCCTCATTTTTCCCGGCCCCTCAGGCCCATGGACCAGGTGCTAAGATTCACTTAAACTACATCAACAAACCACAGAAATCAGATAAGGGCACCAGTACCCGCCTTTGCCTTTTCTCATCCCCTTCTCCTCCACCCCACCCCCAGCCCGGAACGGGATCCGACTGAAAGAAGGGAGAGAAGGGCGCGGAGGAGGTGGGGGGGGGGGTTCGGGGGTGGGGGTGGTGGTTTCTCCTTCCCCCACCTCACTTGCCGATCTTTACTCCACCGAACACAATGGCTTCCCAGGAATAAAGTGAATTCGTAAAATCACCCCCATCCTGCATAGTTTAATGAATGTTAATATAAGAAACCTACCAATAATCATCTTACGTCTTTTCAACACCCAGTATTTCAGTGTCAGGAAATTATTACGTTTCCAGCCACTGAGATAGTGCAAAACAATCACCAGCACACACCCCCCCCCCCCAAAAGCGCGTGGTGGGGGGGGGGGGGCTGTGTCCATACATGGAGGGAAAAAAGACAATATTCAATATGGCAAAACAAACACATTGTGTTTTTCACAGTTCTGATGCCCAAAGCGTTGTGTCAGGGGCTGTTGCTCTCGCATTATGTGTGTGTGTGTGTAAGAGAGAGAGAGAGAGAGGAAGAGACGAGGGGAGCGGGAGAGAGAGGGAGAGAGGGAGAGAAAGACAGAGAGGGACGGCGGAGTGGGGGAGAAGAGACTCTTTCATATTTTTATAATGTTTGTAACGAGGGTTCAAATTCGTACATTTTCAATGTAGATGAGAAAGGGGAAGAATACGTAATACACTGTGTGCCCAGAGGCTCAATCATAACATTGATGAATCAATTTTTAAATGAGGTGCAAAGGAGGGGAAGCAAGGTCTCCGCTCTTTCCCCTTAACTTCCACCAGTTTTCCTGTCAGAGCCACAGACTTCCTGAGACAAGGGATGAAAATGTGCCGAACTAACAGCGTATGGCAGTTCCGAGACCAACTAACACAGTCACAAAGAACATTCGGATTTAAGCAGTTTTGTCCGGCTACCAATTCGAGCATCCTGGGGCTGGGTGGTGGTGGCACTTGGGAGAGGCCGGGAGAGATGGGAGGTTTGGGGCCATCCATAAAGCATGTACGCTTTCCCCCTTACGAGCGTACGGCCATTACTATGTTAAATGTCCTTAATAAGGCCTTGGTATTTAAACACTTTTCGCGACATTTTGTATGGATGACTGTATTGATTTGATTGGTTTTCGTTACAAATATGATTTTTATATTATAGTACATGTACTACTACTTAATTTGCAGGAAAAAATATAATTAAAGTAAAGCCGAACTTTTAAATTCGTCATACTATAATGGAGGTAAAGAGTGCGTGAAGATATAAGCAGCTAAACCTCCGTGATTACTTGACCCAAATATAATATGTATTACGAACATTTATTTCTGTCATGCCTCAATTTTTGACGATTAATTACGTAGACACATTCATTTTGACAAAACACAGTCTTTAAATCTATATAATTTATCTACATTTTTTTTTTTTTTTGGCTAACAAGAAAAAAAAACGAAACACACACAACAAAACGCAATTTTGTCGAGCAGCATCAAAAAGTAGAATTGGAAATTTCGTTCCTTTGCCTCTCCTGACAAACTGCTGAATATCAACTTTAAATATCACATCTGCCTTTTCTTTAAGTCAATGGGTCAGCTAATAACTATGGTTGAAATACGTGTGTAGGCTCCCCAGTTCACGCCTCTTTTCCATGTACGCTTTTCATGAGTTGGGGACAACCCTCTCCGAGTATACGTGCTTTCTGAACGGCCCCTACAGCTGAGTACCTGACCTGACGGCGGGAGAAATCAGGTTACCCCTATGAAAATAACTTCTTGATTCGTTTATCGCGTGAAGGAGGGAGTAAAAACTCTCACCAAGTTTCTAGTGTCCAGGGCGGGACATTAGCGCTCATCCCATGCTTGACACAAACGAGGCGTTTCTTGCCACCAGCGCCAGATGAAGTTATCTCTTGGCTACACTGGCAGAGCAAAGATGGTAAGTAAGTTGTGAACATCGCTTATCAGTTTTTAGAATCTGCTGGGACTATAACTTCCATCGTTTTTGACTGACAGACAGACAGAAAAATAGGTAGACAGATAGATATGAATAGGAAATGAACAGAAAGAAAAAAAAAGAAGAAAGAACAGCAAGTAACAAGAAAGAAGTCAAGAATAGGAGGCCAAGAGCTTTCGGCTGAGGCCCCTGAGAAACAAAAAGAGCTCCCAGTGTATATAGATAGATAGATAGATAGATAGATAGATAGATAGATAGATAGATAGATAGATAGATAGATAGATAGATAGATAGATATATAGATAGATAGACGAACGGATGGATAGATCGATAGAACAGTAACAGACATGAGAACTATAGCATTTACACAAAAGAGAAAGAGAACAGGTGGAGATAAAGGAGTAGATAACTCTCCATTTTCGCTCGTGCAAGGGCGACCACCCAGGCAGAGATCAGCGAAATTGGATCAGCATTAGTTCCCCCCGCCCCGCTAATCCACCCGTGAAGCAGATATGTCTGCAGGGACACGCTAAAACCTATTGCACCTGTTTCTTATGCTGAGATGAAGGATAGAAGGTTAATGAACGTTTATCGTGTAGCATATTGCAACTAATCAGCCGTTTTTGAGGATTGCAAAAAAAGAACAACACCCGCAGTGGTGATTAATTCAATAAATTGTTTTTTTGTTGAAATCGCTATCAGCCCCTTGAGTGTGCTTCTGTTTCCGGGGTTTTTAATGACAAGGGGGGTAATAACTGGCGGATGCACGGCTTCCGCGCCAAATTGTGACAGAAGTTTTCCGTCTCCTGGGCCTGGGCTCTTCTCCGCTCGTCTCCTTAGCTGATATATTCTGCTTTTCGTCTTCAGCATTGCCTGGGATGTTCAGGCTGGTGGGGACTCGCCCATTCATTCACTGTTCACAAAGACATCTGTGTCATACTCGTGAACCGCCATACTCTGTGTTTGGGTTTGGGTTTTACTATACGGCGCGTCAGCACGTTAACGACCAGTTTGCGCCTTAGTTTCACTGTCTATTTGGGTACTTTATTTATGTTTCGTCTTCAGATGTTCTCAAATGTTCACAAATAGAATTTAATACATGTATTTCCGTATAAATTTTTATCTCATTGGTAATAGAATTCACGTGAGTCCGTCTCCTAACACTATCAACATGTACCATCTCCGACAATTTGTGTATTTATTATAATCCATCTGTTTACCACCTTGAAACAAGACCCAAAAAAAAAAAAAAAAAAATGTTGCTGGAAAATTAAGAGGAAAAAAAAAATGAAATGAATTTGGGACCCTGCCTCTCCCACAGACAAAACAACAACAACAACAACAACAACAACTTTGTCCCGACAGCATGAGCAATGGGATGATCGGGAATTCTGAATGCGAAGCGCCGGTGCCGTGATGCCGCACAACATGAACTTTTCATATTTGTAAAGTCTATCCCGAAATACCCTAAAGACAATTAATAGAAAATCATCACTTTCATGCAAACTAGACAACCCGATTGTAGTTACATGCTCTTCATTTCTCTGTTCTGATTTTTTCGTATTATGGAGCTCTATCTGAATTCTCTCGCACGTCTAAAATGTTCCAGAATTATTGTCTGTCAGTCCAGAGATTTCGTTACCTGCTATTTGCAATAACATGTCGTCGTGAATACTACCTCGTCCATGTACCTACCAATCCACTTCCCTTCTCCATTGAGTATCAGAGTTCACACTCGCCAAACGCCGATGGCGAATCAGTGATAAAAGACCCAGAAACTCATCAATTAAAAGGGTAGAGAGGTAATGTAGACAGACATGTGGAAAGACTGACAAGAAAGGGGATTCTATTTCCACCAGTGTGTGGCACAGCGTGTGTTTAATGCGAG
The DNA here is from genome assembly GCA_963931925.1 of Onchidella celtica. Classification (NCBI taxonomy): domain Eukaryota; kingdom Metazoa; phylum Mollusca; class Gastropoda; order Systellommatophora; family Onchidiidae; genus Onchidella; species Onchidella celtica. The sequence continues at coordinate 41,140,526 of OZ007577.1, forward strand.
CAATTTATTTCTTCCTAACAAACTTTAGACAGTGACAGTGACAGATAACGGGTGTTCATTAGTTGTGTTCACAAGAACGGTAACTCTTGCAGGTGTAGTAGCCACCAGAGTGGGTGAGTGGCTTACCTGCCTTTACCTGTTGGGGCTGGGTTTGCTCTCTGTCAGGTAGCGTTTGTTACTTTCTCTCCTGTCTCTCTCTTCTTATGAACATACTAGCTGAGGTCCCCGGCCCTGCCCGGGATAAATCGGTTTGAATATTAGTTTCAGTTCTGGGTGGTTATTATGGACCTGCTTCATCTTGCCTGTTCCTATTTGTTTATTTTATTTTTGTTTGTTTATTTTTAAATAAGTCTTACTGCTTTGCCATTGTGAGTTGACACCCTGCGCATCCCGTACAATTGCATGATTTGCGCACGGGTTAGTGTGTTTGATAGTGAACACCTCGCAGGAAGTGATAACGAAACCTTAAAATGGCGAACCATGACTCGAAATAGATCTAAAATTGGGGAAACAATAAATTTCCAATTAAAAAAAAACTACACCGATTTGAGACTTCTATTAAAAACTGTGCACCCTTACATCCATTCTGATGCACCATATAAAATTTGAAGTCTGAGTGTTGAGTGGTTCAGAAGCCTTCTGCAACGAAAAATCTCAAGTCCACAAATATTAGTATAGATAACAATGTCTCCGTTAAAACTGGTGTCCACTGAAACACACATTCTCTATGAAGCTTTTCTACTTCACCTTTACCCACTCATGGAGTCGCAATCAATTCTGTCTGCCTAATCTTTTTATTTCCAGCCAAGGTAGAATCCAGCCACCAATCTACCAACTACAGCGATCATACATTCCCTGACCATCTACCTTCTATTCTGTTCACCTATCTACTACTGCTTACCTATATGACACTACCTACTTACCTATCCTATTGGTCCCGTCGTACTTACCTGCACACACACTTAACTACCGATGCTATTTACCCACCTTATCTGCCAACAAACCTCCCCACTGCCTTACCAACCAACTACCTAGATCTGTCTTCATACTGGTGTTAGATAGAACGAACAGCAACGCCCGAACTACGCGCTGACCGGTGTACGATGCGCCTGTAAGTGCAACACCCTTTAAGTACATGTGCTAATATCTCCGCATTGGGAGTATCCGCAGACTTACGAAACAAGAATGCTTATCTCGAAATGATACAATTATCATACCTAGACAGCCAAGATTCTGCCCGTATTGACACCCAGTTTGGAACATCAGTAAGGAATACTCTCATAGCACATGTCAGATACGTGAGAGCACTCGAGGGTATCAGACGCCGCTCATACTGACAAGATACTTCAACTGAGACTAACACAGTGATGTGCTAAAATTGTTAAAGTACAGACTCGGCTGGGTGTGGTCGTGAAAGTTCTGGAATTCATCTTCAGGTAGAATACGGCGTGTGTCATATCCTTCCGAAGTCTTTATATAAACAGAAAGGGCAGGTTGTTACACATAATAATTACTCCCTTGTACAACCTACTGTGATTTAGCAGACAGCTAAGTAAATGTTACTTTTAAATAATAGTAATATGACCATTAGAATAATATTATGTTGAAGTCAGAATAAGAAAGGCATACTTTGAAGCTGCAATGTCAATTGTCATGGACATTTGAGCAACTGTTGACTGAAGAAACCAATATTCCTGGCATTTTTGACAGGTGTTCGCGGCAGTTCTGCCGTGTTATGACAAAATACCGTATGCGCCAAAAGCAGTTTTACAACAGACGCTCAAAACATTGGGCACCGATCTCCACTTTGTTCTTATTTCATTTCCCTTCTTGCAGGACTTTAATTAACTATTTGTCGTACAAAATTATAGCCCTGATAGAAAGATACAGCACACTTAACTTTATAAAATGGGGTTAAAAAGCGAATTTGACCTAGATTGGCATATAATATACGGTCTTTTATCGTAACACGGCAGAGTTGTTCGCTTCAGGGCATCTAATACTAATAGTAATAGCCTCTTTCTTCTTGTTTCGAAGACATGGAGGCGTGCCTGCCATGCGATACTCTCTGTCCAAGCGGAGCGCCAACTTACCAAGGACCCTTTTCATTACACTACCTTAGAGTCTGTCATAAAGATAAAAATTAAAAATACATCGACTACATAATTAATGTCGGCTGATGATGCGACGAGCCAAACAAATTGAATAATTACACGAAACAGAGGTATCTCATAAAGAAGTTAACTGTTAAAGACAATAAATTTTCACAGTAAAGACATTTAAGCAAAAGTTAAAAGATCAAACCTTATGCTAAAGTGGACGCGGTTCTTCTGTAAGTGTCATCTGATCAGTCAGTGACAGGCAGTGCAGACCGTCTGACTTAAGAGGGACATAGCGGGTCGACTATCTGACCAATCCACGAGGAATGTAATTTGCTGGCTGATTCTTGCTAACTTAACCCCATCGTACGTTCAGGTCTAAAAGACCCGAGCAACGATGTCTTTCAACTCTTTGTATTTTTTAAATTATCATTATTAAAAATTTTTTTCTCGAAATTTCATGAATTCTCCAAGAACTTCTCCAACAAGAGCATGGTACCATTGTTTTGCAATTTGATGCACAAGCATATTCACAAAAGCGCACGAGGTTTCACTATACCGATTCGTACGTACCGGGCCTATTTGACCCGGACGTTTAGTACAGGGAAGAATACATTAAAATTCGCCCTATTCGTTCTTTGCATAGCCTTAACCTGTACTGGACATATAAAAAAAAAATAAAAACCTGCTCCATCCTATATGCACATTTTCTACGCCAGCCTTTTTTTTTTTTAAAATTCTTGAGTGACAATTACTGTCATATGCGGATGTTGCTGTTCTGAAGGGCTTTTCCCTCTTCTCGGACATCACACAGTCAGCTTGTATTATGCCTAATGACTGGTCAGAAACCATGACGCTTGCTGGCTTTTGACTGACTCCGCAAAAACCTAGCTTACCCCATTATTGCACCTTCAGCTGTTCCATTTTTTTTTCAAAAAATAAGAGCATAGCCTTGAATTTACCAAATTATAATTGTATGGAAATTGATATGAAAATTGTTTCTTCAGATAGAATAGCGATATTTACTGGTTTATCTGTCTAAAACGCATTTGAAGTGTGTGTGTGTGTGTGTGTGTGTTCCTGAGTGCATGCGCGCACGGGCGAGAGGAGGAAGGTACAGTGGCAAAACAATTGGTGAGCTTGAAGAATGAGGTATGTATGAATGCCTGTGTACCTTACTAAAAGCCAACCAGCCATGAAGACGACCTGGTTTATGACTTTTCCCCTTTAAAACCCCGAGACTCTTCCGTGACTGACAGACTGACATCTGTGGTATCAGGTCTGGGCATCGCAGGGTGTAGGGCCAGATCAGATATATATCTACAATAAACGGTCGTGACTCATCACTCCACCCAGGCATTCATCAGGAAGGCACTGGCGATGCAGTGTAGTCAAGAGCAGCGCGAACATCTTCGATTGTGGGGGTGAAGGGAAACAACTGGTGCCGAAACAAAACCAAGGGAGAACATCTAGCTTTTCTTTAGTTCAATAAGTATATGAGTTAACTTAATTGGTTTGCTTCGTTTATTTCACTTCACACAAAAATTGCGCTCTTCGCATTCTGTCCACCTGCAAAGATCTACTCAAAAATGGTATCTCTGACAATATTGCAAATTCATCATAGAAACAGCTATCGTTTTCAGTTACCAGACAGTTCTATAACAATCAAGGTCCGAGGTACGGTAATTCCTTTGTCAACCGAGCCTTGGTAAAGAGTTTCCCTCTCCTACTATGAGAAAGAGATTTTAGAGAAATAAGAAGAAAAACAATAACGACAATAACAACAACTGGACAATGGGTTAGTTTCACTCTACGTTATAGAGCCAGCGCTTGTCGGAGTAGTTTACTTTTTATATACCGGTATTACGGTACTTTTAACCAAACGGCAGCCAAGCATTGCAATACTCCCAGACATCAGAATTTTGGTGATGTAATTAAACATATCAGTTCACGTTACATTTTATTCATGGAGTATTTGTTCAGTCTGCAACTTCCATCTCAGGCATTTCAGCCCACAGTGGCATTGTTGAGACTCAAACGGTTCAGCAAGATACGAAAAGCAGAAAGAAATCTGACACCTCATTTCACATGACCCAATTCAATGGTTACTGTGTCTGGCAGGCCTGGGCTTACTGACGAATGTACTACGAGAAATGAGCTTCTCTGTGTATTTATAAATGAGATACTTTGAAACATTGCTGTGCGTCAATCTCTACTCCTCCGTTGTTAACAACTGTATAACTTTCAAATCAATTTTCATTCTTCACTGATTATCGTCTCCACTGTAAATTCACCCAAACACTGAAATGGCAAAATTTCTTTTAATTTGAAATTTATATCCCATCTGCAATATTCACTCATCAGTACAATTTCAACAGAGATTTTCATGTGTAATTTGTTCAAAACGAACACAGATAACGAATGTAGAATCTTGAACAAAGTATAATTTATTGGATCTAATCTTGATGAAAAAAGGTACCAGCTTTCATTAGTAAACTAAAACCTGGATGGCACCGCAGGCGTAGTTTTTAAATGTTGAATTCTTGTCTACCTGCTTCCGACTTTACGCACTGCTCCCACACCTCACTTATACCAATCACCCACAACATCACAGTAGCCCCTTGTGACCATACACTGATGTTACTGTAAATGAGCCTCACATTTAGCGCACAGTTCACGGGCAGCTGCAGCCCACGATCATTACCAGCGCCACTTCCAATCTTCTTCTGGCCTGACTGACATGTTGCGATACGACAGGATGGAGTCTTGTAGCATAAACTTGCCTGAAGTGCCCGGGGTTATCAACGCAGTGTGTGCAGTCAGTCTCTCTGGTGCAGACTAAGGTGGTTATAGGTACTAAGGCGCACAATTGGAAGACGCTGCCCTGTAGTTCAGAAACACTCCTACTTTCATGTACGAATACAAATTGTATAAATCCTCAAAAGAATGGTTTAAAAAAAAAATATGATGCCGCCTTGGTAAAGATAATGTGGAAACTTGTTAGGTTATAATCTGAGTCTTGGCCAGGTTTTCTCTCACCCAAACAAGAACAAAAACAAATACTATATTGCGATGTCTGCGATGTCTGCGACAGATATACTATTAAGTTTTTTCATAAATTTGATAAGAGAAGGGCGAAAAAAGGAGAGGATGGGGGTTGTAGGAGGGGCTTTCGAATATTTACAGCATCAACAGTGCTTCATTTTTTGAAAAAGTGTGAGATCTAAATCAAAGTTGAAACATTTGAAATGACTCTAGAATTTGCCGTATAACGTCACATTGTCTTAAGTGTATCTGCACAAATACAGCATGCCCTTTCGGGATGTCTGAAACATGCCTCTGTCAAGATGCCATTAAAGGAGAACAATTGACCGTAACCAACATAAATTAGCTCCTGGACACAAGAATCGAATGGTCAGTGTCACAATAATTTAAGTTTCATTAACGAACATAATTATGATCAAGTCGCTGTAGGTGAGGTAAGGGAGATGAAAATCTTTTCATGGGGCATGTTGGATCTCAGAACCTGGACAGTCATAGCCACCAAAGTCATGTTACTTGTGTTGTTTATCTGTGCAGATGTAGTTCTGAACGTCTCTCTATCTGTCGGCAAGCAAGAGATGAGCTGTTGTGTTATCACCTGCCAGGTAAATGTCGGTTTAACGTGAAATTCCAGGTGTGCATGATTTTCTTCCTGATTCAGTATGAAGGGAAAAGCAAAGATACGCATTCTGTCAGCATAACAGTGTGTGGTCTGATAGATATATATTCAAACCCTCAAGCTGACCATCTGACTGGGATACTGCAGGTCCAGCTGATAAAATGGGCATTTTTATCTACAGTCAGCAGATTCAGCATTCAACCTCAGATACCACAAATACCACCAACTCTATAAGCTAATCGTCAGTCTTCACAGATTTTTATGGAGACACGCAAAGGTCAAGTGTAAAATCATGCAAGAACAGAAAATCATCATCACCTTGGGAAAGAACTGGCACATCACCACCTTAGTTCTAGTTTGTTTTATCTCCATTTTCTGAAAAAAACCCAACAAAAACGGGAGGTCTTTTACCATGTAGAGGAGGTAAAACAAATGGACACTTTAACACTTGTTTAAAACGCGCTGTTTCACAGTTTCGATTTACCATTATGTTAAAACCGTAAATGTTTAACTTCGAATTTCTCGGTTGCGTAGGAAGTGGAGTTGAAACAAACAATAGCTAAGGTAGCGACATGTTATTGTTGCAAACTGTTAAGACATCGCCCAGACACAAAATTCTGATTAAACCAGTTAAAAGGGAACAAAAACATGTAGGTTATCACCATTCGCAGTGTCCTGCATCTGCAACACTCAAAGTATACGTCAGAACTCTTTTAATACTTTTGATTTCCCTAATTATCGGCCGCTTCCACTCTCTCCTCCAAACACACACACGCGGAAGGAAAGAAAAGTTGCCGAGAGAGAGAGAGAGAGAGAGATAAAGAGAGAGAGAGAGAGAGAGAGAGAGAGAGAGAGAGAGAGAGAGAGAGGGGAAGGAGAGAGAGAGAGAACCGGACGGCTGCAATCTGAAATAAATAATGTCAAGTGAAAACGAGAATGGCGCCGAAAAGGTCAAGGCCAAGAGCGTTCATTTCCACATCGCGTGCGCACGTGACTATGATGAGGAGGAAGGCAAGAGGCGGATAAGATTGAACCCGGATAACCAGGAGACCTGTCTTCGATTTCAACTGATTTACACACCTGGTCCAAGCTGTCTAGTACCTGACCTGGGAATATTTTGCTGACTTTCTCAGCCTGGCAAACTCACACGCAAAGCGGCCGTGATGGCAAGTTATGTTGCAAAGCCCGGGCGTTACATCGCCAGTATGTCTTCATGTAAACGATCACTGCTCTCCGTAACGACGCATTCTTTAGTTTTCTTGTCATGAAATGGTTTGTTTTATTTAGTCTGAGCTCTGTTTGCCAGCCCTTATGTCTGATCACTCTCTCCACAAGCCACCTCTTTGTACCACCAATCCAACCATTGGTCTATAAGCCTAGCTGAGAATGGGTTCATCTAACAGTTTTATGAAGATTCACAAGAAATTGGGAAAGAAATTTTTGTGATCATTTTAAACCTGTAATATTTGTATTTCCAAGCCTGCACTTTGTCTAAAAACTTGCACACTTTCATGCCTTAGCAGTTTTCTTCATAAATCATACTATATGCACAACATAAGATGCTGTAAGATGTCTATCACGTATGTGCTCTTAAATGCTCTGTGAAAATGCATTTCCCTCCTGAGATAACAAAGCGAGTTTTATCTTATCTTAGCTTATCCAGCAATTTAAAATGAAAGGAAGCAAATATATCTGTACTACTTTCAACTCTGCACTCCTGTCGCTGAGCATCCAACTTCGCACAGTTTGACGAAATTTAGCACTGTACTTTCGAACAACACTTACAAGAACACCTTCACCCCAGACCCACCACTGGTATACACAGAAAATTAATGCCATTTCCTGGCATGATGAAAGATCTAGCAAAGTACCGGGCTGACTAAAGACATTCTCACAGGAAGTGTAAGTGCAGTCCTGCCTGACACGTTAATTAAAGGGTAGACTTAGTTTATTGTACGAGTACCTTGTGTGGGCATCTGTGCGGCTGTAGTACATGACACATGGAAATAAAAAGTAATTAATTTTAAAGTGACTATCACAAAATGCTCTTGAAGGAATCTGTCTCTACAACAGTTTTTCTCAACCATTTTTTTTTAATCCAACACCCCACTTCTATTTTAAAAAAAACAACAAAAAACGTATGCCCTACCACGGACCAAGTTAGTATACAGTACAATATTATATGAAAACATTAAAAAAATATTTATATAAATTCAGTATGTATACAAACTCAAAAGAACTTTCAATTAAAACTTCGTTTTTTAAGTTTTATTCACTTGTTTCTTACTTCAATGGGAAGTTTATTATGAAATCCACTATGAAATCAAGAATTCTACGATAAATCCCAACGCCCCATGATGAAGTCACATGCCCCACCAAAGTATTGTAACACCCCACCGGTGGGGCATGTGCCCCCAGCTTGAGAAACACTGCTCCAGAGGAAGCTCAACCACATGCTGACGGCAGTGTTTAATCATTTGGCTCCACTGTCAAAATATGGACAAATTTCTATAAATTTTATATCACCGATGACCAGTAGGTAACTCCAACAAGAAAGAAGATGGGAATGTACAGGAAGAAAGAAAACATAAGGAGGAATCGATGAATTGTTGGAGTCTGTGAAAAACAAGGAAAGGAAGGATTGGAAGACAGAAAGAGAAAAAAAAAAAAGTAACGCAGGAAGATAGAGAGAAAGGAAATGGGAAACCTAAAAAGAAGAAAGACACCGCAAGGTGGGGTGAACTGAAAGAAAATAAAAGTTGGGGGCGGGAGTGGAGGCGCTTAGCCAGAAACAACAACAACAACAACAACAACAACAACAATAACAACAACAACAACAACAACAACAATAACAACAACAACAACAATAACAACAACAACAACAATAGCAACAACAACAACAACAACAAGAATAACAACAACAACAACAACAACAACAATAACAACAACAACAACAACAACAATAACAACAACAATAACAACAACAACAACAACAATAACAACAACAATAACAACAACAACAACAGCAACAACAACAATAACAACAACAACAACAATAACAACAACAACAACAACAATAACAACAACAACAACAACAATAACAATAACAACAACAACAACAACAAAACGACACGGCAGACACATATTGAGAGAAAGAAACGGAAAGACAGAAAGAAACAGCAAGACAGAAAGATGCAATGAAACCCAAGAAATCAAACAAAATAACCAGATTACCCACTACCCCCCCCCCCCTTCCCCCCTCCCCGTTCAACTAGAACCAGAACTAGACCAGGGATGCTAAAGACAACAAAGAAAGAGATCGGACGGCTCGGTGAGCGCTGGTGACGGAATGCTAATTTGTTTTATTTTCCCGGCCGCTCAAAAGTTTGACAAACCAGGGGGCTTTTGACAAGAAAGCCAAAACAGGTCGGTGATCGCTGACTCATAATATTCTCCCACACTTCCGGCTTCGCCCCCACCCTCCCCCCCCCCCCCCCCCCCTTAATTTTCTCTCTTGTCTGGGCAATTATCGTACATAAGGTATCGATATCCACAAATATCCCAATTTTTTCGCATCATGACTCATGAAAGAAGTAGGCAAATTACGTCGATCCGCTTTCCCCTGTGATCAGCTTGATACATGTTTTCGTTTGACTCAGTCAATCCTTAATAATTTTCTCTCCCCCGAACTAAGAAAAGAACATTTTGAAACAGCCATCACCCACTGGCGTTCACATTATATTATTGATGCCCCCTCCTCCAGCCCATTGCATTATCAACTCCAGGTCCAGCCAAATTAATATTCGCCCCCCCCCCCCCCCGGACTGTTCGACAAAAACAGAATGAAGTACAAAAATGCTAAAACTAATCCGAAATATAATATTATAAACCACAGAAAATCTATGGGGTCCCAGCAAGGCTTGAAGCAAAGACAAATCAATTAGGGCAAAAAGAAATACACGTTGTAGGTAGCAAAGCCTCGTGTAAGAAATATTACAGATGCGATACAATAAAACGGTTCTGGATCGTTCCGGCATTATTTCCTGTGCGAGGCTTTGCTACTTACAGCTCTTTTCTTTTCGCCACATTTTGTCTAAAACTAATCCGATGCTGGTAAGTTAGCGTGACACGGACTGTTTACCTCGCCAAAGAAATGAATGCTTGCATGACCACATAAAGAGATTTCATACAGCTACTCAGCATACAGTCTGACGGACAATATCAAGGGTATCTATCTCAAATAATCCTATTCACTTTTTGTTGTCATTTAAATCCATATTATCCCACAAAATACCCCCTTCTATAACGCTCTTGTTATATTAATTAAAATTCTGATGATAAGTACAACCCTTGGGATGGAGCAACGCCATAAAAGATCTTCAGAGGAATAAGGCACTAGTCAATATTTTTCTTTCTGTTTGTTTTTTTCTTTTTACAGAAAACCACGTGTATGTCAAGAATATCATCAAATCTAATAACAACTGATAAAGAAACAAAGCAAAACAAAGTAAATAGAAGCGCATCTAAATCATGTCACACAAAATCTGAAAAGACAAAGCCTGGTAATTCCCTGGTCGTGTTTTAACCACCTCTCACATATGACGTCATGCTGCTCACACCGAGCTATCCAAGATAGCAAACTCAGTTGAACTAGTGCACGTTCAGTGCCAGATGGGCTTGTAACACATACACATTAAACGATTAAATTTGGCTTTGTAGAAAGGCTGCTTCAGGGGCATAATGGTATTTTACATTATAAGCCATTGTTGAACAGTGAGCACCACACTCAGCATTATCTCTATTTGGCTTTGAAATCAGACCGCGCCTACTTAAGAACAAACAAACATTTACAGCAACAACCACCACCTCGGCCATCTTCACGACCGCCGCGGCATCATCATTACCGACCAGCACCACGACAACAACTACCACCATTATTATTAAATCATTCTGTAACATGACAAAACCATACACTTCTCCGCAAAAAAAGAAAAAAAATCCCTTCAATATTGAGATCTGAAAAAACTAGCAAGAGCATGACAAAACCATCCAGGTTGTTCACTGCCACAGAGACAGAACCACCAATACACTGCTGTGCTGACTCTAACACCTAACTGCTAATTTGAGAGTCTCTGGGTTTCGGATATCTTTACATTCTCCTCTTCTCTTTCTCCTAAGTACTAGTCACGCCAAGACCAGTGTAGTATAAGAGCCTTGTTCACGCCACGAATGGGGAGGGCGTAAAGAGAGGAGAGAGAGAGAGAGAGAGAGACAGAGAGACGGTGATAAAGAGAGAGAGAGACAGAGAGAGAGAGAGAGACAGAGAGAGAGAGAGGAGAGGAGAATAGAGAGGAGAGGAGAGAGAGAGAGAGGAGAGACAGAGAGAAAGAGAGAGAGACAGAGAGAGAGAGAGAGGAGAGACAGAGAGAGAGAGAGAGACAGAGAGAGAGAGAGAGGAGAGACAGAGAGAGAGAGAGAGGAGAGACAGAGAGAGAGAGAGAGGAGAGACAGAGAGAGAGAGAGAGAGGAGAGACAGAGAGAGAGAGAGAGGAGAGACAGAGAGAGAGAGAGAGACAGAGAGAGAGAGAGAGAGAGAGGAGAGGAGAGGAGAGAGGAGAGGAGAGAGAGAGAGAGAGAGAGAGAGAGAGAGAGAGAGAGGAGAGACAGAGAGGGAGAGAGAGAGCCTTCTCTGTTTTTCACAAATTGTAAGAAAAGGAAAGAAGAGAAAGAAAAGTCACAATTGAGTTCTTCTTTGACCACATTTTAGAAAAAAAATAAAATTTTCTGCCACTATAATTTTCAACGTTGCGGACACACCACAGAAGAGATCTTTTTTGGCCACTCACAGTATCGCCCACCATCAAAGAATGAACGGGCCAATCTCGCGTGCCGTTCTGCGAGTGTTTTGACAGGCTTAACGGTAGTCGAGCAGGCCATATTCGTGTCATGGTCAGATAATTCCTAATCTTGAAGAGAGAGAAAGTCCTTGGACATTTATCACCATGGCCCTTGAACAATCAAAGACTACCACAAATTACAACAATTGCAAGCCTCAGTCCAGGAAGTAAAAACTGCCGGCGGCCCTATCTACGACGCTGGAAGACGTTTTCATTTTCCGGTTTTCACAATCGCTTTCGCGTTAAAAGGTATTCACAAGATCATACAGCTTACTCTTAGTACTAATATTCAAAACACACACACACACACACACACACACGCCCAAACCACATACATACACATAGATAGATAGATAGATAGATAGATAGATAGATAGATAGATAAAATAGATAGATAGATAGATAGATAGATAGATAGATAGATAGATAGATAGATAGATAGATAGATAGATAGATAGATAGATAGATAGATAGATGGGATGGATGGATGGATGGAATGACGGACGGATGGACAAACAGAGATAGATAGATAGATAGATAGATAGATAGATAGATAGATAGATAGATAGATAGATAGATAGATAGATAGATAGATAGATAGAAAGATAGATAGATAGATAGATAGATACCAGAGATTACAAGTCATCAACCGTGAACTATGATTTAACACCAGAAAGGTAATAATTTTGTTGGCCTCGACGGAAAAGTGGCATCTGTCATTCAAGAAAACAGTTGGGAACGTTCAGTTGTGTATATCTATGTTCGGAATTGCTTTTTATGGTAAAGAGACGATAATTATAGTGGATAGCTGTGAAAGTGGTGATGCGGATCTTCCCCTCTACATCTTCTTATTCTTTTAAATCTCTCACCATCACGCTCCTTTCTTGGGCATTCTTCATGATACCAAAGCCGATACAATCAAGACAAAGGAATCATGCAGTAGGACAGTACAATGTGTATGTGTGTGTGTGTGTGAGAGAGAGAGAGAGAGAGAGAGAGAGAGAGAGAGAGAGAGAGAGAGAGAGAGAGAGAGAGAAGGCCAGTGCCAAAATCCAAGGCAGCTCAAAAGCAAAGAAGCTGTTTTCAAGCACTTCGATTTTCATGCTCATCATTTCTACCGGTGTTTGCTCGGGGCAAAGCGAGAATTGCACTTCCATTGCCGAGGTGCTGGGCTTTTTCTTTTTTCTGGTTTTCATTCTTTCTCTCCAGCTTTGTCCACAACACGGTCGCGCCTAGCACGAATTCACGCTGCTTCCCTAGCTCGGTTTTGGTTGCTGGCATGGTAAAGGGGTAATTCCGCTGCAAATACAGAACTCATCACTAGGAACTATCTGTTTCATATTCTCACTTAAACTGTCTGAAACTTCACTCTCCCTCTTCTCCACCCGCGAGTTTCACAACGTAAAGCTGGGTTTTCATGTGTACGGAAACGTCCAATACATTTCAAGTGATGAAACAGAAAGAATGTTTTCATGTGTGTGGAAATGCCCTTTCCGTACAAATGGAAACACTCTTTCTTTTTATTATATGGCGGAGTTTTGACGTTTCCGTTGCCGTACACATAAAAACACAGCGTAAAGCCTGGATATTTATTATTATCTCTTTTTGCGTCTTTTTGTACGTGTTTTTTTTTTGGTACCATGTCCAATCCCCTCTTCAGCACAGTGAGGCTAGGTCAGGGACAACGCTTTTATTCCAGTCAGGCTGCTGGCGAGTGAATGCTCCAACAATACCCTGAGAAATGAGTTACAATGGATCCCATCTCCAGGGAGATTTGAAACTGGAATGTCTCCCACCAGGTCCACAAGCTCTAACCATTGAGCCTGCTGGATATATCGCAACCTTAGTTCTTGTTTGTTCTAAATCCACTATTTGCACAACTGAGGAATTCCACGCCACAGGTTTGAGTTTTTAGTTTTACGATAAGGAGTTAAGAATAGATCGGACCTGTGAAACAACTTGCCACAACGCATTTAAACCAATGTCAAAGTGTGCATTTGTTTCACCTCTCCAACATGCTAAAAAATCTACAGTTTTTTTTCAGAAAATGGAATTACAACAAATAAGAACTGAGGTCGCCATATTGACAAAACATGTCCACACCCCCCCCCCCCCTCAATCAGAGCTGGACAAAATGATGAGTCCCGTGCTGCAAATGTTCATGTTGATATGCAGGTCAGACACTCACCTTTTTGTAGGCCTTGAACACGTTACATTTAAAGACGTTGCTGGGCCCGTCACGTGCGATGTAACTCCAGATCTTCAGGTCCTGAGAGTCGTGAGACACGTAGAAAATCCTGGAGGACAAAGCACATGTCAGAGCACATGTCACAGCATTTGTTAGCCAAAAAGACACGTGAGATATCGGCAAATCCTGAGTTAGGGGGACAGACTGACAGACACAATCATGTAATTACACACCCGGACAGGAAGAAACACAATCACAACAGAAGAAATTCAGTCGAGGTGGCAGTTTGAAATTTCGAAACTCAACGTTCTGATAACGTCATCCCAGTATGAGTATGCCTAAATCTTCTCTCTGCTTCTGAAATCCTTTTTTGTTTCGCTAAAGCCCTCCTATATTTCTACATCCAAAATCCATCTGTCACTAAAAAGTCATCCTTCATTCAGAAATTCGTTGTTAATATTTTTAACACTAATTTTTCATTATCTAATCCTCCCTCTGGCCCTAAATCATATCATCCGCCTTGCTACATCCTCAAATTCCTCTTCTGTTCCCAGATCCTTCCTTGATTACTCATTCATCCTCTTTTGTCCTTGCATCTCTCAACTTGCCGTTCATATCCTGGGACTCCAGCCAATCCCTCATTTTGTTCTGCACGAGTGCATACGTACTTTCCCACAGTGCCTATGACACGTACAGACAAAACTGATCAGTTCCGTCGATTTCAATTTCTGTCAGTTTTGTCTACCTGAGCGTTCTATTACACGTTCAGTTCTGTCTCACTGAACTGAGTTGCTGAGAGCCAAAAGGTCTTGTCAAACTGAGAACAACTCACGTAGATTTTTCCAAGTTAAACTTTTTGTGATGTTTTAAAATGGTGAAGAAGACAAATAAAAGCATTTCAGCAAAAGTCGGTGGATGTAAAAATTACTATACTATAGAAACATGTCAAATGATAAACGGGGACGGAACTGACATTATTTAAAAAAAAAAAAAGAGATAAAGCATTCAGCTGAGTTCTTGGCGACCCATTTAGCTAATTTTGATGTGTTGATCACCAAAATGCCCGTGGTCTTTTGATTTGATCAATAATTCAAATAATCTGTAGTATAAAAAATCGATTGTGTCCAGTGAAAGGTTCAATGAGTCAGCATTTCCGTTAGCCACGCCCCAAAAACTGACGTTGGTCGGACTGATTTTTCAGGCGCTGTCTGATATTCTCCATCTGTTGTGAGAATTTCACTTTTTTAATCAGGTTTCCCTATTATACATTACGATTTGTCGAAATTGGAGGAACTGATCCGTTTGTCTGTACGTGTAATTAATAGGCCCTTAATCCTCTTCCGTAGCCTATGGACACTTGGATTGCTCAGCGGTGAAATACACCTGCCCCCCCCCCCCCGCCCCGTCTATTTACCTTGGCACTCGCAGGCATAGCTCTCCTTTTCTTCTACTTCTAGTAAAAAGACTGTGAGGACATTAACACCCCCAAAACCTTTTCCCCATGGCCTTACATAAACTGAAAAAAAAAAAGGGGGAGGGGGGGGGGGTGGGGGGCTGTTGGTGGCCATATGTCTCTATGTTTGTTAAAACTACCAGATATCTATGTAAATCAATGGGATTATAGGGAATGTTGCTTTATGCATCAACTCCAAGAAAACGCCAGACCATCACCGTTTATATTACACTGTCTGTAAGACAAACCAAAGATAAAACTGGCGTCCTGTTGCTCTTTCCCCCCAGTAATGCTGGCCTCTAATTTCATTGTCTGGGGATGCGCATATTATATTATTCGCCCACATTTCTTACATATTAGTCTGAATGTTCTTTTCATTTTCCCACAAAAATGAATATTTTTTTTTTCAAGATGTATGCGATTTGGAAGGAGGCGTGGGGGAAGGGGAGAAGATTTAGGGGGTGATTAAAACTTTGCCGAATGGGAGGGGGAGGGGAGGGGAGATACAAGCGTAGCTATACAGATGGATGTGGTCGTACCGAGATAATATCTCTGACTGCCCACTGACCAAACATTTTCTGAACAGTGGAAGACGGATTTATTTCATACCGGCCTATATTTATCATATTCGCACACGTACACACAGATGAATTCATTGAATAAATAAAACTAAATTCATGGATATTATGAGTGTGAAAAAAGATAACTCTTCACTTGAATTTAACAGGTCTTAAAATTGTCAATCTCTCTTAAAAACGGAGGTAGAGAATTCCAAAACTGAGGCCCTTTGAACAAAAAACAAAAGAAAAAGAGTGTTCACCCGTGGTCTTTATTTAGAATGGTTAACAACGACAATAACAACAACAACGGCAACAACAACAACAACAACAGGATAGCACTGACCATGTGATCTAAATTTCTCTCCTTACGCTTGAAGAGGTAAATTAAAGCTTGGCAATGCTTACACAACTTGATAGTGTGATATAGACAGCAGACCTCACCTGTAAATTGGATGATGCATGACCAACAATCTGCTCTCTTCTATAGAAAACTGTGATTTCTGTGAAAAAAAAAAAGAAAAAGAAAAACAGTCGATGTCAAACAGAATAAATGAGAGCTACAGATTTCCTGTGGGCGGTAATAGTTAGATAGTTATAATCCAGCTATGAGCCGAGATGGCACGTGTAATTATTTGACCTGAAAATGGAAATTACAAAGCCTAAACCTCTTGTGCAGACATAAAAGACGCCACAAATTAAGGTAATTTAATATGGGTTTTAAGTATAGCTCAGAGTTTTTAATTGAGGTTAATGAATGGCATTTAAAAAAAAAAAAAAAAAGCAGCATTTTGCTGTCCAAAAATGGTTGAGTAGCAATTCCGGCTAATTTGCGAAGGGGGGGGGGGGGGGGGGGAGAGGAAGGACAAAGTTGACGAATTTTACCAATGCACACAAGATCAATGAATAAAGCAACGGGAACATAAGAATACATTAATTGAGATGAGGGAGTAAGTGGAATGTGAAACTGTTCCGTTATGTTATCTGGGCTGGAGACTAATACAAGGAATAAACAACTGAGACAAGTAGTTGCAACTGCATACAGTTTTGCATATTATAATATTATAACAACCACCAGACGCCCCCCCCCCCCCACAAGACAAGGGGGACAAGGGGGACAAGGTGGTCTAGAGGCAAGGTGCTCGCCTCTCATGCCAAGGGTCCCGGTTTCTAAACCCGGGCAGTGCAGGCATGTTGGAAAGTGGATTTTTCTCATATTTTCAAGTCCCTGGTCCTATTGGGGGGTAGGATCGAGTAGTTCTTGGAAATTGGATTTTTCTCATATTTTCAAGTCCCTGGTCCTATTGGGGGGTAGGATCGAGTACCTAGTCTTCTCGGATAAGGACGAAAAAATTCGGAGGGCCCGTGTGCACGTTGCGCACGTTAAAGATACCTTGGCAGTTGGAAATCGTAAAGAGCAGGCCGAAAGGCCGCTTCCCGGGCAAAATTGAAATTAACAGATTAAAATTTATCCATATCATCTCCCCCCCCCCCCCCCCCCCGCCAGAACAAGAAATAATAAAACAAGTAAAGTGAGGTGTAAATGCCAAGGGCAGCGAACCTCCTAAAATAAAGACCTCAAATCAAACCCCCCTCCCCCTTACCACACTCATTAATCAATTACTTTAAGACACTACTTTGTCTCGAGAATACACATATAAAAGTGATTATAGAAATTATTCCCTTGGTATTAGTATGGCGCCATTTATACGATTATTTCATGATGTTAATTACACCACTTGGCTCATCACTGACACACAACTGAAAGATTCACTGGTCTTGATTGACTACATCAACAGCGAAATGTAGTGTTTTACAAAACTTTACGACAGTGACAAATAACGTAAAACCTATAACATAAAATTCTAAAGGACAAAAGAATTCACAATTAAAAACAAAACAAAACAGGTAAGCTTTTTTAAATAGTTAGGACCTTTTCTAGATAAAATTGTTTTTAAAAAAGGAGGGGGGGGGGGGGAGAGAAAGAGAGACCAGGTTTAACCGTGACTCCACGACTTCTGGGTTGAAATAAAAAAAAGAATCCTCTGTGTAATCAAGATCGCCTGCCAAAACTGTCGGAGAAAAATCCTGTTCTCAGGCAGACCTGAAACTGATTCTAATGGGTACATTCTGCCAAACAACAACAACGACGACGACGACGACGACAACATCAACAACAACAGCAATGACGGCAATCATATTACTGAGACTATATATTCTATAAATAAACCCAGTGGGACAGAGACATGTCAGGTAGTCCCGAGACTTTCACGTATCCCTAAAAAAAATTTAATACACAATTAGCATTTTCAATCGACCCCTGACATTAAAAAACGATATTTCACCGAGGGACTGACGCAAAATAAATATCAACAAAAAACGTCCTGGACCAAATTGGATCCAGTGCCAAAACTGTTTATGACAAATTCGGATGGATGAATTGATACCCTGTCATTATTTATTCATGTGTTGACTCCCTGGGAGATGATTGAAGAACTGTCTAGCACAAGTCACGTGAGAAATGCATGCTGATGAACTAACAAATTTGTTCTGAGATGAAAACCATTACGCTCGTTATTGTTTTGCGATTCGTAAACATATCGTGGACAGCCCAGGCGGGCACGCTGTAATGAGATAGGAGGACAGATAACTGTTTTCTCGATCATCATACAAACGCAGGCATCAATAACTTGTTGGCAAAATGTGGGCAAATTGTCAGCGATAAAGTTAGTTTATTTTTGGTATATTCCCTTGAATACAAAGACTAGCTCAGGGATCAAAATGGCCTTTCAGTAACAGACATGGACAATCCCACGTGGAAACCACTGTACCCGCAAAACGTACGTAACAAGGCTGCGGTGAACCAGATCAGCATCTGCACTAGAACAAAGATACTTGGAATACCACACATAACGCAATGCCTCGTAAGAACGTCAGTTAGTTTATCTCCTGTTCGCGTTGTACTCTATGGTTAAGAAAAATCCAGAATTTTTTTTTTCTCACGCGTGAGGCCAAACCGACAAAATCTTCAAACTGACGTCCCCGGGAGATAAACAACAGGCCACTGGTTAGTGGCACATGTTGGGGATGGACAATTCTCAGGAGTTAATGCCTGCACCGTGGTACCAGCAACTCCATCATTAATATCGTACAAATATTTTTGCCAAAATATGCCCCGGAAAGGCCAAAATAATCATTTCATTACATTTACGATGATGCAAATAGTATGAGTAAACAAACATAAATCGCACTCTACAATGCATGACCAAAGAAGTTGATGTTGTGCTATTATGAACACCGCAGCATAGACCCGTGTATGCCATTTTCCCCTGAAATAAACTCCAACCTAAACGTTGTTAAAAATGCTAAAGAAAAAAAATAATAACGACAGGTGTTTGTTGATCCATTTCCCACATTAACATAGAAATCTAAATACCCATCGACAAAACAATTATAAATTCATATTCAAGCCTTACATTTGTACTTAGTCAGAAAAGAACCGAGACGACCAAGGGAATGGATGACGTGAGAAAAACACACGGTTTCACCAGGCCCTAAAGTCACCATAAACTGACAACCAGTCAGTGATAGACGTGCCGACATTTCGACACCCGGGGCCCGTCCCTGTAGAGTTGAGCACCCTGGGAATTCTCCTCTGATTTCTCTGCCCTCTGAACTACTCAGGCTATGACTGTCCCGACTATTTACCTAATAGTTCCGGGTATTGGCTCGTTGGGTGGGACAATCATTGGTTTTCATCGCTTCTGATCCCAAATACCAGTGCCAACAACGCGTTTACAGAGTTGGAAACCGGGAAACATCTTTGCCAATTGCTGTCACGTTATGTCTGAGTATTGAAGGAACAGAATAATTCGGCTAATCTTGCGTCTCTTGTTTTATATCAAACATCGATGTCTGACTTGAGCCGACACCGTAGATCTATACAATATGATATTATCATCAGCCTAAAAGGCAATTTGAAATACTTTCTGTTTTCATGCTTAATGTAGTATACTTTTCATTTAATGGAGCGCAGTTGCTTAGCCTCGAGATGTTGGGAAAAAATAATTATAACTGTTGCTTCATCATTTCTCTCTCTTTCAGTGTCTCTCTACCAGTCTCTCCCTGCTGCGCACACATACACATAATCACACTGTGATCAAATAATTATAAATGGACCTTATTTTCAGTGACCAGTACAGAAGATTCACAAAGGTCATCATGAAAATGGTTTAACTTGAAACACATGATCCTGCAGAATAAATTAATAGTCAGATTTGCAGTCTTTGTCCTGGTAGGGTCACTGCCCTTAGCATCTACACCTAAATTAATTGTTAGAACGTGACGTAGTTAGTTCAAGTCATCTTAATATCAAAATATCATTCTCTATAATGTCGAAATATTTGTTACGCTATTCTAATGCCCAGGGGTAACATTTATAATTTATTCATAAAGGCCAGGCAGGAACGGTAATCAATTCAATTTGTTTGGCTTCACTGCCAGTGCATCTAGGTCTTGACATATTTCTTTACTCGGTTACTGCCCTTATGCGCTCAGCCTCAGGTTATCGGCCTTGAATGTGAGCTGAGGAAAATCCGACTGGATAGAATTGTAGGACCTCAGCACATCCAGACATGGTCTCTAATCTTACCCCGGGCACGTTATTTAGAATTGTAAATTATCAGAATATTTACGGCAATGTGATACCTTTTCAATGGCAATGGGTGAAGGCGATAGAGGAATCACTTTAATAAATCCATTCATTCACCCCTCTATTCACACGACTTCTCTTCATGTAACCGATATTAATCTCTCTATCCACTTCCGTCTCCATCTCTGCTCTATTCATCAACAAGGAAGAGTGCCGCACGCCTGCATGCACGCATGCACACACACTCACTCTCTCTTTCTGTGTATCTACTAAGCCTACCTGAGTGAACGAGTACGAGAAAACTGACCGTAAATATACAGGACCACCAAGACAGTTTCGGGACTATGCAAGATTTGGTCTCTGAGATTTTCTTCACAGAAAATTCATGTACATCTGCAAGGAATACAATGAACTGTTTTTTCTGCTCAAGCCCTAAGTGACTCACCCACCAAACCCCAGCGTCTATTCCTTTGCTCGATATTATTATGTAACAAGTTACTCCCCTTCATTTTAAGAGACTGCTTTGTGAACGGTGATATAAGAGGAGTAATGCAGATGATAAGGATGATGATGGGGCCACAAAGACATGGATCATAGCTGGGATAGATAACATTGAACCACGGGGTCACTTGGTCATTATTGATCTCTGCCGTCCACATCTGACAATTTTCGTACTCTGTCTCTATGTGCTTCATCTTTCCATCCATTGGTTCATGTCTATCTGTATGGCTATTGATTTACCACTTTTTCATTTGTCCATACACTTCTCCATCTCTTCATCCACTCATCCACCTACTCACCTTCCCAACCATTCACACGTCCATCCACCCATCTACCCAACTAATAATCAGCCCGTCCCAAATCAAAAGCTAACAAAACGCACCCAGGAACTTACCCACTGGCACGCCCAAATCACTTGAGCAGATCAGCGACCGTTAAGTCACATTGACTGGCTGTCAATCTGTCTGTCTATGTTTGCCCAGCCCTCAGCTAACTATCTCACTGTCCGCCCATCTATGTAATGGGCTGTCATTTATTTAGAGAGCCAAGTACCGGCTCATAACAAATGTCTGTCTATGGGTCTTCCTGGGTGTTGGTCTGTCTGCCTATATGCCAATAGGCATGTCTTGCACTACTGGAATCGTGACTGACTGAATTGCAGGCCAGCTATGTGGACAGTGAAAGTACAGGTGGAATGGAAGGGGGGGGGGGGGAAGAGAGATTGGGAGAAAAAATGAGAATTTGGGGGGGGGGGGATTGGGAGTAAAAATGAGAGACAAAATTCACTGCCATTGCTAAGCAAGCTGAAGAAAAGATTGGCGATGGGACAGGGGCCGTCGCTTGAAGTTCAAGATTACCGACATACACTATCAGGAAGCAATCTTTCTCGCTTCTTTCCCCCACCCCCCGGCTCTACACAGCTGTCTTAACACTGCTCTTTCTGCTGGCCAGAAATTTTTTTTTTTTTTAACCGGGACTGCAGAACAGATAGGACGAGGGAAAAATTGCCGTAAAGGTAGGCAGACCAACCAACAAAAACACACTAATTATTCGCACAATCTTTCACAAGATACCTTTTTCTTCCTGAGCGTGACCTTGACCCCTTCCACGGACACTGTCAGGACGACCTTTTTCTTCTTAATGGCCTTGGCCTTGAACTCGTACTGGGGAGATAAAAAAACATACATCAGTGAAAATGAATGAAGCAATGAGATAAATGTAAAAAGAACATGGGTATTTTTTCATGTTTCCACTATGAATAGACATGTACTCAGTAATAACCTAGATCATCATCATAAGCATTATTTCACTACAGATCGTGGTCATGGATCGATAATGCAAGTGGAAAGATCAGGGCACACGTATTGTTCTTCTGCCTGCAACTTCTGCTATGATGAAAGAGTTCTCTAACTGTTCCTTCTTAGGGCTGATTTTCTATTAAAAAAAAAAAAAATGAGTAGGAACTATTTCCGACCTCTGCACACAATGTTATAATATTCTATAGAAAAAAAAAGCAAGCAAAATAAATAAACGAAAAAGCAAACTGCAGTTTGCAAAGCCAGACCCCGGAACGAATAACAAGAAAACTATGCAGTGATGGGTAAAATAAATTCCAAATAATGAAACCAAAAGAAACTACACAAATTCCCCATCGCCACGGACCTTCATGAGGCGTGCAAAAGCTGGTATAAACTGGAACTCTTTGTGTATCATGTAATCGGCCTGGATCCTCGCAAATCGTCAAATGCCGAGGAAAAGGTCATAGAGTAGAATAGCAATTATTTCACCATCGACAATACAAATACAACAAACTGGACATTTTAGGGGCCATCCATAAAGTATGTACGCTCGGATTGGGGGATAGAGTGGTTTGTGAAGGGGAGGGGGGGGGGCGACATGTAATAAGCGTTCATGGGGGGATGAGAGTGGAGGGTCTGGCTAGCGTACGAATGTTATGGTAATTAATGAAAAACTTTCGTGCTGTTTAGTTTAATTATATTTTTTTCAACAAGTAAATTTAAGGATTATATAACAATCCAATAATATAAGCTATGTATCCAATGTATTCAATGAAGCTATCAAACATCTAGGTCATATCATGAACATGCACCACTGTAACAGCCGTACGCTGCTACAAGAAAGGGTTGGGGGGGGGGGGGGTAAGAGACTAGAGACTGAAGCCGCTCGTATGGAAAGCGTCCACGGGTGGGAAAAGAAATGGCTAACATTGAGCGCACATACTTTACAGATGACCCCTTGGCTAAACTCTTCCAGATGGGCCAGCCGTAATACAGAAATAACTGCAGTATTCCCAATGCATAAAAGCCGTGAATAAATACAACAAACAGAAAGTTTCTATTGCAACTCTTTATCGTGCTCGATAATATCTCATTTTCCACTGACCTACCAAACTGTGGCCCCGTAGAATTCTTAGATAGAAGGAATATAAAAGAAGAATGATGCTTGAGTAAACAGATATTTTATCTATGATTGGGCACTGAATGGAAGAAATGATGAGGAAGAATAAGACGGTCTTACAGCTGGAATAATGGCTGAAAAGAAGGGTGGCTGGCTGGAACCAGCGCAGTTGAATAGTTCTGGTTTCACCAAAGATCATTTCCTGTAAAGATCACCGGGTTTTCTCTCACTGTGCCCAGTAAGTACCATTACAGACTAACGATCTACGCCTGTGTGTGCCCCCGGACCATATTTTAAATCCTGTTCTACCAGCTGGGACAGACTAGCAACATCTGATTTCCCCGCGGTCTCGTAAACCCGAGCAGAGAATAAAACAACTTGAAATTGAAAGAAAATGTTGAAGCTCACACAATCTGGCTACAGAATCCCTAAGTCACATCGCAGCTCCCGACACTGAAATGTTTCCTTCCCTCACCACTTATGTAGAATTTTTTTAAAAAAGGGGTGGGGGGTGGGGGGACAGGTCCCATTAGGCCTTGGCACAAAGTTAAAATGTCTTCGCACAGTCGGGGGTTAGAAACAAAAAGCAGAAAAAAAACAAACTGTGTGCAGATTTTGGTAATTTGTGGGAGATTCACAGAGGATTTGAAAACGCCCAATAGTTAATTACCTTATTTTCAGTTTGAAATTTTATGCCATTTTATCATTATTTTGTCAGCACCAAATAGCTACAAACAAAGCTGTCACAGTGACGAAACTCGCCCTATACCACCCAAATAAACCGTCGGGTATATGCCATATTGCTGTCTGTGCATGTTTGCCTTTTCGAGAAAATGAGCACTAAAATCTGGTCGTCAAAATGGCTAAAAGGCATAAAATAATACATCACAAACATATATCTTCGACAAGCTTTTAAACTGATTGGAATGAAACTTATATCTAATGAAATTGTGAGTGAGAGAACCACTTTAATGACAACATCTCAAAATCGGCAAAGTGTTGCATACAACAATATGGCAAATTAAATATACTCGAAATATACTCCGGACTGCTGCGTATGGTTACAGGCCGGAAGTACAAAATATAATTATTCTGAGAGAATAAAAATAAAATAAATCACGCAAGCTTTCGGCCACTTATAATCTCT
This sequence comes from Onchidella celtica, assembly GCA_963931925.1. Lineage (NCBI taxonomy): Eukaryota > Metazoa > Mollusca > Gastropoda > Systellommatophora > Onchidiidae > Onchidella > Onchidella celtica. The sequence goes on from OZ007577.1 coordinate 41,165,098, forward strand.
TCTGACTAAAATGCTCAGATTCAAGATGATAACCATCATGTAATCCTGCTGGGTTCTGTTGTCTGGTCCTAGAGCGTGGCGTTTCGCAAAATGTACTGCTCGGCAGTAGGAGCTGTGCAATTGGTAGAGTGGCCGCTGGGCAAACAAACATCTTAGTTTGATGCCCTATTACATATGGTTTTCTCAACTATTAATCTATTTTTCTCCTGTCAATCTTTTGGTTTCTATATCTATTAAGTGTTATCAGCACCCGACAGGGAATGGAAGATCAGCCTGCAATAATCACGAGTTGCTTCACTTGAATCTTCGTCGCTTTGGGAAGAAACTTTAATTAGATAAGATAAGTTTGGCCATCACAAATTCTGCTAACTAGATAGTATCCTCTTGCATTAAAAATGTAACCTGTGGACCTAAATCAAACGTGTGTGACTCAAGGTCTGTCGAATACGGTCGGTCAGTTTCTTACAGAATATGGAAAAGGCCACCCATAAAATATCTAAGCCAATTTTGGTGACTTCTGGCTCTCCTTCCCCATGTATGCTTTTCATACGCTTGGCCTCAAACCCCTCTTCCTCGTACAAGCTCACGGCCATTAAAATGGTCGATGTTCATGACAAGTCCTTGAAGTTCTCAAAGTTTGAGTGGCATTTTGCATGCACTGTTTGATTGTTTCAATGTGAACAATGGTGTATGTTAATTGATTAACCCCCCCCCCCCCCGTTGTATTTCTGATGCATTCTTCTTCTTCTCATTTCCTCTTACCTTCCCCCCTTTTCTTAAATTCCCTACCGTCTTTTAATTCATTACCATAATTGAAAAGTATGCATAGGATCCCTTGTTCCCTCCCCCTCAACGTACGCTTTTCATACGCTTGAGGCAATTCTCTCTCCACCCCTTTCGAGCGTACATGCTTTATGGTTTATGGATGGCTCCAAACAGAGTCTGGAATGTACTGCCGAACTGAGTCTCTCTCAAGTAACGAGTCCAAACTTGTATTTATTTAGTAAGCACTGACGCAGTGGTCCAGTTGTTACATTGCTTGATCACAGTGTGAGATGCCCCGAGTTCGAATCCTGCACTGGCCCATGTCTTATCTGGTTATTTTTTTAAGGTGTTTTCCAAACGTTCTCTGGTTAGCAACCACAAAGAGACCCCAAGTTCCGTCTCTGATAATAAATATGATCTCACTGTTCTTCCCAAGCCCCCCCCCCCTTTCACGCGGGATAATGTAACCGCTCTAAAGCTCTAAGCAGCCCTCTACTCATCTAGATGACAAATAAGAGACAGACAACGGGGGGTAGGGAGTGAGGAGGAAGACTTTCAGATTGATCGTACAAATTTGGGCTCGGAACACTAAGTAAGCCTGAACAGCCCCGCTCCAAAACAAACGGTGAGATGGAATCCGACATGTTCTTTGGTTAAACTAGGGCTGACCCGCGTTTCCTCTCGGGCGGCGCTAATGGGTTAAGTAGCGCTTCCCCCCTCGACATGGCGGTATCCATCTTGTTCAAACACGAGCTCAGCTGAGTGGACACTGGTCTGGGGTTCATGGGCCACAACCGCTAATGTCCACCGGTCAATTACCTCCTCTTGTCCTCGCTTTTTGTACGGGGTTGCTCCCCCTGATGGGCACGTTAAGCACCAATTCAACCTCGTCTTGCATTTATCCAGTTACCAACCTGGATTTGTCGCCCAATAAGAAATCAGTGCGATTTTGTCCACCCCCACCCAATTTCTTCCCCTCTCCGCCGTCTTTTTCTTTCTGATCTCATCTCCTCCATCCATCCTTGTACCCCTGACTGTTTGTCCATCTTTGCCAGTTTCTTTTTGATAATAATAATAATGTATAGCATTTATATAGCGCATATCCATTTAAAATGCTCCATGCGCTTTACAGAAACAACATGTCAAGCACAGAGCAGAATGGAGCTGCCTGCGAAGCGCTCAACACACTGCACTGCTTCTTTCTCTCTCCCTGTCTCGCTCACTCTCTCTCTCTCTATCTCAGAGCAAATTGTAACGCAGCCTGTTAGGCGCAGTTCACAACTCACAACAGTTCGCAACTCACAGCAGTTCACAACTCACATCAGTTCACAACACACAACTCAAATAATATTTGAATATTTAGTAATAACTATATCTCATATAATAATGAATAATAAATTTTGTTGTTGCTGGTTTGGGGGGGGGGGGGGGGAATGATAAGGATAAATTTTAATCTATTAATTTCAATTTTCAATTTTGCCCGGTTTTACTTTAAATGCATCGTCTCAAATTTCCCTCATTTACTCATTTATTTCTATACCTCCTTCACCTCTGACAAGTTCATAGAGGAGGAGCAGGAGGAAAGTGTAAGGACTTGTACAAGGGGGGGGGGGGTAGGCGAACGAGGTCCCAGAGTGGCGGGCGGTCTCTGCCATGTCAGAGAGAGAGTGCGAGAGAGAGAGAGAGAGAGAGAGAGAGAGAGAGAGAGAGACCTCTTGTGTGTTCCCAGAGTTAGTTACTGTATCACAGTATCTGCAGAATAGACAACACGAAACTCACGGAGCTGCGCTGCTCAAGAGGAAATTAAAAACCATCAATCACTGATTGTGTCGCTAGGACCTGTCCCCCATCCCCTTCTGGGGGGTAGGCTTGAAAAATAGAAAGCACAGAAGCAGAATGGAGTGAAAAAGAGATATCAGTGGAGATATGATGAAAGAAGAAAGAGACTCGCCGAAATAAAAATTTTAAAAAAATGCTGTATTCGCTTAGATAGATAGATAGATAGATAGATAGATAGATAGATAGATAGATAGATAGACAGATAGATAGATAGATAGATAGATAGATAGATAGATAGATAGATAGATAGATAGATAGATAGATAGATAGATAGATAGATAGATAGATAGATAGATAGATAGATAGATAGATAGATAGATAGGCGGGCGGACAGACGGACAGGTTTTTAGAATGATTCAGCTGGGTAACACTAACAGCAATGTTCTGCCCATCATGGTTCAGGTACGATGTCTACTCGTCAAGCTATTAGGTCAAGGGCATGGTTTGCCTACGTGCGCCAGAGCTAAAATCACAACTGCACTTACACATAGTTGTAAAGACTGTGTCAACGAAGGTAAAATAAAAACAAGAAGGTTATAAATAGATAATCTAGTTCACGTGAACTCTGACAGTAATTATGGTATGAAATGTCTAATATTTTTTACAAGACCATTGACAGATCAGACGGGGATCTATGACACGTTATGAGAGAGTGAGAAAGAGAAGACATTAATCTACAGGAGAAAATGAGAAAGGGAAAACACCAGGCAGCAAAATATATTTTACAGTAGAGTTTTGACAAAATGAAACAAATTAGTGTGTATTTATAAAACTCGTGACCGAAAATTTCAAGAGAAATACATTTTTCCTTCCTGTCCATCTTTCCGGTCACGTAAGGTTCTTGGTACGGGTGTACTTTCCTTTCTATGGTCGGCAAAGAACCCCTAGCACTTAGCTCTGCAGGAATCCACACTATGTCTTTGGTCCTACCAAGCGTGAGCAAGTCTACAAATCCTGGTACCGTTACTCTGCATGCAAATGTAAACTTGACCGTGACCCCAGTGATACAATCTTTTGTGAACGGACGAGCTCGGGTTTACGGGTAGATCATATCGCTTGCGACTGGGTGCAGGGGCCATCCGTTCAATAGTCTGTGCAGACGCAGCTGGGTAGGGTTGGGGAAGAGGACGGCGGGTAGCCCAGTGGCAGTGTAGGTAGGTGATGGTGAAATAATTAGGCAGCCTACCAGCCAACCACCCAAGCAAGCATGCAAACAAGCATCCAAAACCGTCTATCAGCCATTCGCCCACTGACACATTCATCCATATATCCATCTACTAAACCGGTCACCACCGAACCACCGACCGGTCATCCAATCAATCGACTTGTCAACGGACCCACCAAAAGACACAGACCCTCAACAACCACCCCCACCACCTAACACATCTATGCCACACCATCCCCCCAACGCCCTGTCGTTAGCGTTTCCTAAAACTGTAGTAATCGGTCCTGACTACTTTTCAGGAGAAGCATATTAAAATTGTTTTATTTTAGAACAACTTGTTGTCTACTAATGTTGAATTTTTGAAAGTTTGCCACTCGATTACTTTTCGTCCTATGAGTCTATAACCAAGGTCATTCGATGCGGCTTTGAATGTTGCTGAATATATATTAATTATGAAAATCGATTTTTCGAAATTTGGAGTTACCGCACGGTGACGAAATACGTGTATTACAAAAACATCGCAAAGAAAAGCAACAACGAAACAACCAAGCAGCTCCTCAGTGTTTAAGCAAATGAATTCTCTGGCTCACACAAACAATAGAAGAAAACGAAGCAATAAATCAATATACACAACACAACCTGGACATTGGCCAGTAATGGTCAGCCAGCACACAGTGCCAGGACAAGGATGCCCACACAACCGTTACAATATGCACGTGTGGATCTATCCAACCAGATTTATTGCAGACAAAATTACGAACGCCCAAAAATCCCATAAATCATTTCATCTATTGAGGAGCTGCTCACGAGCAATGAACGATAAAACTAGGGCAATAAAATCCTTTTACAGCTCAGCTGTATACATCTCAGCACATTTGCATAGAAAATAGCTTCCCAAACCGGGTGAGCTTTCAAGTATGGAAAGGGAGAAGCTTGTGTGTAATGCTCTGTTATCTACCGCCAGCAAACTCGATCCATCGTCCTGCAGTTATTTAGCTTTGCCATGTTATTCACAAACAGACAGATAGACAGACAGACAGACAGGCAGATAGATAGATAGATAGATAGACATAACGCCAATGTTTGTCATGAAAGAAAGAGGCAGTATGACAAAGCGTATCTTCCTGGTGTATTTTTGTACTCCTAGAAAGTTAGAGTAAATAAAATTATATCCCCTCTTCTCTCCCCCTCCTCCCCCCCCCCCCCCCAACCCAAAAAAAATCCCGTTCTCATTCCTCAAGGAAAACTAAGGAGGAATCGTGCAGCTTTACGCACTGTTACTTTAAAAAACGGGGGGGGGGGGGGGGGGGTGAGGGGATCGTTCCTCCGTGCTTAGAAAAAAAAATCAGGAAAAACTGGGTCCTTCCATTTCACAGTTTAGAAAGCAAAACGCTAAATTATCTCGTTTGCTCCAAACTGTGCTGAAATTTGTAATCAATGAGTTGGGCACAGATCAAAGGCAGGTCAATCAGCCCTAACAGATCAAATTGTTAGCCTTATCATATACATGCACGTAGGCTTTTTGTTCTTACACTTTTAGTGGCGAGAGAGAGAGAAAGAGGGGGAGAGAGAGAGAGAGAGAGAGAAAGAGAAAAAAAAGAGAGAGAGAGAGAGAGAAAAAGAGAAAGAGAGAGAGAGAAAGAGAGATTCGCATGCATATTTATGACATGGACTCACGTTACCATTTATAAAATTTTTATGTACACCATTATAAATTTTATTATATAGTATCAATACGTGTTTGTTTTGTATTCTCATGCTATCCACGGAAGAAGGAGAGAGAGAGAGAGAGAGAGAGAGAGAGAGAGAGAGAAAGAGAGAGAGACAGAGAGAGAGGGATAGAGAGAGACAGAGAGAGAGACAGAGAGAGAGAGAGAGAGAGAGAGAGAGAGAGAGAGGGGGGGGGGGCAAAAAAAGTGACAATCGTTTTGACATTTGAAAAATTGATGAGTTTTCTATTTCCGCTGGCGGTGGACAATGACACTTTGTCAAGCCCTTCGTAACTAGTGGAGCATAGAATGATGACACATTATGGGAGAATGATTTATTGAATTTGAGCTAAATGATCGTAGCAATTAGCGTCAATGACATCAGTACATCGCTGGGTACTTTCCATATTGTTGTATGTTCATTTCTGCCTTTTCGAGAAAATGAAGATTGGAAGTTTGAAGAGTTGTGTAAACTCAGGGTTCTGTTCAATATGCTTTAAAATCCCAACTTGCATTAAAATGCCCACGAAAAGTACACTCATGTGACACTTATACATAATAAAAGTAGGAATGAGAGAACCACTTCAGTGACAAAACCTCAAAATCGGCAAAATCTCCCATACAATAGTGTGACAAATACCTCTCGATATCCTTACAGTCAGTTCCACCACTGGTCCTCAAACCCCGAGACATGGTGCTAAATTTGGATGCCCGCTGCCGTGATGTGACACTGGCACGAAAAACTGTAGATGGGGAGAAAACTAACAGTTAGCCAACAAGCTCAAGAACACGTTAATTTGTTCTGTGTTGATTGCCCACTGGCTAACAGTACCGAACAAGCTGGGATATAACAGCCGATATTAAAGGCCAGATTTAAATCTTTGGGGGCTCGGAGCACTTCAGACTTGGGAGGTATCTCATATTCATACGCAAACATTAAAATGCATTGCAGAACATCAAATTTACACATTGGAGTCCGTCTATTACATATGACTAGAACTGAGTAGTTATGCATACCAAAAAAGTTTTATACTTATAATGTATACAATCCCATGTCAATACATGCCAATTAAACTTCAAGTAGATTTTTAGGTAAGTCAGATGATCAAGAATGATGGTTTTGCTGTCATGGTACGTTTTAGTTTCCATAGACAGCAATGGCTGACCCAACAATTTACATAACAAAGTTGAACAGATTATTGTATTTTTATATAGATCCTTCTAACAGGGGAGATCAGGACAATTTCACCCCCCCCCCCCCCGCATTACACCCAGACAAATTCTGCCCTGCCCATATCATGTGGCTCTCTGTCTGTGAGCCTTTTTGGAAGCAGTGATAGAACAGTTGCGAAGAAGACAGAAGTGACGAAAGAGAACGGGGAGAAAGAGAGTGGGAAGAATAGTAAACGCTGGGATGACAGAAAAAAGAAGAAAAGATAAATACGCAGAGAGATTGAGGCAAAAACCAATATACATGTACTCCGAAATGCAACTTTAGACTTTCTGACTCGTATGGCAGTGAGCAAATGTAACTCGGACGAAGACCGAGAAACAATCAAGCCCGCTGAAAACTAAGACTTCGCTGACATTTTGTATGGGATTTCAAAGCGGCGGGGGTTTCATCATCACACAATGCTTTTCTCTATAGCCACTAGACATCATCGCCATCAATCATCATAATCGTCATCTTCTTTTCTTAGTTCTTGGGCTAGATCAAAGTGGCAGTCGTCTTTATATCTGGACTCTAGCACAAGTGACAAGAACCATTCACATGTTCAAGTCTTTTGCTACTGAATTAAGGTGCCCTCTGACAGGCAAGCAGCTACATCACAATGTCGTGGGTATTTTATGTTAGGTTATTCTGACATATTTCCCCAGGTAACAAGATTTGCGAATCAACTCCTCGTACACATGGTCAAATGATTAGCTATCGATTTGTATCTGAACACGAATATAAAATATTCATGTGGTTTTTGATGTTGATCCGACTGATTGAATACTCCATATCTGTTTATCTCCAACACAGTGAGCCAAACCTGATTTATATAGCCACGCACAAAATAAACTGTCACCCTCCTACCCCCTTTTCCCCAACCCCTGGTATGCAATAGATAAGAAGAGAAATAATGAACAGAGAGAGAGGAGAGAGAGAGAGAGAGAGAGAGAGAGAGAGAGAGAGAGAGGGACAGACAGACAGACAGACAGATAGACAGACAGAGACAGAGGATACACAATCGTTTCAGTTCAAAATAAATCAAAACGCAATCTAGTTTCCCCAGACAAGCATGTTTTTTTTTTTCTGTTCTGCACTTTAATCAAATATAATAATGTTTTCAGACAAAGTGGAAATGCATAATATGATAACAAAATTGATCTGCTGAGTTTCTACACAAGAATAATTGTAAACGAAAGAAAATACATGGAAGACTCCATCTTGCAGCAAAGTTGCCATGCCTCGCTTATAACCATTATTAAATGTAGCCAAAAAAAGTGTACTACTTAGGAACAAACACCAATATTCCAATCAGTTTCTAAGAACATCATTTATTTTATTCTTCCCGTATAGCGTGCGGCTGGCGAGAATTGAATCACACCACGCATAAATCAAAGTATGCAAGAAGACAAGAGTTGAAACGAAACAGAGAACACCCACCGGATTATAAAAATAGCAAAGGTCAGTTCAGGGACAGATAATGTTCCAGATTGAATAAGATAGTCGTCTATCTACTACAACACTGTATGTTTAAGCCTGTTCCACCCTCTGTTGTGTTCCAGATCACGGTCTATCACTGCTGCCAATAAATCAAATTTTGGATGTTGGGCACTTTGACTACAGGATGGAGACAGAAAGATCGAGATGTAAAACTAAGTGCTACGAACATGCAATAACAGCTCTGTGTTTCGCTATCCATAATCATCTTGTCCTCTTTCCTCCCAATCTCTCCCCAACCATCCATCCATCCACCCATCTACCCTCCCATCCATCTATCCAGTCATGCAACTGACGCAAGGGTAGCACACTCCACAGGCCCTTCAATACCTGACAAAACATCTATCAAACACTGCGCTATTTCCACCTCCGTTTTCAGTCTAGTAGAGAATTGTTTGTCCAATTCGTTCATGGACAGTAATAGACTTGTAATTCATTGTCACAGTCTCCATTCTTGTAAACAGAAATGAAAAGACGCTGTGTTTCCCCAGACGCGCAACGGCAAGAGTACTAAGCGTACGAGGGAATAATTTCACCCAGGCGGCAATCATAGTCCAGATTGATTCAGAACTGAAACCCTTTAAGAAAAGACCTATTAGGCGACAGATTTACCTATGGAATCAGACAGACGAAAATAATTTGAAAAGGGAGGCAGCAACTTTTGGCAGTTTCTTCATGAAATACCACTCTTCAAAAACTGACGCAAACAAACTCTGGGACTGTATCAAGTTAAATCTGAACATGATCATGGAAAATGTCCCAACAAAAATGTCATCCACAAAAATTCACCAACCCTGGATAAATACTTTAACGAAAAGATTAGTTCGAAAAAAACATAAATGGTTAAAAAAAATGAAACAGTGCAACTCCGAACGAGTGAAAAACAAATATCTAGAAATTAAAAGATTGACCCAGAAAGAATGCCGGAAAGCTCATAATAATTATATCCATGAGATGATAAGTGATACATCTGATAACAGTAAAAAACTTTGGAGGTATGTGAAAAGTAAAAATAAAGAAAACTTAGGAGTAGCCGCACTGATCGATGAGAGAGGGCACCCACAGCAAGATGCCCAAAAAAGAGCCAATATCTTAAATACCCAATTTTGTAAGGTCTTTTCCGACCCAGGGGGTGTCTTCTCGGGAGAGCTGAGTGGTGCCAAACTGCCGGATTTGGATGAAATATATGTCACAGAAAATGGAGTACTGAAACTTTTGGAAAACCTTAACGAAAATAAAGCTACAGGGCCTGATGGAATTCCCGCCAAATTACTGAAACTCTGTGCCAAGGAAATTGCCCCCGTTTACACTTTGTTATTTAGAGCTTCAATTGAACAAGGAAAAATACCGGAAGACTGGAAAAAAGCAAATGTAGTACCCATTTTTAAGAAAGGAAATAGAGCTAGTCCTGAAAATTATAGACCAGTCTCCCTGACATCAATATCCTGTAAACTGTTAGAGCATATCTTGCACACCAGCATCATGAAGCATCTCGAGAGACACTCGGTTTTAACACATGTACAGCATGGTTTTAGAAAACACAGGTCGTGTGAGTCCCAGCTGGTCACAACTTGCAATGATTTTGTTAATAACTTCAATAACAACAAGCAGACTGATACCATCTTATTAGATTTCAGTAAAGCATTCGATAAAGTGCACCATGCTAGTCTATTGACTAAACTAAACCATTATGGAGTTAGAAACAGTACTTTGAAATGGATTAAGTCTTTCTTAGAAAACAGAACACAGATAGTCGTCGTTGACGGAAAGTCATCCAATCCTGCAGCTGTTCTCTCGGGAGTACCCCAGGGTACCGTAATGGGCCCCTTACTATTCCTAGTTTATATTAACGATATGCCAAGTAAGATCTCTCCAGGCACTAAATTACGACTGTTTGCTGATGATAGCCTTCTTTATAGAATAATAAACTCAAAAGAAGATACGGAAATCCTACAGAAAGATCTAGACAGTCTACAAAAATGGGAGAGGGACTGGCGTATGGAATTCCACCCCAATAAATGCCAAGTCCTGAGAATTTCAAATAAAAACCACAACATCACCTCAGACTACTTTATACACGACGAAAAATTGAGCGAAACATATGAGGCTAAATATTTGGGTGTAACATTGGACAGAAAACTTACATGGAGCCAACATATTAATATCACATGTAACAAAGCAAACAGCATACTAGCATTTCTGAAAAGGAACATCTCTAACTGCGATAGGAAAGTAAAAGAGAAATGCTATAACACCTTTGTGAGGCCCTCCCTAGAGTATGGCTGCAGTGTCTGGGACCCCCATTGTCGAATAAATATAGACCAACTGGAAAGGGTCCAGAGGAGAGCTGCCCGCTTTGTGACGAATGACTATACTAGAAGTAGTAGTGTAAACAAAATGATGAGAGACCTTCAGTGGACACCATTAGAAGAGAGGAGAGCAAAAAACAAAGTAAAAATATTTTATAAGGGCAGGGAAGGAAATACCCATATCCCACTGAACCACCTCACCATTAATACCAGAGGCAACAGAAGGAATAATATAAAATATAACATCCCAAGCTCACGGGTTAACAGCCATCTTTATTCTTTTTACCCTAGTGTCATCAGGATGTGGAACAACCTCCCGGCAGAAGTCCAAACACTACCGTCTGCAACGACTTTCGACAATGAATTAAAGAACATAATTATCCGTTGCAGCTACCATTGTAACTAAAGTGCGGGTTGTATTTCTGTGCACAATCTGGAAACCAAGAGATATTTATACCAGAGTTATTATATACAAAAGATTTTACACAACTAATATATTTTCAAATGGTCTTAACATCTATGAAGGTTTTACCCTGCTTTTAGCCTCAGAGGAGCGACGTTGAGTCGCATATAATAGTGCAGTTGGGGGAATCGTCTTCTAGACGTGCCAACTATGAAAGAAGAAGAAGAAGATCCTCCCCCCCCCCCCCCCAAAGAAGAAAAAGAAAACAACTCAAGGTGATTCATGTAATATTAATTAGAATATTACATACTTCAGACTCATTATTTCAATCATCAACTGCAAGAAACTGAAGTCCTTTCTCACATTTATCATAAGAGATAAGTCATTATTTAATTTTAATAAAATTACATACGCACTGTAATGTCCATTCAACTTGCCTAAGCCACTCTGGCATACTCGCTTACCTGGCATGTTATTATTGTTATGGTTACCACAACGGGAGTTTCTATAAATAAAGAAAACACTACAAAATCTGCTATGGCTGCCTCCTGAATCCGTTATTGCAAGCCTGTCCATGTCTAATGTTAATATAACGTCATAGACATTATATTGGCGACGAGGATACCCGAATCTCACAATATAAAGTGGTAGATTCTTTCTTTCAACGTTTCTAGCTGTTTAAAGTACCATAATTGAACTAGATGTAGATCTAGTGACGAGTGTGTCGAGCTATCCACAAAGCGCTGGGTAGGCCTCTATACGTGGTTAAAACGACTACGGACAGCCTTTCCTACGCCTACGTTTTTAGGTCAACAAAAGAAGAAGGTATCCATAGATCTACAGTGACATCTGTCCTCAGACTAAAAACAAAGTATGGCTAATGCACTGCCGCATTTCCCTCCTTTTAAAGTTAGGGAAGATGAACTATCAGCTGGAACCAGGTGGAAGAAGTGGCTCTCCAAATTTGAGAACCTAATCGTAGCTATGGACATTTCATCCGAAGAGCGTAAACAAGCCCTTTTGATGCACTATGGCGGTGATGAGGTATTTGACCTAGTAGAAACCTTCACGCCAGAAAGCAAAGAGTCATACACTTCGTTGAAAAAGGAGCTGGAAACATACTTCACACCAAGAGTCAACACCACGTTTGAAGCATTCAAACTGAGGAAAATGAAACAACTGCCTTCAGAAAACGTAGACCAGTTTCATGTCAGGCTGAGAACCCAGGCAGCACTCTGTTCCTTCACAGATGTGGACAGAGAGATTTTAGCGCAGCTCATCGAAGGCATCATCTCATCGAAACTGCGAAAAAAAAGCCCTGCGCGATCGGCTAACACTCAATCAGCTGATTGCAGAAGCAAGAAACGATGAGTTAACAGAACAACAGACACGACAAATTGAGTCTGCAGCTGACTCAGCGTGTGCTGTGGGTGGGAAAGGTGCACACACAAAGAGAGGGCCGCCCAAGGAGAAATGGAAATTCAACTACAACAACATTAACAAAGCACCTGCTGCTAAACACCAGAGATGCAGAAATTGTGGAGGAATATTCCCACACCCACCATCCAAACCATGCCCTGCCAAAGGTAAGACGTGCATTGCATGCAACAAAACAGACCATTTTGCTAAGGTATGCCGTTCCTCAAAGAAAGTTTACGCACCGGTAAATCACGTGGCAGATGACAGCGACAGCGACGGTGTGTTCACCATAAAAACATCAAAAAAAACTACCCCGGACAGTAGTATCGCTGTACGACCAGGATATTGATGTCATCGTGGATACAGGAGCGTCAGTGAATGTCCTCACAAAGAAAACATACGAGAAACTGAGACCAAAGCCAAAACTCGAGCCCAGCTCTACACCCATTTATGGGTACAACACTACAGACAGGCTTCCTGTGATGGGTTCCTTTACCTCCAAGGTATTTCACAAGCAGAAACAGCGACGAACAGATGCAAAGTTTTACGTGGTTGAAACTTTGGACCGATCATGTCGAAACCTTCTCTCTGGCGCAACGTCTGAGGATCTTAATAATAATAATAATATATTGCATTTATATAGCGCCCAACCCCGTAGATGACAAGCTCTGGGCGCTTTAACAAACTCTTACACACACACACACACACGCATACACAAAAGAAATTCAAAAATATTTACTATTGTTGCTGCCGAAAAACACCTAGCCTAGTTTGTCTGAAAGAAATGGGTCTTCAGATGGCGTTTGAAAGAACCAATGTCATTAATTTCCCTGGTTGTCTTTGGAAGAGTGTTCCAGATGGTAGGGCCAAGAAATGAAAAGGACTTTTCTCCTACAGTGGACAGATTCATTTTAGGTACTTTCAATTTTGTAGTGTCAGATGATGATCTTAGTTGACGAGATGGAACATAGTAATCAGTTAAATCAACTAGGTACGATGGAGCAGTATTATTGACACATTTGTGACAAATGGATGACAATTTGTACATTATTCTTTTCTCGACTGGCAGCCAGTGCAAACTCTGCAGAAGTGGCAGTGCTGAATCTCTTTTCTTTTTCTTCAAAACAAGTCTCGCTGCATTGTTTTGAGCAATTTGGAGTTTTCTAATATTTTTTTGTGAAATTCCAGCCAAAAGGGAGTTGCAATAGTCAAGCTTTGAAAGTACAAAAGAATTTACTAAAACAGCCGCAGTTTCAGTTGAAATAAGATGTCTGATTTTACCAATTTTCCAGATTTCCATGTATAGAATACGAATGAGGTGACTAACCTGAGATGACATAGAAAGATTTGAATCAATGTAAACCCCTAGGTTTTTTACTTTTTTTGAAATTTCTATTGAATTAGTGCCAATTATCATCTCAGTTCTGTCCACTTCTTGCAGAACCCGCTCACGGCCTAATAAAATAACCTCAGTTTTATCCTCATTTAGTGCCAGTTTGTTTTGGTTCATCCAGCTTTTAATTTCTGTTATACAGTTTCCAGCCTGCTGCAGAAGGCTGTCAACATCGCATGGCAAGGCAGAACTGTAGAGCTGGGTATCATCAGCATAGAAATGATATTGTAAATTAAATTTCTTTATTTCATGTACAAGTGGAATAGTATAGATAGTAAACAAAATAGGACCAAGCACTGAGCCTTGTGGTACGCCATACTGAAGCGCATAAGAAAAAGATCTTATTTTGTTGGTTACAACAAATTGGTGGCGATTTGACAGGTAAGATTCGACCCATTTAAGGGCGACCCCTCTGATTCCAAACGATGTTTCTAGCCTTCTGAGCAGGATTTCGTGATCGATGGTGTCGAATGCTGCTGATAGATCCAACAAATTTAGCAGAGTAATATTTCCAGAATCTGCCTTTACTAATATGTCATTCATGATTCTTAATAGTGCAGTTTCAGTACTGTGGTTACTTCTGTAAGCAGATTGAAATGGTTCCAACAGGTCATTATTTCTCAAATGACACATTAGTTGTTGTAATATCACCTTTTCAAGGATTTTTGAAAGAAAAGGAAGGTTTGAGACGGGTCTATAATTTTTCAACATGTTTTGATCAAGAGTCGTTTTTTTCAAAAGTGGTGTTACCCAGGCTGTTTTAAAATAATCAGGGACAGACCCACTTAAAATAGAGTTGTTTATTATTTTTGTAATAGTTGGAACCAGTTCATCAATACAAGATCTAACCAAAAATGTAGGAATAGGATCGAGGTCACAACATTTTGATGGCGATGCCATGATGATAGATTTTACAGATTCATTCGACACAACACCAAAAGTGTCTATAGGATTTCACTGAAACTCATCAAAATGATCAATGGCATCAAAACTGTCAAGATTTTCTCGGATAGTTGTAACTTTTTTACCAAAATAATCAGCAAAAACATTGGGCAACAAATTGTTCTCGTAAATTGTGGGTAGAGGTGTTTCCTTTCTTTTCCCTGTGAGTTCATCACAAATACTAAAAAGTTCCTTACAAGATGTAGAATTTTGAAGTTTAGTGACATAGAAGTCTTTTTTTGCAAGTTTAATAACACATTTCCATTTGTTCTTCTGGTGTTTGAAAATGTCCTTGTGGACTGTAAGACCTGTCTTTAACCATTTCCTTTCTGCTTTGCGACATTCTGCTTTGGCTGCTTTGACATCTAGGGTGTACCATGGAGCGAACGGTCTGTTGGAGATGGACCTGGTCTTGATAGGTGCATGTCGCTGTAGTAGATCTTGCTGGATGTTATTATAAGATGTGATGTCGCCTTCAAAGTTCTCGAGAGCATTGGCCATTTCCGTCTTGAAGGCATTGATGTCGATACTTTTTATGTCTTTGGACGACACAACTTTTTTGATGATATTTGGCTTTGCGAAATCAATATCGAGTACGATGGTTTTATGATCCGAAATGAGTTTTTCTAGGACGGCGGTGTTGGTGAAGGTGCTCAAGGTTTGTTTGATGATCACTAAATCTAAGATGTGACCAGCTCGATGAGTTGGACATTTGATTATCTGAGACATGTTGCATTGGTCGATAAGTTCTTTAAGTCGTTTTACTTCAGATGATGTTTCAGAATCAAAATGAAAATTAAGATCACCCAAAAGAACAGGGTATCCTTTCTCGCAGGTTAAGCGTGGTAGGAGAACTTCAAGTTCACTCAGAAAATTGGTTTTACTGCCTGACGCTCGATAAATGCAGACAAAATGAAAGACTTTGGTGCCAAGATCTAATGATAGCTCCATAATCTCAAATGTTTCAGGTTGGTAGCTGGTTTCCGGTTTAATAACAATTTTTTGTTCAAGTGATTTTCTGAAAATTACAGCTATCCCGCCTCCAAGACGATTTTTCCGAGGAAAAGATTTAATTTTGAAATTAGGAGGTGTCAGTTCATCTTCAATAATAGCATCACGCTCTTTCACTAACCATGTTTCAACGATAAACAGTAAATCTAGATTCTTTTCGTGAATGAGGTCCACAATGTCTTCAGTTTTATTTCTAGATGACTGAGCATTTAAATAACCAACTCTTGGCATAATTTCGTTTGCCCTCAACCTTCATATACCAGAGGACCTGTATGAAGGATTTGGAAAGATCAAAGGCATCAATGTCAAGCTGCACATTGACAACCAAGTGCCCCCAAAAGCTCAGACATACCGCAGAACCCCATATCATGTGCGGAGGGACGTTGAAAAGGAACTTCACCGTCTTGAACGAGAGGACATCATCGAAGCTGTTGATGGACCCACACCATGGGTTAGTCCCATCGTCGTTGTTCCCAAAAAGTCTGGCGGAGTTAGACTTTGCATTGACATGCGAGAAGCTAACAAGGCAATCAAGCGAGAGCGACATCCCATGCCAACGATTGAGGACATGATAAATGATCTAAACGGATCAACCGTCTTCAGCCGCATTGACTTGAAACAAGCTTTTCACCAATTAGAGCTGGACAAGGAAAGCAGGTTCATCACAACTTTTTCCACCCATGTCGGACTAAGACGCTTTAAGAGACTCATGTTTGGAGTGAACGCTGCTCCAGAAATGTTCCAACAAGCTCTCAGTGGCATTCTTCATGACATCCCAGGCGTCACACACTTCATAGACGATATAATTGTCCATGGCAAGAACAAAGCAGAACACGATGAAAGCCTCAGAGAAACACTCGCCCGGCTCCGACAAAGAGGGGCAAAGCTGAACAAAGAAAAATGTTTGTTTGGTGTCCATCAACTATCGTTCTTGGGGCACATATTTGGACAAGACGGCATGTCACCAGAGCCTCAAAAGGTCAAAGCTGTCACCAACGCAGTGCCTCCAGCTTCAGTGTCAGAGCTACGATCGTTTCTTGGTATGACCCAGTTTGTGTCGAGGTACATAGACGGATATGCTACCATCACTGAACCCCTCAGGAGACTCACCGGGAAGTCACAGGCGTGGACATGGGGAAAAGCTCAAGAAAAAGCCTTCAACACTCTGAAGGAAGCACTCACCAAGGTCGGAGTAATGGCATATTTTGACCCCCAGAAACACACGGAGATCATAGTCGACGCATCTCCGTGCGGTCTTGGTGCCATGTTGACTCAACAGGGCAGAGTCATTTGCTATGCCAGCCGTGCTCTAACAGATGTTGAGAGTCGCTACAGCCAAACAGAGGGAAAGATGCTGGCTGTGGTATACGGCGTTGAGAAGTTCCACATCTACCTGTATGGTTCTACTTTCACCGTCACCACAGACCACAAGCCTCTTTTGGGCATCATCCGCAGCAGCAAACCATGTTCAGCACGGATGGATCGCTGGAGATTACGCCTCATGCCGTATGAGTTCACCCTTAAGTACAGCCCAGGCCGAGATGAGGCTAACCCAGCAGATTACCTCTCTCGTCACCCATCCACGAAACCAAGCAGAGACAACGACGGGGAGAACTTCATTCGTTACGTGACAAACGCATCGATTCCTCATGCCCTCACACTCAACGAGGTCAAAGAAGCTACAAGCCATGATGAACAGCTACAAAACGTCATGACCGCCATCATGTCTGGCAAAATGGAACGCCAAATCTGTAGCGCCCTTCAAGCAGTTGAAGGATGAATTCTCGGTCCATGATGGAGTTGTCCTTAGGCAGAGCCGAGTTGTCGTCCCAGCAAGTTTACAGAAACAAGTCATCAAGCTAGCACATGCATCTCATCAAGGGGTTGTAAAAACGAAACAACTCATTCGTGAGAAGGTCTGGTTCCCGCGCATTGACAAGATGGTTGAGGACCATCTAAAAGGATGCATTCCCTGCCAATCATCCACCACCAGTCCCAAACAACGTGACCCACTTCAGATGACACCACTACCCAAGCGTCCATGGGACGAGTTATCCATTGACTTTGCAGGCCCATTCCCTACGGGAGAATATCTCCTCATCGTCATTGATGACTACAGCCGTTTTCCTGAGGTGGAAATCATCAGTTCAACATCAGCACGTGTGGTGACACCGAAACTTAACCAGATATTCGCAAGATTCGGAACTCCCAGTGTCTTGAAGTCAGACAACGGTGCTCCATTTAATGGAGAAGACTTTTCATCTTTTGCTAGGAAGCTGGGCTTCCACCATCGCAAGGTTTCGCCTTTGTGGCCAGAAGCAAATGGAGAGGCAGAACGATTTGTTAGATCTTTGAACAAATTCGTTCATACCTGTGAAGCAGAGGGGTCTAACTGGAAACAGGAACTACCAAACTTCCTCCGCCAGTACCGAGCCACTCCGCACAGCTCCACCAAAGTCTCACCTCATGAAGCACTCACAGGCAGAAAGATGAGAACTACTCTACCTGAGGTCATTACCGACCAGACGAAACTGGCTGAGAACATCGCGGACAACGATTTGTCGGCGAAGATGCGACAGAAAGGATGCGCTGACACCAAGCGAAACACTCAGCAACATAAACTACACCTAGGAGATGCTGTACTGGTACGTCAGCCGAGACAAAACAAGCTCTCACCTCCCTACAATCCAGCACCCTACATTATCAAAGATATAAAGGGGAGCATGGTGACAGCAGCTAATAATCAACATTCAGTTACCAGAAACTCCTCGTTCTTCAAAACTGTCTCAGTTCAAGAACCAGAACCTTTGGTACATGACATGCGGGAAGATGACATTGATAGTCTCCCTGGAAAACCTGAAGAAGACCAACCATCACGGTCACACGATCTGCAAAAGCCAACCCAACCTCTCTATCCAACGGGGTTGCAGGTCGAGCAACCAGGCTCACTAGATGTGGACGAGGTCCCATCCTCTCCACCATCTCCTCGTTTAAAAACACAGATAAATCACCCCAACACTGTAACTAGAAGCGGTCGTATTGTTAAACTGCCCGCCAGATACACCACTTAGGAACGATTGTTATACTGAGGATTCTTACCATCGTCCTAGCATTTAAGAATTATCTCCATGATGTCTCAAGCCTAGATGACAGGACGGATAAATATGAACCCTTCCCTATTTTAAAATTTAATTGAAATTATTTATCTAAGTTGGAGAGGGGCGTAATGTCCATTCAACTTGCCTAAGCCACTCTGGCATACTCGCTTACCTGGCATGTTATTATTGTTATGGTTACCACAACGGGAGTTTCTATAAAGAAAGCACTACAAAATCTGCTATGGCTGCCTCCTGAATCCGTTATTGCAAGCCTGTCCATGTCTGATGTTAATATAACGTCACAGACATTATACGCACGATCATCAACACCGGAAATTTGTATTAAGTAAATGAAAAGCGGAAAAAACACTTGGGTTTAGATTGAAAAATAAAGGTCAGCAAGTGTTTCGTTTCAAGAGAGAGAGAGAGAGAAGGAGAGAGACAGACAGACAGAGAGAGAGAGACAGAGAGAGAGAGAGGTGTAGGTATGTAAACAGATTCCGACAGGTTGCAGGTGCTAGGTGTATGTAACTCGAGGAAGCTCTGTTATATCTCCATCATCGGTGTCTGACAATAATTTTATTCCTTCTGACCCCTTTTTTCTCAGTTCTTTCCTATTTTTTTTTTCTCACTATGCCCTTGAGTTTTTTTGGGTGCTTGCCCTCCTAATAGGCCAAGTCTCCAGCTGGTTGCCTCTCCCTTCTGTCTGAAAAATCCTTGCTGGAGTTGTCTCCGCTGGCAGACTTTCCATATCATTAAAATTCACGGACCGTATGGCCCCGCCAGGCTGTTTGCGTAAACAATTATTTTTGCATTCAGTAAATGAACTATCTGGTGATAATGCCGTGGGGGAGATTATCTCCTACCATCTACGAGAAAATGTTTTTAAAAAAACCATTATTCGAAATACTTGGTAACTTTCTCTCTCGGAATCCATGTCCACGAAAAACATAATAATTATACTAATGATTTTTGTGCAACTTCACTTATTTCACTGCGTTATGCCTGTAGCTCATTTATTTGTTCCGTTTCTTATGCATAATATTTCCATGATTATCTCGCGCACAACTTATAACTGTTACAATCTACATAATTATACAATTCACAAATTCTTTAACGTAAAAGGCTTTCTTATTAGGCCACCCACAGTAAACAAATTTTGCATGTTGGTTTAAAATACTGTGGAGGGTGCAACAAACTTTGGACTTTTTAAAAAAGTGGTTTTGTTTTTCGGTTTTTTTTGAGTTTGCTTTGTGTCGCTGACTGCTCCCCTCCAATTCCTTTATTTCACGAGTACATGACCCTTGACAAGAACACAGTCTTGCCGGCTGATTTAAACTATTCGACGTGCTCGTGGCTAAAATCACAACACAAGAATACCTTGCTGCTTGCT
The DNA here is from genome assembly GCA_963931925.1 of Onchidella celtica. Classification (NCBI taxonomy): domain Eukaryota; kingdom Metazoa; phylum Mollusca; class Gastropoda; order Systellommatophora; family Onchidiidae; genus Onchidella; species Onchidella celtica. The sequence continues at coordinate 41,185,254 of OZ007577.1, forward strand.
TTGGGAATTATTTCGGTTTGTCGAGACAGATTCTGCTGCAGAGTGAGTAAAAAGTGACGGACGGGGCAGTGTTTTTTGTTTGTCTGTTTTTTTTTTTTTTTTGGGGGGGGGGGGGGAGGGGGTGCCCTAGCGGAGTGCGGCTTTTGAGCTTGTAACACTATATGACAAGACCACTCTGCTTTCGTAAAGTACGGTACTCTTTTGTCCAAGTACATTTATATATGTTTACAACAAAACCTTTTTCTCATATCGGCCGCAGACGGTGCATCTTGACGCTGAAATGATGAGCAAACAGGCATCTCTCCAGAATTGAATCAACGTGTATTCGTAGGTACGGTATGAGAAAGAACAGAAGTTTCGCTACCTTGTGAACCATGTGTTCTGAGTTCTTGATTACGATGCCAGTATAGGTTGAAACAAATGATTTATCTTCTTGGCTCGACATGCATCTTAATTTGTGGGTGACTGAAGTGAACTAGACAAACCTCTGGTCTGTCATTTAGGAATTGATGGCAGTTTCCGTTTAACCCTTTAAATGTTGAGATTTTTGTACAACCAATCATGCATAAATTGTAGTGAGCAGTCAGTGCACTAGTGCGTGATCTCTGTCTAGCAGGGCAATAGTTCAATAGCTTTGTAAAGCACACTCACAAAAGTGAATGAAATGCGTATTATTGAAACGACCGTTTCATGTATAAATTTGGGGCAACTAACGCTGATAGAAAACCAGACATTGTCATTAGCAGATAGAATTAATTTGTATTTTTGTATTTTGTAATTTGTACATTATGTATCTTTAGTCCAGTTTGGGAAATTTGCCTTAGTGTCATTGCAGCCCAGCTACAACTGGAACAAATATATCTCGTCGCCGCCACAGCCGCTTTTTAGGGGAGGGGGGGGGTGGCGATGGGGATTCGTGTTTAGGCCTTGATAGGCCAGCTCTTCTTCTTCTTCCAAATGCCAAGGTATCTCTAATGTGCGCAACGTGCACACGAGCTATCCGAGTTTTTCGTTCTTATCCGAGAAGACTAGACTAGGAAATTATGAGAAAAATCCCAGAATTCCAACATGCCTGCACCGACAGGGAATCGAACCCGGTACTCTCGGCATGAGAACTGAACACCTTACCTTTAGACCTTGGTGCCACCAGATATTCAGAGTGCAGATTACGTGTGTTCAGAGTAAAGTTGGCACCAAGAAATTGAAAATATTAGTAAGATTTTAGTGACTTTGCAAGTTTGTTATGTAAAACATGAATTCGTTACTTTTACATAAGCCATTGCTGAAGCAAGCTACTGGCAGTGTCGCTGTTCCTATACTGTTTATGTAAGCTGGTAACTCCTCTGCCTCAAACAGGACAAGGAGTTCTGTATGTTGGGCTCATGCTTCTCCCATAACACAGTCTACAACAACGTATTCGTCCACCCCAGTCCCTTTTTCAAACGCTCCAAGCATTAGTCACTCAGTATGCCCAGTGGCGTGTAGAAGGGGGGAGGGGGGCATGAGGGCGACCGCCCCGGGCTCCATTTCAGGGGCATCCAATCAAAGAGTGTCTAACCCTGTACTTGCGTATTGGGTGCAAACAATCAAGAAGTTGGCCACAAGCGTGATGGGACTACACCAAACTTCTGCACGCCACTGAGTATGCCAATAATTTTATTAATGCAACATTTTCATTTCTTTTCGTTTTTTAACGCTGTAAAGTCAACCACTTCTGATAAGGACAATACAGCAAAAAACTGACTTAAGACAAAGTGGCAGCGAAATAAGAACATAATAACTGGGAGGAAAACGCTAAGATGCCTCTCGCCTGCCCTTGATGCCCTAAGGACGTGCTTATTTTGTTTAATGGTCAATCTAGGTTTCGCTAAATCAACAACACTACATTTATTTAATATTATCTTGTTACATACAAGTGCAAGCATTAGTTTCGGAATCCTGGTGGCTGACAAATTCCGAATACGGAGATCTGTCTATGTGTGGACACGGAATGAGCACTTTCAGTTTATAAACATGCACTTACATAATTCATCATCGCTAGCTCACTGAGATTATCCAGATTTCACACGCACAAATTCGATAACAATGGTTGCCACTGGATATGCTTGCATGAACACGATTGTGTGAATTGGTTCATGTGTGCTCAGTGCAGGTAGGCTTACATCAGTTGTTCTCTACCTTTTTCCGGCAGCCGCCCCCAAATTCTCTTTCTATCAATCCCCCCCCCCCCCCCCCAAAAAAAAATCTTACTCAACGGACTCATTTCGAAAGAAAAAAGACTACACACGACAAATTATGATATTAAGGTTTTCAAAGTCGTGACAATATGCGTGCTGATTATTCGTTATAAAACTGAAAGCATTTTTTTCCCTGTGTTTGTCCCCAAATCGTCCTCCGGTCATGTTTGTGCCCCCTCCTCGCCATTTCTTCATTTTCGCATGCACCCCCCCCCCCCCGGAAATCCAAATTGCCCCCCCCCCCCCGGGGACGATATCGTCCACGTTGATAACCACTGGCTTATATTAATGGACCCACAAAAACCCATATACACAGGCACTCATGACAAACATCAGCATTAGCTGTAAAATCGAGAATCTCATTTATGAATAAATAACCACGCGTATTTTATTAACCATCAACTGTTCTGGTGAACGTTCTGCTAAGTCCAGATCCGCTAATGTCGACATGGTCTTGTAATTTCTTCCCGCACTTTGTGTAATTATTGATGAGACTTTGGTAAATTTCAAGATTATTATTTTCGTTAACTTCATTTCAGTAAAGCTCTACTGGGGACCGACAAATTGATTTGCATTGGGAATCCGGTTTTGTTTTGTTTAAATCAATACACACTTGTACAACGTTGAAACGAGCGAGACAGAGAGAGACAGAGAGAGAGAGAGAGAGAGAGAGAGAGAAAGAGAGAGAGAGAGAGAGAGAGAGAGAAGAGAGAGAGAGAGAGAGAGAGAGAGAGAGAGAGAGAGAGAGAGAGAGAGACTTTTGGGTATGCAACTCATGCAGGCGTTTGCAAAACGTTACAAGCTAGTTATACATTATATCACCAACGTCATCAAGATCGCGGTTTTACATCGTAATTCGGTCCACCTGCAGTCCATGTCAAAATCATAAACACCAAACTGTTACAATACAACCATCTCTGTGCACAATGATTTAGATTACCTCATTAAAAAAATCAGCCTTAATTGAAGGTAACGAGCCAGTTGCATGTCTTTGCTAAGCTCTTGGAAGTGGACGAGTTTGAGAGCAATGGGGGCAATTATAGAAATGATAGAAATGGTGTACAGTTTTCTCCATTTTCGAGCTCTGCATAATGTCGCGGGTTGCCTGTGCAAGGACCGTATGGCCAGTTTTGTCAATTTTACAGGAGAGGGATTTGGAAGTTTGACAGGAAATCAAATGTCTGTTACGACCTTTAAATCCTCATCAATAAATATATCCATTAATTCGATAATGGAATTCGCACCTTGTCAAAATGTAGGACTTACGAAGGCGAAAGAGAATATAATAGGCAAATTAAAATAAAAAAATTCGAGTTACGGTGTTTGCGCAGGCATCCCTCGATATACACTTCATCCTTTCGGGAGGTGGTGGGCTGGAAGAGAGAACTCACTATAATGTTGACTTACCTTAATCTATTGCAATGCACCACCTTTATCCGTCAATTCACTTATGGTCACATATGTGCATGAATGTCTCCAGCCTCCACAAAATACCCGTTGTGTGTCAGTTGGTTTTCTATTCTTTTGGTCTTCTTAATTTTTCTTTCTTTTCCTCTTTTTAAAGACATTCTCAGAATTTGTATATTTGATTTTTTTTTTTTAACAATCGCCATTATTTTCATTATATTTGATTTGATTTCTGAGGTACATGACGAAGATTTAATTACCTGTTTCATAACGCCAGACTGGAAATGAAGGGGAAAAAATACAAAACGTTTTATCTTCTAGGTACAACAAATTTAACAGTCTCTTTAGTACACATTGGACAAACGTACTCGTTCTCAAGTCGGAATGATGCAACTGTTTAAAGTTTTCTTTTATCAACGGTCAGTGGCTGTCCGTCATCCTTCCATCGATGGATCGATCTATCTATCTGTCTGTCTGTCTAAACCGAATGTAAGTTAAACAAGACCACGAGAGACTAAAAACGCGCATGGGTACATTCTGTATTTTTGCTTTCCTTTTATAACAGCAAGTAGAAAGAAGAGTAGAAGATTGCAAACTGCTACTATTGGTTTGTCCAGCTGTCCTTCAGTTCATGAGTCGATCGTTAAAAAAATTCCAATTTCTGTTTTTCTACCAATACTATTGCAACTGTAGACACAGTGTGTCTTTGAATACTGGATTTATAAGTGTTTGCTGTGTTTACATGAAAATGCGAATTCCATCCAATCTTTCTTCTCTAAGTTTTTTTTGTGTCCATCTGTCGGTATCAGTATGTATTTAGAATCCATGGACAGCCGAATACTTTAACCCAGAAAGACCCCGCCACTGCCAACCACTCAACCACATCCTACGAAATCAATAATGACGTCACTACTGGACAGTAATAGACAGTGCCCCTCTAATATTGTCCTCGGTCTAGAATAGCCAGCCCCGCCTGATTACAGAAACACCCAAATAGATGCCACGTTCGTCGGTCAGTATCACAATAACGTCAATTTGTATTGGCTCAAGTTGATTAGTGGGGTCAGGAGGGCTTGGGGTATCAGTGAAAACAATTGAGTTTGGGCGTCTGGGTGAGTTTACAGATTGACTTCAGGTCAGAGGGAACTCAATGTAGTCTGGATATCCTGGTCAAGTGCGTATATTTGTAGTTACGTGTATGCAAGGACTTGCATCGCGTATACACTTGTAACCCTCACCCTCGGCCAGTCTAGTTTTCCATTAAAACATATCGCAACCTTAGCTCTAGTTTATTCTGTTTCCATTTTCTGAAAAACTGGAGACCTTTCAGTTTGCAGAATAAACAACAAATGCACACTTTGAAACTTGTGTAAACTGCGTTGTTAGCACGTATCAGGCTGTTTCAGTTTCACAGCTCCAGTTTATTTTAACTAAGGCAGAGAATTCCAAATCGGAGGCCCTTGAATCGAAACAACTGTTTACACAACAAAGGCATCACCCGCCCCCCGAAAGAATAGTATCAGCGATACATTGGTCAAACGCATACTAAAGACAGCAAAAACGTCTTGCCAGAATTATCAGACCCCAGAATGAAGTAGGAAAGTGGAAGGGGGGGGGGGGGAGCAAAGAGAAGCTGGCGGGAGGAAGACCGTAGAGGTGAAAGCCATGATTTTCTAGCTCATTAAACGGCTGTGCATGGTTTCGGCCATTTTTGTCTATGCTATTTCCGCGTGCATTCCTTTCCGGCACAACCGGGAAATCGGAAGGCGACGATAGCAGGCAGACAGACAGCACTAACAGTCTTTCACTGCTTTCTCAAACATCGGTCCTGCAAAATAAGTGAGGTATTCGATTCCTGGTCCCATAGCCCTTCCGCCCCGTCATCATTGTTTTCGTAGCGAAAACACAAGGATGGGCGATACGAATGTGTCTACATGATACATGTATTAATGCGTCTATTGAAAATTATTGTCACCCACTTGTAGTCCTTATTGATACCATACGAATGTGTCTACATGATACATGTATTAATGCGTCTATTGAAAATTATTGTCACCCACTTGTAGTCCTTATTGATACCATACGAATGTGTCTACATGATACATGTATTAATGCGTCTATTGAAAATTATTGTCACCCACTTGTAGTCCTTATTGATACCATACGAATGTGTCTACATGATACATGTATTAATGCGTCTATTGAAAATTATTGTCACCCACTTGTAGTCCTTATTGATACCACACGAATGTGTCTACATGATACATGTATTAATGCGTCTATTGAAAATTATTGTCACCCACTTGTAGTCCTTATTGATACCACTATCACAACTTAAAGCAGTGTTGCCCAGATCTTTCTTCTCGATTTGAGGTCTTTATTTTAGGAGGTTCGCTGCCCTTGGCATTTACACCTCACTTTACTTTGTTTTATTATTTCTTGTTCTGGCGGGAGGGGGGGGGGGGGGAGATGATATGGATAAATTTTAATCTATTAATTTCAATTTTGCCCGGGCAGCGGCCTTTCGGCCTGCTCTTTACGATTTCCAACTGCCAAGGTATCTTTAACGTGCGCAACGTGCACACGGGCCCTCCGAATTTTTTCGTCCTTATCCGAGAAGACTAGGTACTCGATCCTACCCCCCAATAGGACCAGGGACTTGAAAATATGAGAAAAATCCAATTTCCAAGAACTACTCGATCCTACCCCCCAATAGGACCAGGGACTTGAAAATATGAGAAAAATCCACTTTCCAACCGGGTTTAGAACCCGGGACCCTTGGCATGAGAGGCGAGCACCTTGCCTCTAGACCACCTTGTCCCCGATCTTTCTTCTCGCAACTCACCTTTTATATATATACCAGCCGCAACCCATCTCTGCCGTCAACGCAAAGAAGTTACGTCAACGTTAACTCTGCTGTATTGTTAAGCTTAGGAGTGATCATAATTTTACAGCTCCGTAAGAAGACCCACGTCATTAATTTTGGGAAATTATTATATACATGTACTGTTTCTAAAATTTATTCTGCTGATTCAATAACATTATTTCAGTAACAATGAGTTAGACAGAGTACAGAATCAATACAGACATTAAAAACAACAACAACCGCCGACCGGCGTTGCACTGTGGCAACGACTTGCCTGCTCCAGTTATAACTGGGTTGCAAATGGCACAAAGGCAAATTTCCCAAATGGGACTAAAGAAGTATACAAATACAAAATATACAAAATACAAATATGCGCAGGAGTCAGTAGGACAGCTGTAGACAGCAAGTCATTGTATCAGCCTCGGCATTATCAAAGTGTAACAGGGTGACAGATTGGCAAGGTATAAATAGCGTGGGAAGATAGTTGACGGCGGGGGGACAGAGTTATTGTAGGCCAGAGGGGGAAAGTAAGGGATGCAACGGAAAGCGTTGACACCCGAAAAGGGTAGTGTTACTTGACCGCCGTACTTGACGATCAGATCACCTGGGAATTGCTTGGGGGGTAGAGATGCTTCAATAGTATTTGACGTGGAGTCGACGGGGGTGGCTATTAGGATAACTAATGTACACTCGGTGAGCGTCTTGGGACGCTACCTGACTGGGTATAAATCCCCGAACGCTCCTTCCAACTTCAGACCGCTGAGAGCACTCACCAGCTTCGTGCCGAAGAGGAGACCACAACTGCAACTGTAACTTTGTACTAGTCTTGTGAGTGGGGAAGGTCGGGGAACCCGCAAACATCCTTTGTCAGAGCGTGGTATCTTTGGTATCTTGTCGGCATTTGAGCTGTTGCTGAGTGGTAAGTTAATTGTACGATGTTTGTGTATTTTACTTAATGTTCATGATTGTAGAACCTAAATCTAGTGGGTTTACTTTGGTATAACTACTGCCTCTGAGAGAGTCACGGAAACGCCGTTACATATGTTACGAAACCTTATAGGATGGGGTCTGTTAGAGAGAGCGTTATTCTTCGTGGGGAACGTGTAAATATCATTAAAACTGTATTGATCGTTTATTCTATTGCCTATATGGGAGTCTATGGAGTATGGGAGCTGCAGCCTGACTTATAACAGTGTCAGCGGTTTAAAGTATTAATGATGAATATCCGTCATGGAGTAAGTATGGAAGTCATGCCTTCCAGCAGTAGATTAGGAAGTTGCGATTGTTTTTCTACAGAGGAGGAAGAACAACACCTTCTTGGCTTCTCAACTTCTTGTCCTTTGATTTACGACATCGTGGCGTCTTGGCTTCCCGACCTATTGGTACCTGCCGATACCTGTTGATCTAACTGCGCAGTCAAGCCAGAGTAGAGAGGAAGAACCAGTGCCCAGATAGCGCCATACACCCCTAAAGGAGAGGTTTCCTTATGCTGAATGTACCTATGTGTTTTATAAAATGTGCTAGAAATTGAATATTACGAAGCCCTTTTAATTATCATGTACTGATTTGCATTGATATCATTCCATCGAAATTCACGTGAAATTGTATGACCTATGTTCCTATTATTATTGAATGAATTAAAAATTATTGTATAGATAAGCAATACAGATATCGTTTGTTATAACTTATAGAAGAGAGATAGTGTGTTTGTGCCGTGCCTATCACGGCTGGTGTCAGAAGAAAGTTAGTGAGAGGAAGAGTGAGAGAAAGTGGAAACATCACACAAAGTCAGTTGTCAGAGGTGGTTGGCCGAATGAAGTGTGAATAAAACCTACAACCAATCAACAACCTCACTGTACACATTTCTAGTCTCGGAACATTCTACTCTTTATTAGTCTAGCGACTTGTACCCGCCTTTATGGTTACGACTTCAAGTTTCCTTTGCCAAACAGTAATATGGTAGTTGTAGGCTGGTGATGGCGTGGACAGTGCGCCAATAGTGATACTGTGGGGGACTATGTGGATGATGATGTGGGTGGCTTTGTGGGCGATGAAGCTGGTAGTAGTGAAAATAGGATGAAATGAGTCATGCACATACTAGAAAGCATCGTGCTGTACTCGTATAGACAGTGAGAGACTCTATGTGGCCTGTACATTTACTCAGACTGCATTAAGACTAAGGATTGGCTATGCCCAGGCCCCTTGTTAAATATGTGAGAAAACAGAACGTTCTCATTTACATAAAATATTATTAATACTGTGATTGCAGGAGAGGGTAAAGTGGGAGTGGAAGATTTGTAGGGGCGGGGGATAAAGGAAGAAGAGGATACACTCTCGAAATAAATCATTCCTACTACTACTATTTCCTGTTGCACCCACTGGTGCTTAGGGCAGCAACAAAGGATCTCCAGCCCTGTCTGTCCTGGGCCATCTTTGCGAGAGTTCCCCATGAGTGATTGAAGGATTTTCCTCCTTCATCCTGCTAGCAGTTTCCTTTCGGCTTTCACTACTTGCATTCATACGAGTCGCGAGGTACTCAGAAGGTCCATCACATCCAGAACGTTGGTTTTTCCATGTTGCTGTTTCCGTAACGATTTTTGTTTCTCCAAGTAAGGTCACCCCAACAAGGATTTCAGGGTAGGGTTGTTAGCCCTACGCCCAACCCCCGAACCTGGAGGGCCGGTCTGTTCAATCTTGTCTGGTCCTTCCCCCATGACCTGTCCAGCTTGCTTAAAGCTATCAGGGGCACGAGGCCTCCGCTGGCTTAGCTCCTGGGATCACTGGGACACGCAAGCCACTCCTCCACGTCAAGGCATGAACAATTGGAGCAGAAATCATTCCTAGTTATCTATTAATATTATATCAGGAGTGAGTGGACTCGATTGTAAATGCACTTATGTCACACAAAAAAGCTGTGATGTTGACCGCGATGCTTTTTGCAATCGGCGGAATTTCACGCGTGCTCAAAATGCATTGAAACTTTTGAAGAAAGGCGAAATAAAATGTCAAATGTCATAAACACAGGAGTTCACTGCCAACACCCCACCCCAACCATAACGCGCGGAGCTTCAAATGTACGCTCTGGACACATGACATCCTCCAGAATTGAACCATTCGCAAACCAAATATGGACAAAACCAACCCCTTTCCCCCCGCCCACCCCCCCTTTTCCCCACACTCCCAAACACAACCCCAGTAGAAACTCTCTCTTTTCTCCATCTGTATCTGACTCAAATGCGCCAGACCGGACAGTCGTTTTCAGGGCTAACAAGAAGAAAAGGAAGAGGAAAAAAAAAAGAAGAACTTGACTGATGAACAGGAGGGAAAAATTCAAGACAGGAGTAAGAAAAGGAAGCGGATGACTTAGGCATAGGGCAAGAAATAAGCAAAACAGAAGAAAGAAAAAAAAAGACAAATAAACACACACACACACACAAAGCGAGGTTTAACAGTTGACAGCAGTGACCCTTCTAAAACAAAGGCCTCAAACTGACGCACAAGATCACTGACGTCATGTGGGAAAACAAAATAGATACAAATGACCGGTGTTGCCATTAAGATCTTGCTCATCATAAACTGAAGATAACAGTAAAAAGTGTGACAGACTGAATGTCTGGTTGCTTCACACAACGGAAAGAAAGCATTTTGTTAACAAACTTAAAATTAACCCACAGATAAGAATTGAAACTCCTTCGATAACAATAATTATCATGCTGTTACATATTACTCCAACCATTGGTTTAAAAATCTTGGTCGCTGACAAATTCTGAATGCGGAGATTTGTCTATGTGTGGACACGGGATAAGCACCTTCATATTACAAACATGAACTTGTATAATTCATTACCACTAGATGGCTGAGATGACCCAGGTTTCACAAGCACTAATTAGATAACAGTAGTTGCCACTGGACATATTTGCATGAATATGATTGTGTGAGTTGGTTCATGTCTGTACAGTGACAGGTAGGCGGATATAATGGCCCACAAAGAGACCACATACACAGGCGCCCGCGACAAATATCACTGTTGGGAGTGCTTCATAACAGATGAGAAAAGCAGTTGAACAAGTAATGCCCACATATACCGACAGGATTTTATGAACACATCTAGATCATATAATTTAAATTTTCCCTATGGGGAAGTGTAAACTTAATTTAGAGCCAAGCTAGTATTTTTGTTTAATGACCTCTCGTCAGATGTGTTATTGTTCATCTCAGTCCTCCATGTGCCCATGATGCCTCGGAAATTTTCAACAAAGGACGAAATAACAGAATATTTTAAATTTGGAAGAAGTCCAATCTTTGTGACGCCAGGTGCATCATCAATAGGCAAGAGTATGTGAAAAGAGGTGGAAAAGATGATTCACATACACACACACAAAATGTACAGATCATAACGGGATGAGTGTAGGAGAAGATGGGGAAGAGAAAAGACAGATTCCATGGGATAACAATAAGGAGAGGAAACACGCACTTTCCCATATTCTACCAAACAGCAAATTTTGTGGAAAATGATGAAGAATGTAACATTACCAGACTATCAAAACGTTCTCCTGGCAAATCCAGTATGCTAATAATACCTTATACCATCATAACCTGGGAACTTTGTTCTCAAATTTTGAAAAAAAACGGCCGAAGGTCTAGTCATGAAACTTTCCAAGATGGGGTAGGTTTGGGTTTTTGTTGGAATCAGTCTGTGGAAAAAATAGTTCTATCCTATTCTCCATCAAGAGCCACCAATCTATAAATAGTTCAGTGGTATCGTAAGTAGGACAGAGATTTAAGCGTCCACAAAACAAAACAAAAAAGTCAATTTTACAGGAAACCTTTAAAATGATCCAAATGATCCAGTTCCACTGCAGAAATTAAATTATATCCATAGCCTTTTGGTGGAGCGTGCGACTTCAGAATTGGGTGTAGGGACTTATACTGCATAGCATCTTTGTATTACCATAGTGTTAGTAGGGCGCACATTTTTTTTTCTTTTTTGAAAACTGAAGTGGACCTGGGGCTTGGGACAAACAAAGGTTGAGAAACACTGCCATAAACCCTACATTTTTTAAAAAGTAGTTACTTACAGACACGAAGTTAAAGCCAGACCGCCTAGATCTGAGTTCATTCCCGTTCATCAAAGGGGTAACTATGCTTTTTGCCAGATAAATCGACCGATACTCCAGACACTATTACCTCTGGGAATGTAAGACACCTTGCAGCACCTGCTAAACACACATCTGTCTCTGATGCTTTCAGAAAAATACCAGTTAATTCTACTTTTTCTAGTCTTCCTGTTTACTATTAGCGTCATCCAACTGTGCAAACACATGCAGAAAACTGCCAACACCTTGTAACGCATAGGCTATAAATAGTTTGGGTCCTACTCATGCTGTTGTATCAGAACAGTGGCGCCGTCCCCTTCTTGTATTTACTGCTTCGGCTGGCTCGTTATTTTGTCATCATAGACAGGATGAAAGGAAAGCGTGTTATTTCGGTGTAACGCACCAGAAAGATAACAGTTCATGTTGCTCAACACAGTTTTTTTAAAATGTAAAACTCAGTATTTTTCGCTTGGAAATTTGCTTAACGTCAACAATTTGTGATTGATTTGATTCTCAAAACGACAATAAGTACAGCATCAAAAAGGTGTTATTATTTAATGTTGCATAAACAGCAAGACAATGACGTTGGTCGCTATCTTTGTGAAATTCCTACAGGACACAGAATTCAAAACTCTGTTGTCGGCATGTACTTGATACGATATTTTGCCACAAGCAACCACAATTAACCTTGAGATCTTTGTAAGGCAGTACGTAGGCCCGTGCCTTGTTCACTACACGGTATTTTCAACCGATAGACATTCACATCTAACTTTTTTGTCAGATTTCTGAGCATTTAATAAACTTTATTTTTGTTAATAAATAAACTGACAATTAAAAAAAATAAAAGAAAAGTAAATTGACTGAATTGCTGTGGGGAAACTAAAGCCAGAAAACATGAAGGTCAGCAAAAACATTATCATAAACCGCTGCTCTAAACTGTCCTCTTCACAGACTCGGCCACAGTTTCATCCCAAGCGTTGCGTTGTTTTCTCTGTCACAGGTAGTTGATGATGTCGTGACAAACGTTACTGCATTGCTATTTAAGTTACGATTATTTACGACTGTTTTTCCCCTTTTGAAGGCCAAAATCATAATAACTGGAATATCTCAGCATGCGAACACGTTGGATAATTGAATTGAATAACAGCCCCCCCCCTCCCCCCCCCCTCCCAAAAAAACAACCCCACAACAACAACAACAAAAACAACGTCCTACACCCAGCACAGTTGGACACTCTATTACTATTTGTTTACAATTAATTTCCTTTACACATTTAATAAAAAAAAAATCCATTCATATTTTTATACACGTTTTTTTTTTTTTTCATTCTCTCCTCTGCTCCCTCCTCCTCCCAATCTTCCACTAAACATCTAAAATTTATTTCCTTTACATTTGATTGGCTGTGCCGCAATGCCCAAGGCCACGCTTTCAGTGGAAACAACAAAACAAACAAACACAAATAAAAGACACACATTCAAACAAACAAAAAAAATAGAACAGTGAGCAAACAACAACAACAACAACAACAAAAGAAAAATATGGCAAGCTAAAAACAAGACCAGCAATAATTCTATTACACAAATCCATTATTTGCTATCAATTAAATATTCAAAAGAAAGTTGAAGAACTGCATCATTTTCAGTTATTTTCTCACTGCTCGTGTCAGTTCTTCTCCTGGCAGGGACGTTACTTGCCAGCCCTGTTTGTCAGACCTCCCTTCTCGCAGGAACAGGATTATAATATACAGAGTTGCCATCGCAAAGGATCTAGACAGACAGACAGACAGACAGACAGACAGACAGACAGACGGACGGACGGACGGACGGACGGACGGACAGACAGACAGACAGACGGACGGGCGGGCGGGCGGGCGGGCGGACGGACGGACGGACAGACAGACAGATATAGATAGATAGATAGATAGTCTATAGACAGGAAGCGTCTGTGGTATGCTTTGTCAGGGTGAAAAAAACAAAAACAGCAGGACACAGAGGTAAGAAGATGTTATGACGGAGGAGAAAAGGGGTTCTGGGAGGGGGAGGGGGGGGGGGCGAGTGAGTGACATCATGGTGTACATGTACTGAAACTTCCACATGCCAACCACCTCCCCGCCCCCTCTCGCCCCTCTAACCAGCCTGGTTTTTTCTCTCCCCCACTGAGATGCTCTGGCGTGTCATCATGAGAACTGAGGGGACATGCAGGTCTAGAGGCAAGGTGCTGGCCTCTCATGCCAAAGGTACCGGGCTGGGTTCCCGGTCGGTTCAGGGCTGTTGGAATTTTGAGGCAAAATTCCTGTCCCTCATCCTTTTGTAGGTCGGACCGAGCATATAGTCTTCTCGGATAAGGATGAAAAACTGGAGGGCCTATCTGCACGTTATATACGACCCTTTTCGTCTTTGCAGACGGTCTTTGCAGCATTTTCTGACTTCAAGACAGATGCCGAGAGCAGCTCCTCTCATGACTAATCCGTCCGATATTCGATTTACATCTTCGGTCACAGAGTGAGCACATATACTCGCCTTCGTTTGTGACTTCATTTGTCTTTTCCTTCCTTTTCTGTCTTTTTTCTTCCCTAATTTCTCTTTGATTTTTTTCAAATTTGGCAGCACCTTTCCTGACGGCTCCCTTCCAGGTCGTCCGATCTTCTGCCACATTTTCCCATGATTTTTCATCGATCCCAAAATCTTTCAGTGTGGTCCTGCAGATATCTTTGAAACGTATTTTTGGTCTACCTCTTTGACGTTTTCCCTCTTTTAGCTCACCACACAGTATCTGCTTTGGGATTCTACTATCATCCATTCTTTTGACATGTCCTATCCACCTGAGTCGTCTTGTTCTCAGTGTTGCTTGAATTGAGGTGAGCTTTGCTCGTTTGAGAACTTCGCTGTTGGTGATTTTGTCCTGCCATCTGATGTCCATGATTTTCCGCAGGCAGCGAAGATGGAAGCTGTTTAATCTTTTTTCATGTCTTGTATAGGTGGTCCACGTTTCGCAGCTATACAACAAGGTACTGATGACACAAGCTTGATAAATAAGAATTTTGGTCTTGAGTGTCAGCTTTTTGTTGTTCCAAGCTCTCTGAGATAACCTGCCAAAAGTTGTAGCTGCTTTCCCAATTCTGGCGTTTAGTTCTTCATCCAGGGATAGTGATGCTGTTACTGTGGAGCCAAGATAGGTAAACTTTTCAACTGAGTTGATCTTGTTGCCGTTCAATGAAATGTCGGGAGGAGATAGTGTACCTTGTCCGATTACCTCTGTCTTTTTAACACTAATTGTCAAGGAAAAGAGGTCGCATGCATTTGACAATAAGTCCATCATATTTTGCAGTTGTTCGTTGTTTTGGGCTACTACTGCAGCATCGTCTGCAAAGAGGAGTTCACGCAGCATGATTTCTCGAGTCTTTGTTTTTGCTTTTAACCTGGCCAAGTTGAACAGAGGCCCATCTGATCTTGTTCGGATAAAAGTACCATCTGTGGAGTCTTGAAAAGCGAACTGTAGGAGTGCTGCAAAGTAAATTCCAAATAGAGTTGGTGCCAGTACACATCCTTGTTTTACTCCGGTCTTCACTGCAAATTTACCTGAGATGTTTCCGTCAAACTGGACGCATGCACTCATGTCGTCATGAAAGGAGATGATCAGCTTCAATAGCTGTGGTGGACATCCAATGGAGTTCAGTACAATGTAAAGCGATGGTCTGCTTACGGTGTCGAAGGCTTTTGTCAGATCTATGAAAGCCATGTACAGTGGTTTTCCTTGTTCTCTGCATTTTTCCTGTAGTTGACGGACTGTAAATATCATATCTGCAGTTGATCGTTCTGCTCTGAATCCGCATTGGGATTCTGGTAAGATTCTTTCAGCGAGCCTGTGTAATCGTTTGAGTATGATTTTGGCGAACGCTTTCCCTGTAATACTCATCAATGATATGCCGCGGTAATTGTTACAATCCCCTTTGTCTCCTTTATTCTTGTAAAGAGTTACAATTTTTGCATTTTTCATATCGGATGGAATTGTTCCAGTTTTCCAGCACACGATTAGTAGGTGGTATAGGTGTGGTAATAGTGTTTCAAGGTTTTCTTTGAGGACTTCAGCTGGAATGTTATCCTCTCCACAAGCTTTTCCATTTTTCATATCCTGGATGGCTTCACAGATTTCTTTCATTGTTGGTTCCACATCCAGATCCGTCATTTCAGGTAGCTTTGGGACTGCTTCTTCTAAGCCTTGATTTGCTGGCTTTTCGTTTGCATATAGTTTGGAATAATGTTCGACCCATCTCTCCAGTTGTTCCTTCTTGTCGGTAAGTTCTTGGCCGTTTTCTGTCTTGATGGGGGCACTTTTTGAAATGGTTGGTCCTAGTGCAACTTTAATCTTTTCATACATGTTTCTGGAGTCTCCTGCATCAGAGGCCGATTGAATTTCAGAGCATAAGTTGGTCCAGTACTCATTGGCGCATTTTCTTGTTTCACTTTGAACCTTTGCCTTGATGTGTTTGAATTTGTCTTTGTTGCTTTGCGAGCGATCTTTCTTGTATTCAAGCATCATTTTCCTCTTTTCTTCTAACAGGGGAAGAAGTGTGGTGGAGTTTTCTCCAACCCAATCATGTCTGAAAGATGGCTTTGTACCATAAGCTGTTGAGGCACTGTTATATATGTTGGTCTTAATTGTGTTCCATGTTTCATCCACGCTTGGTGATTCCATATCATTTACCGGGATGTTACTAAATTCTCTTGTGAAAGCGTTCTTACAGTCTTCTTGTTTTGCTTTTGTAATGTTTAATTTGGGTTGTCGTTTCGTGATGCTCCTAAATATTCTCATTGGCTTTGTATGCATTTTGCTGATCACAAGGGCGTGGTCTGTATCGCAGTCAGCGCTGTGGAAGCTCCTTGTTGATTTAACCGTGTTCAGATCTTTCCTTCTGGTGATAATCAAGTCCAATTGATGCCAATGTCCTGATCTTGGGTGTTGCCACGTAACTTTCTTTGAGTCATTCAATTTGAAGAAGGTGTTGGTAATGCACAAGTCATTTTGTGAACAGAATTCCAGGAGACGCTGTCCATTTTCGTTAATTTTGCCTACGCCGTGGTGTCTTAGGCAAACAGGCCAAGACTGATGGTCCGCGCCAACTCTTGCGTTGAAGTCTCCTAAGAGAACTACTGATTCGTTTTTCGGAATGGTGGCATACATTTCGTTTAGCATGTTGTAGAACTGGTCCTTATCGTCTGCTGATGACATAAGCGTTGGTGCGTAAACACAGATTATGTTGGTGTGACCAGTTTTTGTGCGTAATCTTAGGGAAATGAGTCTTTCAGACTTTCCAGTGGGTGTGTTGATGGAACTGAGCAGGCGATTGTTGATGGCAAAGCCAACACCATGACGACGAGGTTGGTTCGAGTCAAGTCCTTTCCAAAAAAATGTGTAGTCTTGCTCTTTGAGTGTACCAGTATCTGCCAGTCTGGTTTCTTGTAAAGCTGCGATGTCCACTTTCAGCCTAAGCAATTCTTTGTCTATTATTGCAGTTTTTCTTAATGAGTCGTTCTTTGTCATATCGATGTTTTGGTCAAGTCCAGGGCACATGGTCCTAACGTTCCAAGTGCTAATTTTTATTTGGTTTTTTCGTTTTGAGCGAGGTACATCATTTACATCAACTTTTCGATTTTTGATCTATCCCCATGTACCCAATGAGGCAGGCAGATGTGGCGGGTCGGCACCCAACTGGCTGAGGGCTGCTCAGCTTAAGGCGGGCGGTAGCTGACCAGTGTAACTAAATAGTCACTCCCACCGATAGAAGAGGCCCCTGGCGCCTTCCCCTTCGCCAATTTGGGAAAACTTAAAACCTGTAACTGCCCCTCCCCTTGTTGTTTTCATGGCATTTACCCATGACAGAGTGACATCTCCGTGTTGACATAGAGCTGTGAGAGCATTACCCATGACAGAGTGACATCTCCGTGTTGACATAGAGCTGTGAGAGCATTACCCATGACAGAGTGACATCTCCGTGTTGACATAGAGCTGTGAGAGCATTACCCATGACAGAGTGACATCTCCGTGTTGACATAGAGCTGTGAGAGCATTACCCATGACAGAGTGACATCTCCGTGTTGACATAGAGCTGTGAGAGCTTTACCCATGACAGAGTGACATCTCCGTGTTGACATATAGCTGTGAGAGCTTTACCCATGACAGAGTGACATCTCCGTGTTGACATAGAGCTGTGAGAGCATTACCCATGACAGAGTGACATCTCCGTGTTGACATAGAGCTGTGAGAGCTTTACCCATGACAGAGTGACATCTCCGTGTTGACATAGAGCTGTGAGAGCATTACCCATGACAGAGTGACATCTCCGTGTTGACATATAGCTGTGAGAGCTTTACCCATGACAGAGTGACATCTCCGTGTTGACATAGAGCTGTGAGAGCATTACCCATGACAGAGTGACATCTCCGTGTTGACATAGAGCTGTGAGAGCATTACCCATGACAGAGTGACATCTCCGTGTTGACATAGAGCTGTGAGAGCATTACCCATGACAGAGTGACATCTCCGTGTTGACATAGAGCTGTGAGAGCTTTTTGGGCATGGGTTTTGTACACTGTATTTGCCCAGGTTGGCAGAGTTCTCCCTCTGTATGCTGCATTAGCCTGGGCAAAAAGTATGGAACCTGTGCCTAGCCCATTTTGCACAGACCCCCTCTCTTCTCAAAAATACCTTGGCGGTTGGAAATCGAGAAGAGCCGACCGAATTTTTAAAATCACTTTTACTCAAAATGGCGGCGGCGTAAACAGAACACACCAATCTGAGGTTCGACTTGGGTACAATGCTGGACGTTAATAGCTACATCAGAGCTACCAACCACGGAACAGAAGTTAAAATAACATGTTATTATAAAAAAAAGAAATAAATAGCGATGGGAGTGATTCATTGTGATGCGACTTTGAGGTAATTATTTTTTTAGCAAAGCTGCAACCCAAATGTCTCAAACGTTATAAATTTTCTCAAGTGTCAACTAATTTAAACCAATCGCTTTCATATCGACCCGTTGTGTAGATTCAAGTTTCAGGAATGTTTCTTTCTTTTTTTTTTCTTTAAGTTGTTTTAAGTTGTAAAAAATGCAAAGTACAATGATCTCTTGTTATTAAATGATTTCCGTTTGATAAAGCCCCCGCACGGGGAGACTGTATTTGACACGGGTTCGGTTGGTGTGTAGCGTCGTGACGAGCATGAGTTCTGAAGTCAGACTGTGGATTCTTATGGAACATTGTCTAGATGGGAGAGAGGGAGAGAGCAGGATGGGAAGACAGGTTTATCTCGGGTAATGCCGGGTACCTCATCTAAGTCAAGCAAAATAAAATTAAACAAAATTAACTCAGTCGCTTCACCCCTCAATCAATTTCTATCAACTTTATGTCTGGGATTTGTGACAATCAACTTTTGAGAAATGCGGAAGAAGAAGAGAAAAAAAAAAATAATTGCCGGCTATTGATGGCTTTTAACGTAATCTGATACTGACAGTCTGAGTAGTTTTCTTCTTCATCTTCTGAAGTCCAACTTAGTGCCCAGTCCCCGCAGAACGCAAGCTCTCGTGTCACTGCTGATAAATTTCACTGAATTTTTTTTTTGTATCACTCTTCCACCTCCCCTGTCTGATATACCAGCAATGGGCGCGTGCCTGAAACTTTTCAAAGAAACTTGACTCATCTGAGACTACAATGAAATTCTGTCCACCTTCAGTGCAAGCTCTGGACTTGACAATCTGCACAAGGGGAGATAATAGCAGCAAACTCGGCCAGTGTATGGATGTAATCATGGATGTTCACGACTGGTTAGAGAACAATTCACAGAACAAATTCCAGTTTAATTACTGGACC
The DNA here is from genome assembly GCA_963931925.1 of Onchidella celtica. Classification (NCBI taxonomy): domain Eukaryota; kingdom Metazoa; phylum Mollusca; class Gastropoda; order Systellommatophora; family Onchidiidae; genus Onchidella; species Onchidella celtica. The sequence continues at coordinate 41,204,725 of OZ007577.1, forward strand.
CGGCCAAAAGGGTGATTATGGCTCTTTCTCTTTTGCACACAAGGATTTAGATAGAGAGAGTGACAAGGAAAGACAGAGAAAGAGACAAATGGAAAAACAGAGAGAGAACAAGAGAGAGAGAGAGAGAGGGGGGGGGGGGGAGAGAGAGAGAGAGAGAGAGAGCGAGAGACAGAGAGACAGAGAGAGAATGAATGTGCAGGCTTTACAGATGATTCCCACTTTCACATCAACAAAATTTCACAAAATACTTGTGAACATGCACAGATGCAACGTAACACCATATCTGTGTGACTGTTTTGACACATATACAAACACATTCATAACACACAAGAGTCTGAGATAGTGCCACACACATACATTCATTTCTGTTCTTCAGATGTATCAATCACATGCGCTCACATTCATACCCACAGATGAGCTTAAGACAGTATCAAACCACATAATCATATTATGAGATTCAAAATGGCTTGCGGCAAAGATGTACAGACACGCATAAAAATACATGTCGCCCTTACAAAAACACAATACAGATGAGCATGAAAAGATAACGAATGCATACAGACATAATTTTACATCCCTACAGATGGACATGAAAAGGTATGAGGTTCCAGGCAGCAGAGATATCAAACATAAATAAGAAATACCGGGGGAGGGGGGGGGGGTGGAGGGGAGAGAAACCAAAGACACTAGCTATAATAAGATAAGACAACTGGCGCTTTTAACATGCATAGATTTTACACCGCCACCTAGAGGCGAATGCGCGGAAGTCATGAACAGTGCCGTATTTTACAAAGCCAAATAGGCAAACTCTGAATTTTCTTTACTGTTCAGCTATCGCTATAGGCCTTGATTGACGTCACTTACTTTGTAATTATAACTTCAGTCGCTGTAGGAAAGCTGGCTTTTTTTTTTTTTCACTTTTTTTTTTTTGGGTCGTAGTAGCACTGTAACAAATCCGCCTCATAAATTTATCATATCAAGAATTTTTTTCATGCTATGCGCCATGGGCCCCACCCCTGATCAGCGCGCAAACTGTGTGCACGAATTTTTTTTTGAGGTGTGAAGAAGAGAGTGTCTCATCTTATCGTTTCTGGTATCTCTGGAGAAACAGAAGAACAGAAATAGAAATTACATGTAGATGAAAGGATGAACGAAAGCAGAAACAAACTGCAAACGCCTTTAGGACTTGGACTGTAAGGCGTGTCTGGGTTTATGTTCTGGAGACACTCTATACAAGTGAAACGGCAGCAGCTTTTTCTTCTTCTTCTTCCGTTCACCAATCTAAATCTGCAGATTTGTTCTTTTAAGAAAATCTACGGTTTTCTGCAGCTCTGGAAGAGCACCATAGAGTTTGATATTCAGGCCGGTGGGTTGGGGCCAATACGTTTCTCGCAGTGCTGAGAAGAGAAAACGGCAGCAGCAAGAACTACGACGACAACAACAACAACAACAACGGCATACAAAACAAATGGAAAAAGACTACAGACCTGTGAAGAACAAGGAGCAACTGCATAACAACTGAAAGTAGAGAACAAATGTATTTGTTCTGAGTTCCCAGTTTGAGTTTGTGTGGAGAAAGAATCTGGACACAATGACAGCCATATTGTGCTATGAAGAAATAAGATGACAGACAGGATATGGCACTAGCAGAATGCTAGGACAGAAGCAGAACCCACCAGAAGCGCTCGCCTACCACCCTCTTTACAGTTCTGAAACACGAGCATTACGAAAGAAACACAAAGAGGGAGACAAAAATATTTATAATAACAAAAGAACGATGAAAATTCCGTCCGCTTTCTTCTAAGAGTTGTGTCACGGACAAAAACGTAACGCCAATACCATCCTCTCAAGACGTAACGCATGTTTAATCTCCTCTCAACGGTTTTTGTCGGTAACGTGCGTTTCATTTCTCCCTGTCAATGACATCCTTGCAATTTTCGCTCCAAGGCCATCACCAAGGATTTTCTTTTGACGTTTCGTCATTTAGATTTCTCTTTTTTGTTTGCTTTTGTTTTAGGAGAGAGATTAAAAAAAAAAAAAAAAGAACAAAGATAAAGAAGGATTATGAACATTTTTTGTGTTACAAGAAGAGCGGGGCATTGTATGACATCAGAATAACCCGATTTGGTGTGTGACATGTCAGTATTCGCTACTTTTGTGTGTGACAATGAATGAAGACATTTCGGTCGCAACGACAAAATGTGTATATTATTGCAAATAAGAATCCGTCCGAGCTGACGCGTCCACACCAAAAAGGAGCGCAATAAACAATAAGATCTATGGTGGAAGAAACAACCCCTGCTCCCCCCCCTCCCCCGAAATGTTTTAGCTCTCGGCGTCTTTATATTTTACTGGTGGCCAGGCTACATGCCGATAAGTCTAGGCGTTCTCCAGCCCTCTTTGGGTGATATCTTCATTTGAATCCTTGAACCAGTCATCCTCTTGCCACCTGACTAGATGGTGACCACCAATGTTCCCTCTAAGCTACGCGGATGCGCGGCCGCTGTACTGATGCCGCGCGAATGAGAATGTTGTCGCGCACGTCAAAATGTTGCACAAAAGTTTGAATGTCGCACACTAGCTTTGCTACTTTTTAAAATAGTTTTGCTCAAAGCATCAAAAGTTCAGCTCCGTGTTTTGCAAAAATTAGAGGGAACATTTAGGACCACCCTCACTTTTGTTTCAGATTTCAGTTTGTCAGTGGTATAGTGCGTACGGCTACAAGACCACCACAAGAACGATTCAAGCTTGGTCTATTTACTTTTAACACGGGTTTTTCCATAACACGACAATCTCCTTGCTTCATTTCCAGCTGGAACTCTTTTCGATCATCACAGGCGAACACTGAAAACAGCACTTTAATAACCCGTCACAGGAATGACAACCGAATGGTGTCTTTTAAAGACAATTCATAATGTCAGACTGACACACTGAGTCCAAGATGAATCTTCTGCTCCATGTCCTCTGTCAAACATCCCGTGCATAATGGCTTGACATATTTTCCCTATTATTTCAGTTGGAATCCGTTCTGTCCTCAGAGCGAAAACAAAGACCGTATCGATTATTTCGTACTGTAACAGATTTTCCAACAGTGGCTGAAGGAATTTTACAGTTCAGTCATCTGTTTAATTAGAGAAAACCTAGAAACTGGAAAACTTGAGGAATTTGAACCGAAAAGGAAAAAAATCCCGAAGCATTTTTTTTTTGTTTTTTACTTTGAACCATGGCGTCCACTGGGCTCAAATCTCCTGAGTGGCCTGGAAGACAGGAAAGGAATGCAAGAGGTGAATACTCTATAATGACTGCTAATGCTAATGAGAGTGACTGAAAATAATACTGAGGACAGGTGTAAAGGCATTTTGTTTGCAGAAAAGGAGTATGAATTGTCATAAGGGTAGAGTATATATGCCAAGGGACAGTCCTAGCTATTTGGAAGTGTTTTGTGTGAAAAGGGGGTCGTGATGGGGGGGGGGGGGGCGGGGGGAGGGGGATGGATGCTTCAAGGCTGAAAATGGATAAATTTGATGATGGTGGTGATGATATTGGCGATATTTATGTGTGCATGTACAGTTTGGGAGAGGGTAGTCTAAACTGAATTTTGTGTGGGGTGGAGGATGGAAAAATGTTCTGTTTGGTCCTAGGAAGAGAAACGTTTAGCTTCTAAAATTTCTCATTGACCAAGACAACAAGAAAGAGATATTCACTATATTCCCTACTCAACAATTTTAAAGTATGTGAGTTCAAAATATGCTCTAAGGTCCATCTTGTCATTTGTTGTTAAACTGTTACCCAGAAAGGAAAACAGGCATGCGGTGCCAATTCCAAATTGTACAGAAATCTGTTACATTGAATTTTGCCTGAGGGCAACAATGAAAAGAAGAAGATAACGAAGAATAAATTGTGTCCTTGTTGCAAGAGATAAACATGGAGGAAATCATTAAAGTAGTACATGTATTGGCTTTATCCGTGGGATGAAAGCACGAGGTACTCATTAAACGGAATAACTTAGGCAAAAAAAAAGTAATCGAGCATTAAATTTACGTTAATGGAGACACAAAAGCAACTCAAAAGTAGGCCAAAAAAGCAATCGAATATTAAATTCACCTTATTGGAGACATAGAAGAAATTCACAAGTAGAGCACCCGCCATAATTTTATCTTGAGAAAAAATTGAGAGAGTAACAGAGAAACTGCTGCAGTCCGGAAAGCACAATTAAAGATTCTTGTACTTTTTTAAAATTCGACTTACATCTCCCGTTAAACGGGATTTTCTTTTATTTGCAAGCTCCAACTACGTCAATGGATTTCTTTGTAACTACGAATGTTCGCCGCTGGCGAGTAATCACAATCTTGTTCACCAGAAGAAAGAGAGAATGTTTCAGATGCTCACCATGTCAGCTTGTACTGTACTGGAACGATTGCTACAAGAAAATATTGGTCAAAAACAAAAAACGTTAACAGAAAATGGCCGAGGGACATGCCAACTTGTGCTAGAAAAATTGTACAAAGAAATTAGTCACTACACTAAAGCAGCAGTTTCTATCATTTTTCATAGTTCTGAGAAAAGCGAATAAAACTGTTTATCAAAGTGAAATCATGGAGTTTTTTTTTTTTTTTTTAGTTTGTTAATGCGAGGACAGATTGCCAATTTTTATAAATGTTTCTAGCTTACGCAACAGTGTTGGGATTTACCTCAAGAATAACATGAAAGGCAATGTAATTGTAGCTTGAATCTGACTTAAGCCACCATGTTCGCCAGTAATAATAGAGACCTACAGAGTACATGAATGAAAGATGGCTTCGAAGGAGAAAAGAACAATCGCTGGATGACGACGGCGACAACAACAAACTTGGTGCACAGAGAGTCCAATTCCAAAGAGAACTACACAATAACATGTAAACACAATGAACAATAATTGTGTAGGGCTGAGAGAAACTTAGAAAACGGCAGAATGATAGCTATGCAAATACCGCATCTCAATATGGTTGAGTGCTTCTATTGCTGAGTGCAGAAATGGTTTATCTCCACGCTCGACTTGCTCCAGTGCTGAACCTGGATGACACGACAATTCTGGAGTTGACGTACCGACTGGCTGCTCATGCTCAATGCCTCCTTTCTCGTGACAATCTGACACACTGGCCAAACTTATTTATGGGGTTCTAGATCAGTGGTGTTTTTACTAGCTCTCCCAAGCGTGAACCACTACAGAGAACTTAAATTAAATCGCCCACTAGCTTGGATCGTGAAATTTGACGGCTGCACCAGAAACAAGGCAGAACAGCCCGATTCACGTGCCGTAAATGCTGATTTGAAATTTTGATTCGTGGATTTTAATTTTCAGTCAGTGCCTTCAAATTTTACCAGGTGTATCGTGCCTACTTAGTGTGTATGTGCCCATCTATGTGCGATATGAATCTTGCAGTATGTCGCAGTGAGCGATGGCCACGAAACTACCGAGAGAGGAGAGAGAGAGAGAGAGAGAGAGAGAGAGAGAGAGAGAGAGAGAGAGAGAGAGAGAGAGAGAGGAGAGGGAGAGAGAGAGTGAGAGAGAGAGAGAGAGTGAGAGAGAGAGAGAGAGTGAGTGAGAGAGAGAGAGAGTGAGAGAGAGAGAGGAGAGAGAGATAGAGAGAGAGAGAGAGAGAGTGAGAGAGAGAGAGAGTGAGTGAGAGAGAGAGAGAGTGAGAGAGAGAGAGGAGAGAGAGAGAGAGAGAGAGGGAGAGAGAGAGCGAGAGAGAGAGAGAGAGTGAGTGAGAGAGAGAGAAGTGAGAGAGAGTGAGTGAGAGAGAGAGAGAGAGAGTGAGAGAGAGAGAGGAGTGAGTGAGAGAGAGAGAGAGGAGAGAGAGAAGAGAGAGAGAGAGAGAGAGAGAGAGAGAGAGAGAGAGAGAGAGAGTGAGAGAGAGAGAGAGAGAGAGAGAGAGAGAGAGAGAGAGAGAGAGAGAGAGCGCGGGGGGGGGGGGGGTGATGTTCACATGTGAAAGACTAGGGCGAAACCAGGAAACTGAAGGAAGAGGCATGAGTAAGTTAGATGACAATGTGTCAAATGGAAAAGAGTTGGAAACAGCGAGAGAAATCGCAGGTCTCTGGCCAATAATCATCTTCAAAATGAAATAAAAAAGCGAGTGGCTAAGGCCAAGAGACAGACGGGGGACAGAGTGAGAAAGAGACTGAGAGAGAGAGAGAAAGAGAGAAAGAGAGAGTGAGAAAGAGACTGAGAGAGAGAGAGAGAAAGAGAGAAAGAGAGAGTGAGAAAGAGACTGAGAGAGAGAGAGAGAAAGAGAGAAAGAGAGAGTGAGAAAGAGACTGAGAGAGAGAGAGAGAAAGAGAGAAAGAGAGAGTGAGAAAGAGACTGAGAGAGAGAGAGAGAAAGAGAGAGAGAGAGAGAGAGAGAGAGAGAGAGCGGGAGAAAGATGGAGGAAGAAAGAGAGGATGAAGGAGATAGAGCGAGCGAGAGAGAGACAGAGAGAGAAAGAGAGAGAGAGAGAGAGGAGAGGGGGTAAGAGGGAGAGACTACTGAATAAAGGAAGACAGAAGCCAGATGTACTCACTCTGATCCTCCTCATGGCAGCTACAATCTCCACTCTACTGCTAGGCCGGGGAACGTCCAGAGTGCCGATATACTGAAGAAGAGACAATGAAAATAACCATTACTATTGGTGTCTGGACAGGGGAAATGTGGGTAGCTATCAAAATCGCGAGAGAATGTAATGTGTGGATGGTTGTAGGGAAGGACAGATAAACGTGCAAAACAGCGACTGTGGCGGGGGTGGGAAGAAGACAGTCAAACATACTGACCATGGCTGTTTATAAAAACCACAGAAAAACTGTGGGGTCGCAGCAGGACTATAAGCAATGTTAAAATCGGGTAAAAAAGAAAAAGTTGTATGTTGCCAAATCCCGCGTGATTTCGCAACATACAACTTTTTCTTTTTGCCCAATTTTAACATACTAACCATGGCTGAGCATGCGTGTGTGTGTATTACAAGAGTTTTACTAAGCCAATAATCTGACTAACCCGCAAACTAATGATCAATTTGTAAATTAAATTATGATAAAGAATTTACAGACGAAACTAACTGAAATAGACCAACCCAACAGCTGAGGTAAACAACAGCGCTTGTATTCACTTTCTTCAGTGCCTTTTCAGCTTTCTCCCGCTTTCAAAATCCGCCCTACTCTCCTCCTCTCCAGTAGAGGAAACAAAACCATGTCCTGTCCTGACGGACGTGTTTTATTTCATCATTCCAACCTGCAGACCGGGGGTTCTTAAACTTTGAAAAAACTTATTTCCCCAAATATTCACGTCTCTTTCTCATGGCTTCCTTTCCCCCTTCAACAATTCAGCCACACTCGAGGATAACTGGGGCGAGTTTTTACAGAATATTTCTCTTGTTCTCCATTTGTTTTGAGACATCATTATTGACGGATTCAATTCCATAATATATCGAGGGGTATTTGCAATATTGTTATATGCAACATTTTGCCGATTTTGAGGCTTTGTCATGAAAGTGGTTCTCTCACTCCTAATTTCATTACGTTTTACTATTAGTGTCATATTTGTGTATTTTCCGTGGGCATTTTCATGCAAGTTTAGATTGTGAAGCGCCTTGAACAAAACCCTGATTGTATAGAAATCTTCAAACTTTCAACCTTCATTTTCTCGAAAAGGCAAAAAGGCACAAGTTATACAACAATAAGGAAAATACCCGATGATATCTATCAACACTGATGATGCAATCCGTGCCAAAAGAATCAGGCTACAACGCCATTTGAAGTACTTTTCACATTATGAAATCAGAAAATTAAACCGTGTACTCTGTAATTTCACAGTATACGTAATGACAATGTACATTTATTTGTACTTCCCCCTAAAATCCCCAATGCCCCCTTCAGCCCCTGTTTAAGAATCATTGTACTGGCCAAACTGGTACCAACGCCTTCATGTGTTAACTCGGTAACTGCGCGCGCCACCTGGGGAAATTTCATTATTTCTGGTTGGACAGATCGGGAAAAATTAGGGGAGATTGGCTGGGTTGAAGTGCGATGGATTTACCATGACCTTGTGTGAGAGAAAAAGCATAAAATTCTGTATTCTATACTGCTTTTTTCCAAAGAGAAAAAGGGGTAAAAACAGGAGTAACAAAAACATGAAGTATATCGATGAGCATTGTCGTGTTGTTGTATGCGACATTTTGCCGATTTTGGTTCTCTCACTGCCATTCCAATCTGTTAAAAACTTTTCGAAATACGTTATGTTTTATACGCTTTAGCCCTTCAGCCGAGCAAACTTCAATCCTCATTTCCTCGAAAAGGCAAAAATGCACAATGACATACAACCATAATTTATGGCAAATATCCAACGATATTTACAGAGTCCTCATAGCACTCACAAGAAAAAGTGAAGGCAGCATTGAAGGATGATCATGTCCGTTTAGATATGAAGAAGCCTTCAGTTTCTGGGACTTTCTTCACAGCAGATTAAAAAAATAAGGAAAATGGGACCAAAAAAAAAAAGGCAGGAATGCAGATATTTGGCATGTGCCGTATATTTTTCTATCATGAGTCTGGGCTTTCTCCTGTAATCTTTAAGTGGCAGTTGTATTCAAAGCTTAGTCACTCAGTTGTCCACTGATAAGATGGCAACCACGCTCATGGTAAAAACTTCCATCACTTTGAGTTACTCAGTTATGAGAAAGCAAGTCGACGCGATAACGGCCATATTATATGGGAGAAAAGAGCAAGACAGACAGACAGAATCAAGCAGAATGACAGGGCACATGGAGAGCCTACCACAACTGCCCACCAACCACTCGCAAATTTCCACCAGCCCTGTAACGCTGACTTCGCACTGTCATTTCTGGCACTTCACACACATACACTAATAAGAATTTAACAAATCAGCAAATGTAAACACAATTATCGAAGTCAACAACCTACTGCAAATTCGATACTGATTGCTGTTGCACAGTAAATTACATTCAATGCTCCTCAACAACAGCTTTTCAAATTATGTAGGTAGGCAAC
>OZ007577.1:41216245-41261245 GCA_963931925.1 Onchidella celtica
GAAGGAGAAAGGAGCGTTTTTCTCCCCGTCTCATCTTTCAGCAGTTTGTCACATTTTTTAATTCAATTTCCACGGGTATAAAGAATTAATGCGAATCACAATGCCAATGAAAGCATAATGCATTAGTGTGAGTTGGGCCACAGACTTGGTCATATTGCTGGTATTCTATCGTTGTAAACACTAACTTGCTGATGCTTAAACTAAACGACAATTAATCTTCCAAATTATTTATTTTTGCCTTCATGCGATAGATTTAAGTCAGTTTCGTAAGTGTCAACATTTTTGGACAGGCAGTACAGTGTAATAATAAATTTGTCTGAGCATAGAAAGGTTATTGCCATCCATACATTTACAGCCTGTCGCCATCCAGCAGCTTCCCAGTCTGCACTCTCAGACGGAGAGAATACATCTGTCCACAAAAGTTATCACTGTGTCCGGTCTTTACTTCAATCTCTCAGAACTGTTTTGGCCCTTACAGTTCTACCCAACGCCGGACCATACAGCTCAAACGGCAGGTTTTCACTCCTCCTTAAATGAGTTGGTAGGTGGTTTCAACTTTTTTTTAAAATTCCATAGTCCTTTTTCCAAGCTCTCACTACCATCCTCCGTCCCCAATCAAATTATTTCCCTTACCCCCCGAAACAACAACAACAACAACAACAACAACAACAACAACACACAGACACAAAGAGATAGGGGGCACACACGCATGCACGCGAGTGCTGGGCGAGAGTCCAGATTTAGATTTGGATATCCAGGTAAGCTAAACGGGTCAATCAATCCAGTTCTCTGGATTCAGGCGGGTGGTCCGCTTGCGACCGCTCCTGGCTTGCTTTTTAGAAATCTAGTCACACCACACACACACATAACAAACAACCGTAAGAATAACAACAATAACAAGATACTGTGGAATAATAACTGAGAATGAGTCCATATTTGAAATCCAATCCCCCTGGCAGATAGTCTAGATTAAAAAAAAGAAATGTCTTCGAATTGTCTTGGTAAGGCAGAAATGACCCCCAGGCTGGAAACTCCTGATTGAGTGTACAGAATGTCAGTATAACACAGGTGTGTCAGTATGCAGTTTGCACGTGGGTGCACTTCTGTAATCAAAGCAAAAAAAAAATACCAACAAAAACAACAAAACATCAAAAATGAAGTGTAAATGTGGCCAGAAATTGCATGACCTACAGGCTGCATCTACTTACTTCCGTTACCAGCCTGGAATATTTATTACCTTGCCGAGACAATTTTGAAACAACAACAGACCTATTAAAACGAAGAAACTTTTCACGGCACACGAATTATTCAGATGACTATTGTAAATACCATGTCACAGACTTGGCACTGACGTCACCTTTGCTCACTTCTCGTTTTCTCCATTTAAAAAAAAAAAAATCTTTCTCTTTGCACTTTATCCGACCATCTCCACTCCTCCTCACCTTTCCCCCTCTTCCTAATCATCATTCATATTATTTCTGCCTATCTCCTGATAATCCTTCGTGCCTTCCTCTTCTTTTTGCCTTTATCTTAATCTATCTCTCTTCATCTTTTTCTTCATCCTTTCTAATCAGGGATTAATTTTCTTCGCCTTCTTTATCTTTTTCGTGATCTTCTAATTCGTAAGATCGTTTCAGCTGATCTATACTGTAAGACTGCGTGTCAGAAACAACAAAAATTGAAACCCTTCGTAGAATGAGATTACGCCAGAACAGAGGAAGAGAACTCTGGCCTTGACTTCCTTCCATTCTCCCACTAGAATCATGTCAGGCATTTTATACAAACCACAGAAAAATCTAAGGTTTTTTTGTTGTTTTTTATTTTGATAAGCATAATACACACCGAAAGCTCGGTGTGTCTTCCCTTTTCCTGAGCGTTTTATTGTATCGTTTTTGTATTATTTCTTATGCAAGGCTTTGTTTCGTACAACGTTTTCTTTTTGCCACAATTTGTCTTTTATTCGTATCAGGAGTCGAGTGGCCTCCTGCAGTGTTCGACTGGTGGCTGCATCCAAACCCTTACATCGGTTATACATGTAATAACAGCAAAAGCAACGACAACGTTAAGAATTAAAACAACAAAGGCCGCCGTGTTCGCTATAGGAATTTAAGAGTACTTGCTGATAACTCTGTCAGTTGATTGACATCAATATCAGGAATTGTGTTCGATCAGTGTTCCTTTCTCCGTAGTATTTTTTCCATTATAAACTTAACTTCCCCCCCCCCCCCCCCAAAAGTAAGAGCTTCGGAACATCCAACATCACATCCGTTTAGAAATCTGTGCACATCCTGTGATCTACCAAACTTTCGCCTTTATTGACTTAATGTTGCCTCATATTGTCATTACGTGTGTGTCAGTTGGCATCTTTTGCAATAACAACTAACTGAAATTGTGATCATCAGAGTATGGTCATCCTTCTGCTGGGAAGATTGATACAGTGTGGACGATGACAAAAAGGGTCTGTGTTTATAACAAAAACTGCAGCAAAGCTGAATGTAGAATTTGTTGGTGTGCATCAATGGCCTACAGCGAGGTCACGTGACGCGGCCCTCTAAGAATAACAGAGCGCCACCATCTTACGGGCAAGTCGATCGATGCGCTGACTCTGACCTGTGACATAGATCTTGAGTTACAAGAAAAGAAAGCAGTCATGGTGCAGAACTGTTGCGTTGTAAATTGCCCCAACAGAGCTTCAAAGGATTCTACATTCACTTTCCATTCGTAAGTATATTTCAATACACTTCAGCATAGCTACAATTTTGAATGACACCATTTTGACGCGCCTACTGAACGCGGAAGTTTGGTTCCGCACCAAGAAATTAATACATGTACCACCAATCTTGCCCGTAAGATGGCGTCGCTCGCTGTGTCTAGGAAGGTCGCGAGCCCACCCAGCCGCGAAGAGAGCGCGCTCTCTCTAGGGGGTATTATGAGTATCTCTATGGTGTGCATAAATTCTAACAAATCATAGATACGTCACCTTCGACTTTTGTAATGGACTACCGCGCTGATACAAGGGCAATATGAAATCTCAGTTAACACTGTAACTGGCTGATCAGCATTAAATCTATAGCCACTGAGGTACGTTCAAGTGAAGCGATGAGCCATTAACCTATTAAACGATTACCACCAATTGACTTTGATACTGATGGAATCCATAGTAGGGAAGATGAGTCCATACAAAGTATTGAACCATCTAATCTTCAAAACAGTTATCGTGTTTTACACATTCGAACTGCAATGCGGATAAAATGTACAGCCACGGGCGAGACCAAAAGACAATTCCCCGTTACCATGGCACTGTGTAAAGCTACACATACTCAGGCACATTTATTTAGTCCCATTACAGTATGTCATTGTATTAGGCACTGGCAGTGGCACTAACACGACCACGATGCCGTTTAATAAGCGACCACTTAGGAGGCAATTGAACCGACTACGATTTACGATTTCCAAGGCATTGAAAAAAAAAAATGTGCTTCCACACCTCTACTTGGTGGTGATAATCACACTTATATACTGACTGACAAATAGATAGAAAGATAGACAGATGGATAGACGGGAAAGATAGACGGGCGGACGGACAGACATACGGAATGGTAGACACATAGATAGATAGATAGATAGATAGATAGATAGATAGATAGATAGATAGATAGATAGATAGATAGATAGATAGATAGATAGATGGATGGATGGATGGATGGATGGATGGATGGATGGATGGATGGACGGACGGACGGACGGACGGACGGACGGACAGATAGATAGATAGATAGATAGATAGATGGACGGACGGACGGACGGACGGACGGACGGACGGATGGATGGATGGATGGATGGATGGATGGATGGATGGATGGATGAATGGATGGATAGATAGATAGATAGATAGATAAATAGATAGATAGATAGATAGATAGATACTCTATAACATGTTTAACTTACGCTTGATAATTTGCACCACCGTTTCAGAAGTAGAAGAAAAGTGCCCTATTGGATGTTCCAATACCATGTCCTCTCTCTTATTGATGACTGTTGACATGACAGTTTCTACACCCTGCATTCGTCTTATCCCGAGCGTTCTTTGAAAGGAACTTCTATGTTCCTTCAATCAGAAAAACACATCAGAATTGTGGAAATCGATAAGAAATCGAAGTCTACAGGACGTGACATCAGCCATTACCCATAACATAAAGGAGCCTTTCGGGTGTTCTCGGGCCAGATCTATAATAACCCCCCTAGAAGCGCCTAATAAAATGCTTTGTATTAATTATGAAGACAGAGAAGCGCCCGAGGATCTCAATAAAGCGGAGGTGTCAAGGAAAAACAACGACATTTGCTACGTTTTTCTCACACAAGAACAACAAGCCCCTCGGCTAATGTAAACGTGTCTGTTCCGGTGGTAAATTATAGCTTGTGGGTTATTTTTATCTCCATCGCACCGAGTCTTGAGAAGGAAACTATCAGTGTGATGTGCACCAGTCTTGTGAAAGAAACCATTAGTGTGACGCAACAAGATAACTTCTGCGAGAGGCCAGCTACAAAGCGTTATATAGTCATTAATCGCTCAACACTGTGAAACCTTAACACAATTCTCCCCATCCATTATCCTGGCTTTTGTGTCCATAAATAATTTACAGTCTGCACCAATTTTGCAACGACTTGTCTTATTGCGTGTTTAAACACAATGTAGTCTAAAAACCAAGGCATTCGCGTCGCTTCAGGTGTATATCTGCCAGCAAGGCATATTTTATGCAACGTAGAATATCGTTTCTAAATGTTCCATTATTATGCAGCAAAGTCACGTTTTCGCACACAATGTCTTTGAAAAGTACCGTATGTCTTTTGGTACTTTTTTTCAAGTAAGCTTTTCGGTGTATTTTGTTAAAGCACGTTTTCAGTACATTTTTTCCACGTACGTTTTTGGGAAATACACTTCTAAGTATATTATCCATACTTTCTTCATTGCACTGGAAATGCCTTTCATAGCATGTTTTTCAAGTACGTTTTTCACATAAATACATTATTTCAGTAAGTTTTGCTTTATGAATTAAATATTTTTTTCAGTACTTTTTAAAGTACCGTAGGCTTTCTGTGTAACTTGTTCTGTTAGTCTTTTTTAAACACGTTTTTCAGGTATATTTTCCAATAATTTTGTCGGTAATTTTTTTTAATAACAATACGTTTTTCTCTAATTATTTAAAATACTTCTTTCAAGAACGATTTTCAGTAGATTTTTCACCATGTCCTTCAAGTGCGTCTTTCAGTCACGTTTTTCGGTAAGTTTTCCAAATATAATGATCAAGTAGGTTTTCTATCTACCCCTGTCAGTGCCTATTGCAAGTACCCTTTTTTCAGTACATGCCAAAATATTCCTATCAGAGAGAACTCCGGTAAATTTTTCAGTTGATTTTACTGTATGTTTTTAAGTGTATTTTTCAAATACGTTTTTCCGTTAGCTTTTTCAGAACTTATTTCTACACGATTTCGAGTACATTTTTCAATATGATTTCAAGTACGTGTTTTGGTACTGTTTCAAGCACATTTTTGTTTCTTTATAACGTACGTCTTGTTATTTACCACACACTGCCTTGTCTAGTGTCCATCCCAAAATATGATTGAAAAAGTAGTAGATGCTGCAAAATGTAGTTTATTTAGTCACAGTAATAACTAATATTGTACTTGCAGCCACTCTCATTACGGGAACAACAGAAATGGCGGGTTATAGAATATATTATAGTGCCTGAAATCCTATAATGGTGCCTGGACATTAAAAAAAAAACAACACAAAACAAACTCTTTAAAATCTTTAAATAAGAGACAAGTTCTGCAATGGGCCAGGCGGTTTTTGAGGATGCCCCCCCCCCTCCCCTTTCCAATCCCCTTTCTCTCTCTCTCTCTCTTCCGAACTAATCTTTTGTTTGGCGCTTACCACCAACGACAAAGGCCACAAAGCAACTAACTAGGGAAACAGCCAGAGGAATTCAAGAAATAAGAATAAAGAGCCAGCAAGGATGCTCAGGGTGCCACATGCACTGGGTGTATTTGGTGCTGTCCCTATGTGAAAGTACTGATCGTGATGATGACCGGGTTAGCGACAATAATTTTAATAACATCGGTGATGATGCCGGTGAGGGCGATGGCAGAGGTAGCGGAAATCGTCGCTGGTCAAAACGGAAAAGTAGCCAAGGGAGCGAAGTTCAGTCTGAAATACTGATATATTGAGGAAGTAAATGTTGCAATCTCAACAGCAGCACAGCGGGAATCCTGACTGGAGACTGACTGGAGACTATGTGCAAGTACGGTTGTGTTTCTCATTAGGGGAACCAGCGTGCAAGAGATAAGTGAAAACGTGAGCTGGAATACGAAGTCTCAGTCAGGAGTATGAGCCTACATTCTGGTAACATCTTAACTTCCTAGAGTGCGGAAACCGAGGGGCGTTCACTGAATTATCGAAGGGTTAACCTTACTTTTCTGGTTCCAGCTCGGGCAGGGCTATCTTCACACCAATACTGCTCCTCCCCCAAACTATCCCCTCCAAAAAATGTGATCGAAGTGAGACCGTTGAGATGATGGACGAACGAGAGTCACCCATATACATAGATGTAGGGGCAAACAGACATACAAAAACACAAACAAACAGACAAATATAGATAGATAGATAGATAGATAGATAGATAGATAGATAGATAGATAGATAGATAGATAGATAGATAGATAGATAGATAGATAGATAGATAGATAGATAGATAGATAGATATGCCCATTGGATTCTCCAAAAACCGATTACCGGAGAGGACAGCAATAGACACGATTATGAAAGCACAGACCAGACTAATCTCCATACCCTGCAACATCCCCCCGCCCATATCTCCTAGTAAATACTAGATCCTTCAGACCTAGAAGTTTATCTAATTCTACCGCCGTCTGTGACCCTTTCATCTCAATGTTCATACTGGAGTACCCTGGCGAAGCCCAGCCCAGCCAAGTCTCAGCAGTTTTCTGCCATGTTTTCATGAGTGTACAATCTTCCTTTCAAGCATTTTTACTCTGTTTATCTCCCCACCCTCTTCACACTACCTCCCCAATTCCCCCAGAGTCCGTAAATTGACTTATATATGAGACATTAATGATATATAATTTTTTAATATGCTCTTAACTTCCATTTACAGCGCTTCCAATGTCAGCACCGTCTTCGCTCTCTGTCTGGTCGCTCATGAAAGAGAGACGAAATATCTAATGTCTATCTTTCCTCGCGACCTTAATTCTTATTTATTTGTTCCAACTTCACTTTTTGCACAACTGAGAAATTCGACGTTAAACGTTTGTGGCTTTAGTATTATAATAAAGAATTAGAATATCTCGGAACTGTGAAAGACCTTTATAAGTACCATGACGCATTTTAAACAAGTGTCAGAGTGTGCATTTTGTTACACCTTTTCTACATTCTTAAAGATCTCCAGGTTTTCAGAACATGGAGATAGAACAAACAGGAGCTAAGGTCGCATCTTGTTCTACTCTTGTCTCTCCTCTCCATCTTCCTACTCTCCCTCACACATACACCCTCAGATACACATGCCCACACACAGATGCACAGAGTTCCAATCTAATCCGACCCTCAAATGTATGTAAATCAAGCAATATTCAGCGTCATAATGTGATCTACTACCCTCTTCAAATAAAACTATCACCCGGTACCTCGAGCCCACTGGTTCTTAAACTCTTTAAACTGTATCTCCACCTATATTCAAGTCTCAAAGCTTTATCCCTTCCCCCCCCCCCCTCCCCCAACGTTTCAGCCAGTTTATCTGAAAGAAAGAAACAAACAGACAAACAAACACCTGGCAAGACAAATCTCGTGGGGCAAACCGGGTTAAAGGACTTACGTAACGGAGGTTAAACGGAACATCAGTAGAAATTATTATGCACCATCTAGAATAAAATAAATAAATAAAAACGACAATGTACTTTCATTAATAAAGTGTGTAGAAGAATTAGCGTGCATTATTAACTGCTTAAGTGTTTCCCCTAAAATCCATCGATACTTCCCCAGTTTAAGAACCACCTCTCATCCTATCACTTCATCCCTCTGTCTATCCCCGCCTATGTTATTAACCATCTTCAGCCTTCATTATCGCCTTTAGAAGGACCCTTCGTCCCTGCTGGACGCCTGGTTGACCGCTGTCCACTGATATCCTATAATCAGGGCCAAGTCCAACTACTCTGGTAATGAAGCGGTCAAGATAAGTAACTCTAACAGCCTCCCAAAATTTCCGGAATGGCAGTAATTTTGCTCCCGGGGTAACCGGCCCGTGGTCACCGATTCTGATTGACTGGTGATCCCTTGCAGCCAGATTTAGATTAGCTGGTGAGCTGGCTACTTGGAATTCGATTGTATGTCTTAAGGCTGACTGGTACCGTCCTCAGTAAGATAATGTGGATAGATAAACTGCTAGTGATTTGACACAAGTAAAAGAAAATCCTGGAAAAAAATGCCAATAATATGTACAATATTCACAGACATCCATTTGAATTCGACCCATGCCGTTTATATTTTTACATATAATAATATATATATATATTTATTTCCAATTTACTTCGTCATAACCATCATCGACATCATCACTTATTAACACTACCATTTTCATTATCATTGTTATCTTGCTATATCCTCTATCATCACATCTCCGCCATCCACCACAACAACCACACTAAAACCTAAAAACAAAGTTACCACCACCAATAACATTAATGCTTTCAATGACGGCCAATAAAAATAACATATACATTGAAATCAGAAATTAGAATCACCTCAACATGATCTCTGCATCTACATACAAAGTGCCATAAACTCGTTCGCGTAAACAAAGAGACAAGATTACAGTCACAGACAGACTGGGCAAATAAACCCGTAACGCCATGTATCCAACTGTCCACACCCCTCGGAGTAACTTTTACAAAGGATGTTAGAATACCCTCACCTAAACTATGGGGAAAACAAGATATGCAGCTACATGCAAGCCCCCGTGCCCTCCAAGAATGGATAAAAGACAGTCAGTGGAGTCCGGTGATGACATCACGGTTTCGTCATGCAACGTTGCCGGTGAAGATTTTCAAAAATCCCAAAAATCTCGTACGAAAAATCCCAAGATGAGGTAAAAAACCCCAAGCTCTTTTTCCAGCTCAAAAATACATTTTAATTTTACAATTTCGTTATTTGAATTTAAACTAACAATGTCAGTGATTAGTTCGCAGACCATACAAAACAGCTCACATATGCAATCTCAGACTGCCCCTTCGGCCATTTGGCTTTATTTGTTAGCTTTTTAATAGCAAAAGGAAAGGCAATTTTGTGATTTTTTTGTTTTTACAGAGAAATAAACCCAATAGCCTAATACAGAGTCTAAAATGGCCCAAAAAAAATCAGGATCCCAAAATGTAACCCTCAAATCCCAAAATCCTGGGAAAACTACCACCTACCGGCAAGGACGTCGCCGTGCAATATCGAACAGTAAAAACAGACAGCAGGTGTTTTACAGTTACCCCGTAAAAAAATAGTATCATATAAAGAATGATGAAATGGATAGACGAACAGGCCGCACGATTTGACTATCCCCACAGCACTGCACATTCCTTGTATACATTATTACATAGCGTCTCCATTGCTTCTGCACACATTCGACACTCACTCGCTGCCGAAATAGAGGTGTGAAAAAGAAAGACAGAAAAAACAAATCTTGTCTATTTCTCAGAGACTGAATATAAACGCTAGTTGTAGCTATAAAGTGTGGAAAATCACTTTTCTCAACTTCCCCATCCCCCTCCCCTGCCGCGACCCTGAGGATAAATAGCTGTTAATGTCTTGCCCAGCTCTACAGGAAAATGCTTCCAGAAAGGGAAATAAATGAAGAGTAAAAAAAAACTTGGCAGACCGGAAATGGGGAGGAGGCGTGGCGTGTGATTTTTGGGTAACGCACCAATGATACTCCACCATGAGGAAAATAGATCGGGCCTGTAAGAAAACGGGGTCGTGGTCACTGATGAGGTATGGGTGGAAAAGTGAGCGATAGGAGTGGAGAAAAGATCCCTAGGAACCGATAGGCAGGCAGGCAGACAGACAGACAGACAGACAGACAGATAGATAGATAGATAGATAGATAGATAGATAGATAGATAGATAGATAGATAGAAGATAGATAGATAGATAGGCAGATAGACAGATAGATAGAGGACATGCTAGTAATGAATTCACTACTATCTTTGTTAAGTTTTGATCATCACCCCTGTTCAGCAAAATAAATAAACAACAAGCATTTGACTTCTAGGAAAGCAATACAGTGTTTTTTCTAAATTCCAAGTGGCCAATGGAAGGTGCCTGCATGAGCTACTGGGTTTTGCTTGTCCAACGGATAAAAGAATCAATCAGTTCATCAATCAATCAATTAATCACTCAAGAAACAATTAAAAAGCATAATACATTGTCGAACCTGCGGAACAAACCGGTGGCTCAATAATTCGGCTCTTCCGTCAGTGAAATATCTTACGATTCGTTGCAGTTCATGGTGATAATGACAGCGAATAAAACATTGCATAATACTTTATATGTAGCATTTTCTTAATATTTGAAATGTTATCCGATCCAGTCATTTTCTTCACAGATTTTGTCCAGGGGTCTTCACTTCCTGCCAATGGAGTCCTCCCCGCGTGCAATTCGAGCTGATGAAACTGTTGACACTAGAAATACAATAGCCTGAAGAAAACTGTGGACAGAGCAGAGTGGCACAGCGATCAGACCCCGGGTGTTATACAGCTTGTTGTCATTGGCGTAGTGGTTAAATAACCTCGCCTGTCCTGCTGGAGACCAGGGTTCGATTCCCCACCGGGGAGAAGTTTCTTTTTACTCATTTTTCCTGATACACATGGTCTTTTTCCTCTAGCTGTGTTCAATTAAGAATCAATCAGTGTGATTTTTAAGGGCCTGCAAAATCGATGTCGTGGCAAAACTGATCATTGTTCCTTTGCTCCAGATTGCTTCTTTTATTTCATCACGTTTACTGACCGGAACAGTTACTACTAAATAAATACATACCGTAATACATAAATAAATAAATTTAAAAAGTTTGAATAAAACTGCCTGAAAGTCACAGATTTGCCTTCATTTATGCGTTCCCTATTTGAATCTCGAGAGAAAATCTTTTCTCCTGGGTAATTTTTGCCAATTTACACAAGTCTGAAGTGATGGCATAATTACAACTGACTGTACTTTGATGTCGTCTGTCGTCCGATCATCCTTGCAGAGGTTTTTTTTTTCCTCTTGAATTTACACTGACTGACTCTGTAGGTAATTTGTTTGCCAAGATTTTGCTGAGGGCGCCAATCACAACTTCCAGAAAATTAAGAATATTTTCGATAAAGAAATACTTGAGGGCATTTAAGTACAGTGGAGACCGTGTCTTAACTGATTGTAAGCCAAGGCAGCAAGGGACGACAGTGGGGAATTAGCTTTGAATTATCATCTATTTGATGTTCAACCTTATCACAGGAATGGAATTTGTGTGAACTGTGAAAACGGGGAGGAGAGGGAAGGGGGCGTTCATCACTCTTGCAACCGACGTTTCTAAGTTTATTACTTATATATATATATGTGTGTATTTGGATATCATAGCAATTATGGAATTTAAGCGTGCATGAGTGAGTAAGCGCAAAGTACTCATGTATATCTGTCGGTACCTATTTGATGGAGGATGCAATACAGTTTCTTTCCACCCTTTCCCCCACCACACTGATGAAATGCTGAGACCTTAACAATCTTTACGACCTTCCCCTGCTCCTTTTTCCCCAACACACACACACACACCCACACCCCCATGCACACACACAACTATTACATTCGTAGTCGGAAACAAATAAGCACTAGAATAAAGGCGTAATGGAAAGAAAGAGGCAAAATGGCTGAAACACGCGGAAAGGAACCAAAAAGGATAACAACAAAAAAAAAAAAGAGGAGGGAGGGAGGAGCAAGGGTAGGAGAAAGGGTAGGAGAAAGGGTAGGAGAAAGGGTAGGAGAAAGGGTAGGAGAAAGGGTAGGAGAAAGGGTAGGAGAAAGGGTAGGAGAAAGGGTAGGAGAAAGGGTAGGAGCAAGGGTAGGAGAAAGGGTAGGAGAAAGGGTAGGAGAAAGGGTAGGAGAAAGGGTAGGAGAAAGGGTAGGAGAAAGGGTAGGAGAAAGGGTAGGAGAAAGGGTAGGAGAAAGGGTAGGAGAAAGGGTAGGAGAAAGGGTAGGAGAAAGGGTAGGAGCAAGGGTAGGAGAAAGGGTAGGAGAAAGGGTAGGAGAAAGGGTAGGAGAAAGGGTAGGAGCAAGGGTAGGAGAAAGGGTAGGAGAAAGGGTAGGAGAAAGGGTAGGAGCAAGCGTAGGAGAAAGGGTAGGAGAAAGGGTAGGAGAAAGGGTAGGAGCAAGGGTAGGAGAAAGGGTAGGAGAAAGGGTAGGAGCAAGGGTAGGAGAAAGGGTAGGAGCAAGGGTAGGAGAAAGGATAGGAGCAAGGGTAGGAGCAAGGGTAGGAGCAAGGGTAGGAGAAAGGGTAGGAGAAAGGGTAGGAGAAAGGGTAGGAGAAAGGGTAGGAGCAAGGGTAGGAGAAAGGGTAGGAGAAAGGGTAGGAGAAAGGGTAGGAGAAAGGGTAGGAGCAAGGGTAGGAGAAAGGGTAGGAGAAAGGGTAGGAGAAAGGGTAGGAGCAAGGGTAGGAGAAAGGGTAGGAGCAAGGGTAGGAGAAAGGGTAGGAGCAAGGGTAGGAGAAAGGGTAGGAGCCAGGGTAGGAGAAAGGGTAGGAGAAAGGGTAGGAGAAAGGGTGGGAGAAAGGGTAGGAGAAAAGGTAGGAGAAAGGGTAGGAGAAAGGGTAGGAGAAAGGGTAGGAGAAAGGGAATTCAAGAACGAATTAAAAAAAAAAAAGGTGAAATTTGAAGGACGGGTGAAAGTCAAACAAATGGAGAGATAAGGGCGTTTGAAAAAATGGATAAATCTGTTTCTCTGACAGAACAAAATCTCTATAAGAGCGAGCAGTCACCCATACATCATTACTTTCAGAAATGTAAAATCAACACTGGTCTGAAATTATACCAACATTGCTACTTATTACTTTTGGCTTCCCTCCCCCCCCCCCCCCCCCTTCCCTTTCCTCCAACCAATCTCACTGGCATGTCATAAAAATTCATAGAGCACAAAACAAATCACCAGCCAGACTCAGGTCCATAGATCAGACAAATGAATTAAATGTAAATCCTTGCCGGAGAAAACCGACTCCACTCCGTTATTCCCATTTATTCCAGAGAGCAGTTAACAGTTCGCCTGCAGCCCTGCGATATATGCGTTTTAGCGTCAGCGGCAGTGGTTAGTTAGGGAAGAGTTGACTTCTGGGGCTGCAGCACAGCGTTCAAAACAACCACAGATGGTGGGTGGACGTTGCCCGCCAAACAGCTGCGGCCCACTCCCCCAAACCTTGACAAAAAAGGACGTCACGCAATACAGAGTACAAACATGTCAAAGCAATCAAAACGGCAGCAGCAACACAACAAGAACAACAACAATGGAAAAGTTCAGTGACATGCGAAAATGCCGTTAGTTTCGAATTTAGAACTCAAAGGGTTCGAAAAGAGAGGAGAAGAAACGAAGAAAGTGGGTTATTTTCGTAGAATTGTTTTTGACAGTTGATTGTACCTTTTTTATTTCTGATTTAATCAAGTGATTGCCCCTGCTTTTTCACAAACCATGCTTTTTGCATGCAAGCAAAGAGCAACACCTAGAAAATGAAAACGCGTTTGCATCGTGGCGCAATTAGAGTAAAGAATAAACGAACGAATCACTCATTATACCCAATGTCACTCTAAGGTAATTATTATTGAAGAAATGTGGAGGAATTTGGCGTTTATTATTATTATTATTATTATTATTATTATTATTATTTTGTGGCAAACAACTGAAGAAACACCAACTCTTCTTTCCCAAAAATCGGACAGTTATAATTTACGTCGGAATTCTAGCCAAATCAAAACAGAATAAAAAGTAAGAAATGAAAATCGCAAGATGAAGAAGAAAGATGGCATTAGAAAAGAACAATGTGCCAATTTTGAAAAAGAAAAGAAATGAAAGAAAGGACATGAGCAAAAAAAAAAAAAAGGGAAAGAAACAAAATGAAACTTGGCTGAAAGGAGACCTAAAATAACAAAATGTAAACGTTAAACATTAAAATTATTTGCGCATTACGGAAACAGGATAATTCCTGTGGAAAACAACCACGCTGAAGAAAGCATAATATTGGCCTTCCAACTGCATTCTTTTCAGAGTCAACCATTGCATTTTGAATGAAAGGCAAGATCTTGTTGGTCATTTTGGAGCGGGAAAGTGTTCAAGTCCATGGAAATCTAATTCTAAACGTCCAGAAATATACATTTCCAATTTCTCATATCTGACAAAATAATGATCAGAAAAAAAACAACAACACTCTCTAGCTGTATTTTGCCTCTGAAAAAAGCTTCCCAACCTCTCTAAAAGTGACCTGCAATTTGCGGAACATCAATGTATTCTGTGCAGCTCAGAAAGAAGGCGCTACAAATAAAATGTTGTTAAATACAAAAACGACAAATTGGCGGAGATGATTGCTAAGACAAAAAATGGGAAGTGAAAATGTGGAAAGACAACTTTCTCTCTCGTTTTCTCTCTCTCCCCCCCCCCCCCCTTTCTCTCATTGTAGCCCTCATTCACTTCTTTCCTCACTATTGTCTTTATCACTAATTATTTCGTTTGACTTCTCTCTAGCGTTGAACGTAAACCAGCCCATATGTCCACAAAGGCGGACACACAATTAAGCATACGGTCATTAACACATGATTAAACCAACAGATGCGACTAAAAAAAAACAAAAAACCACACACAAAGCAGAATGTTAACAGATACCAACAACGCAGAACTCAGGCCCGAACTTAATGGAATCGGCCCCGGTTGATCTCCGGTGCCAATACCGTTATTGCTACATTCTGATTTACGCCCTTTTGTACATAAATCATACACTGATTGAGGCCGCTCGCTAAATGAGATCGCACGTCATTTCGTTCGCATCCCCTCTCTCTACCTTGTTCCCCCTCAAAATCTGATCATGAAAATACAAATCAAAGTGTTGGGAAACTAATATTTTTAGGATGAAAGGCTGTGTTACAATGTATCGTGTATGGGGCTCAGGAAAACGAGGATAGAAAGAAAGAAATGAAGGTAATGAATTAAAAGATGAGACAAACAGCAGAGAAGTTACTGTGAAAATGTGAGGGTGCAACTGGCAGCGTCCGCAAGATAAATAGATAGATATCTATCTGAGCCATTTGTTTTCCTTTATTAAGCCAGAGAGACAGAGAGAGGGAGAGAGAGAGAGAGAGAGAGAGAGAGAGAAAGAAAGATTGAGAGAGAGAGTGAGAAAGAGAGAGAAAGAGAGAGAAAGAGAGAGAGAGAGAGAGAGAGAGGAGAGAGAGAGAGAGAGAGAGAGAGAGAGAGAGTTTGGGTTAAACGAAGACAGGGTAAATCAGCTGTTGGAAAACGCTACTTCTAATCAAAAGGAAAACAAAACACGTTTGATGAATTAGAAATATCGTTAATGTAATTAGCTGAGATTAAAAGAATGAATAAGCCATACACCAAAAAATATGCCTTTAATTAAAACAAGTTTTTGTGTGTGTTTTTATGCCACTGCTGATTAAGTTTCACCTTTTGAATAGTATCCAACTACATCCCTGATTGCATATCGATAATGCATGTACATTTGTCTGTCACTTGTGTGACCCCGTGCCAATCCATTACTTTTGCAGTGGTAGGATGTCTTTAGTGCTGAGTGAACTTCGCTCCACATAGCAGAATCAACTGCTCATCAAATCTGTCATAAGAATTTATAATAACCCGAAGAAAATGAAATGTACTTGCCTGAACTATGTCACACAGAATAACATTTTATTTAATGATGGTAGAGAAACAAGCTGGTCTGATCTGACAGACAAAAAACGATGGAAGACTTACAAGATGAAAACAATGCAACCAACACCTTTGGTCTCGTAAGGAAAAAAAAAATAACTCTCTGTAACAAACAGTACTGAAGATGAAAGAGAAACCCTGCAAGAAACAGGTTTGGTCATGAAAAAAGAGAAAACCTCTATTAATAGCTTTGGCCATGAAAAAACAAGAAGAAGAAAAAAAAAAAAACCCTACGAGGAACAACTTTGGTCATGGACAAAACAACAACAACAGCAACGACACAAAACCTTTACTCATTAGAAAGTGTTACCATGGCGTTGGTTGGTAAAAGCAGGGGGTCGTCATAGACAGTTGTGGTTTGACCACTCGCCTGGGAGTGCCAAGAGCTACATAATGAAATGCCCAAACACAAAATTTAATAAGACGCAATCATCAAATGTAAGGAGGTGGTGAAATCAGTCCTGTTTCTCCAATTTCTCGCCTAGTTCTGGCTCCAAAACGCACGAGCTAAACTCGTTATGTCTGCCGGGAACGCTGGAAACCCGAGGGTTTCTGAGTCAAGATCTCTCAGACTTTTCTGGCTAAACTTGCCAGTTTTCCTCGCATTACCGGCCACTACTGCTTGGGGCTATTTGAGTCTGAAATTGGCCGTTAATGCGCCCATCTCGTATGCAATGGCAGGAACAGGACTTAGCTACGGCACTACCTGATGGGCTAGGATGACTTTGGGGCTTCAATTTGGTCATGTAAACTTGCAAATGCGGTCTGAAACGCCGCAAGTCCTGGCAAACTATCCCGCGAAAGATTGTCAAGTAGACGGTTGAAATAAATTATTACCATGTTTTTAAACATTCTTCATTTAGTCATGTGGTGGATGGTATCTGGTGAGTTTAAAAAAGGAAAAACAAAGAGCAGCTCGTCATGGTGCTGCCAATATTGCCTAACTCATTTTTTGACTTTTTGAGAAAATCAAATTTAAGTGATTGACAGCCACAAAACTAAACATTTAAACCAAAATATAGGCTTGTTCCTATTTAACAACCATAATACTACTATGTGCATACTATTTTTTTATTTCTCCTCAAAATTATGGGATATATATGATTTAGGCAATTTTGGCACATGAAAAACCTGAGTTGGGCAAAATTGGTTATTACGAAAATGAGTTAGGCAATCTTGACACACACAAAATCTGAGTTAGGCAACATTTTTGTTGACTTTGCAGAGTACTTTAGAGGACACAATTTTCATTAATTATGTTTATTTTGACCACATACACTTACATACAGGCATCACCCAGACAAAGCCAACATATTTTGAAAACATTTTAATTCTTTTAATAAAACAATGCACATAAGGAGTCTTCCATTTTGCTCTTATTCTTTTCCATCTATGTCCATTATTAAACACCATTTTACGTAAAATGAGAGAATGTTCAAGAACAACCAGTTTCATTCAATCAGAAATAAACAAATTACAAAAATTGAATTTACATAGGCAGCCAATCCTTTTCCTAGTTAAAAACTATTATGGACAGCTGTACACAAATAAAGACCCAGTGCAAAATACGAATGAAATTAGTGACGAAAATATCAGTTATGACAACATGCCAAAATTAACAGCCGATCAAAAGGAAGAATTAGAAAAAGAAATAACTTTGGCTGAACTACGCTACCTTTTAAAAAAGTATGAAAAACAACAACGGCACATAAATTTGTAGGCATAAAATATGTAGCCTATAACATTTCTTGAATAACATGAAGTAACTACAACTTCGTGAATTAAGATGAAGTAACTTTAACGTCGTGAATAACATGAAGTAGCTTTATATGTGAATAAAATGAAATCACTTTAACTTAACGCTTAACTTGGCGTCTAATTAAACACAGAAAGTGATGAATAACACGAAGTAACTTAAACTTCTTGAACAACATTACGAGTAAGTACCGTAACTTTAACTATCACTTAAAATAAAACCCAGAAAGTACACAGGCACTTTGTTGATAGCTTCCAGTCTGTTTATTCATTGGGTAAATTGTCAAAGAAATGGTGGACATTTTCTGGCATGACTGATTTCATAGCTTGTAAATCTTGGAACTTTCTCTTTGTGATGGCCCGTCTTTCTGTAAAAAGAGGTATCCAACGCTTCCTGTCTGCAGTAAGTCTGTTTGGTAGTTCCTGCCAGTCGTCCAACCATTCCAGTTTGTAGAAGATATGTGCTCCTGCATCATCAAATGAATATCTGTAGGCACAAACATCTGACACCGTGGGGTCACCTGCCTTCTTTCCTGGACGAACAGATTTCACATAGTCACCCGACAACTTCTTAGCCTCAGAAAACAGGACCTCAGTCACTTTGTAGGCAGATGGAGTCTCTCTGGCCATTTCCATTGCCAGCATGTAATACACTGGAGCCAATACTGCCTAACTCATAGTTAGGCAGTATTGGCTCTGGGGTTAAGACTGCCTAACTCCATTGTTTATGTTGGGCAATATTAGAAATGGCGGTTTTTTCAAAAATGGCGCGGCACCTTACAAAATTTTTTTGATCAGAAGGAGCAGGAAGATGAGCTTTGTCTAAAAATGGCCTTATTCCATTTTTGCCTAAGTCTGACTTAGGCAATATTGGAAGCACCATGACGAGCTTGGGTTTGCCTCGCTGGCGACAGCAAAAACGGGCCGGGTGAGGCACCATTTGTGATCAGAATCCGCCAGTTTCCTGTCCCAAGCAGGCAAGGTGTCCTAATGCTAGCGAAGACAAGCGGAACAACAACGACAAAAAAAAAATTAACGACACTACACAGATTTCTTGGCAACAAAGAGAACTCCGACAAGCCACAATGGATCTGCAGTATTGCCAGATCTTTATGTAGATGGTTGTCTATACATGGGTGTGTAGTCCTGAACTTTGAAGCGTTAATGAAAAGAATCGATCTGTTAATTAGAGAAAAATGGGCTCTTGAACGCCCCGGCACTGTTACATTCTGCCATGATTGTCTGGGGTAGATGCGGTTCAACTTCTCCAACTCCCTGTTCCAAGCCTTCGTCTCCGTCCAATCCCCCTCCTGGTAAAAGGTCAGACACATGAACACGTTCTCTACTCCAGAGCCCTCGCCCCCCCCCCTCCTCAGCCCAAAGATGGCTAGGATGACAGTATGAAGAGATTTATGCTTCAGAAAGAGGCCGACCTGGCCAAAGCCCTTTAACTCGGCTTGTCATTAACTAATGGCTCCTCAATGTCCGGCCAGCATTAACTTAATAACGACGTCGATCTCACCAAAAAGAAGTTCTGTGAAGTCAACACGTTGACGGGCCTCAAACAAAGCTGCCCATCGTAAGTGTGTGTGTGTTGGGGGGGGGGGTGGGGGTGGTGGTGTGGACGGGTGAAAAGGGGGGGGGGGAGGGCGGGGAGGAGAAGGCGCAGGGAGTGAAGCAGTTTGGTTCAAAGTGAAAGAATGAGATGTCAAAAGCAATTTTTGGCCGTTCTTATATCAGACACGACATGGATTGTTTTCCATGAAGAAAAGTCTGTAACACGGAGTCAATGAAGAAAAGATTATAAATTGAGTAAGGGGCCATGCATAAGATAAAGTGCTTGCGCTCCACTCCGCTATTTTTAGCTACCTCTTACCCATGCATGCTTTTTATACTCTTGGCCTCAGCCCTCATCCTGTCCCCATGAATGATCTCACGGTCATTAGAAAAGCGTCTTAGAGTTTGTAATTTGTAAATGATGTTTTGCATGGACTATTTGGCTGCTTTATTAGAAACATGGGCCATACAAAGCGTTGTCAAGCCTAGCAGATTGGTAACCCTGCTAATGGTGATAAACACCTAAAGCCGGGTCAACAGCCCGTTTCAGACACACAGAAAGATATTGAGATACAGCAACATGATTGTGAAGGGTACATATTTGTGATGTTCGACATAGTACTGTTCAGTCATAATGGCCACTTTCTCATTTGTCCATGTGCGCATGTAACTGCATCTGATTATACAAGTGTAGTGAAGATGGAGAATGCGTGTGAGTTTCTGTATTACTATGTGTGTGTCTTTTTATCGAGCACTTGTTTATTGCAGTTCTTTGGTGTACAGCTCTTCTCTTGTGCACAATTGTCAAAATCGACAAAAATCATCGCTTCTGCCCGAATTTCTCAAAATTTCAAAGCAGCTTCAAAGGAGGCAAGTTCAATATTTTATGATCATATTTAAAAAGTAACACGTATTTTGCTGAAAGCCATGTAGCCCTCCTTTGCGGTTCACAGGAGGACAATAAACTGTTCCGGTAAGGACACGCCATAGTGTATCTTTATCACTAGCTCTATGTATTAAGCCTGTGTGTTGGTTGTACTGTGTGTCATCTTGAATGTGCAAGAAAATCTGAACGCAGGGACGAGTAAAAATGAACAGCTTATGTAATGAAGTCATTACAAGCGAGGCAAACACTCAGAGTTTTCTATTTACACCGAACACTTTTTTTCTCTTAGAAAGTTCTGATGAAATTGGCTATGTTATAATGTGATCGAAATTGGTGTATGGGCAGTGTGTATGTGTATGTGTGACAGGCACAGTCAGACAGGCCAACGGACGAACAGGCTGACAGATAGATAGATAAATAGATAGACGGATGGATAGATATAGACAGACAGGGAGACCCACAGACAGAAAGACAGATAGATAAATAGATAGACAGATGCAGAGTTGCCAACCCAAGTTCACCAAATGTAGGGAGGTTTTTGACAAAAAAGTGGGAGATTTGAGTGTTTTCTAGGGAGATTATTGTAACAACGTTCATTGAAGCATCTGGGCTATAACTTTTAACTACGGGCTGTGGGAAAAGTTTGGGCAATAATTATAAGAAAACATAGGCCTACCTGTAATTCAATTTGATCAGGTTTGTTGTCCATATTTTGTTCAGTTTGTAGAGAAGGGTGAATATGATACGCGAACGCACGCAGCATGAAATGAGCAAGTTTGCTTCAGCTATTCAGATTTCCACAGCAATCAACGATATTTGGCTTGTAGTGTTTCGGGGGAAAATCTCTAGTAATTTAATAGTGCAATAAAGTTACTTGACCCGGAACTTCTATTTATTAAAGAGCAACATCCGGTTCATTGCGTTCACCACGCAATTGACCGTAATAAACGCAAGTAGCCGTAACGGCCTTAGATCGCTATCGGGAATGCTTTTGTCACTTGTAGTAGGCCTGTAAATCTTGGGAAATGACGAATTTTACGCGGAAACGGGAAAACTCGGGAGTTTAAGGCCTCTGTCGGGAGGTCGGGAGAAACAACAAAATCTCGGGAGTCTCCCGCGCAACTCGGGAGGTTTGGCAACTCTGCAGATGGATAGATATAGATAGACAGTCAGAGAGACATACAGACAGACAGACAGATTGATAGATAGATAACAATATCAACAGAAAGAAAAGGAACAAACGGCCCCAGCTTATAGAACTTGAACATCAATAGATCAATCACGCTCTGCTAGTGCTACACAAAGACACGCCACGACATGACTTTTGCGCTCATTTCCAGGATGCTATTGATTCAGCAA
The DNA here is from genome assembly GCA_963931925.1 of Onchidella celtica. Taxonomy (NCBI): domain Eukaryota; kingdom Metazoa; phylum Mollusca; class Gastropoda; order Systellommatophora; family Onchidiidae; genus Onchidella; species Onchidella celtica. Next base: position 41,237,806 of record OZ007577.1, read on the forward strand.
CGCCGCTATAAACCTGTTCAACAAACAACTCTTTCTTGCAGCCACAGGGAGTGTGCATGTCCTGTCACCGGGTTGGAAATGCCACATGAATTATGCAAGCACTGTGTCAAAATGATTGGGAAGCCAAATGTCTCAAGTGTGAGTTATGACCATGCCAGAACATCTCAGGGTCCCGAGTACATTCCGGCGTTGAAAAAGAGAAGGTGTGTGTGTGTGGGGGGGGGGGGGGAGATAATAAAAGCTTTATTTTGCCATGCAAGGAAAAAAAAAACCCAAAAAACTGACGACAGCGGAGAAACTTTTGTTTTCCGAGTTTGGCAAAATTATTTTTTAAAAAAATACATAAACAACATTGCGTTATGCAAGAAGCTTCCCGTTTTGATGCGGCCCGGCGTAAGAAAAAAAATAAAATAGTAAAGCTGGTTATTGTCGGCAGCTCAAATTTGTTTTTATTGGCCAGGCAAATTTAAACAATTCGCATGCATCAACCCTTTCCTCAATACGTATATGTACCGTTTCCATGCAAGCACTCGTTTGCGAATCATAGATCTTTATTTAACTGCCCATCCGGATTTATCTATTATATATTTCAGTAACTGGCAACCTTTGGCATGACTAACTGACCAAACTATGCACTCTTCAGGCCTTAAATTTGGTAGGAAGGTGGCAATTGAGATAAGGAAGATGATGGCTATAATTAAAAGTTGTTTACTTCAAGCATGTATTTTAAAAAAATAACAATGTTTATTGCTATGTAACATCTGTATTTTTGCATGTTTGTTTCGTAATATTATATAGTACCGTGCATGCCATAAAAAGTAACCGTATCAATCGTTCAGTTTGGTGCGTAATGTTGTGTTGCGCATTTGTTCTGAAGCAAGACTGTAGTTTATTACTTTTATTGTACTAGAGAGGGGGGGGGGGGGGGATCACATGATTGTTTATTCTGGGCAATGTCCGGTAGGTCATCTAGTGTATTATGTTTTCTATTCCACCATTAATTCACCAAGAAATGCGTGGACAATAAATAAATAAATAAATAAATATAATCCTTTTCCCTACTAACCGTTCCCATAACATCCTTTGAATTTAGAAATTAAGCTGAAGTGATGGGTGAATTCAGAGCCAAAACTGCTACGGTATTCAGTATCATTGCTCGTTGGTTGATAAAACTGTAAAGTACAATATCAGCTTCATATAATAATCGCTCTTCTTTCGCCATTTCACCACCACCAGCTGATTAGGCAGAATGCAACAGTAACGATAATAAATATTTCTTTTCCTCCATGTTATCTACACAAGTTATTAAGATGGGAACTACGATGATGATAACTTTATCGTTATTTTATAATAATTAATATACCCACAGATCGGAGTTCCTACACTTTCTTCAGAAGTACGGTCGTGCAAAAGCTTTCCATACTGCGCACTCTCTTTGAGCATGCTCATGTGGGCGGAGCCAGGCTAGGCGCAAGAACGCAAAATAAAGTTAGTGGCCAATGGACATAATGCGGTGTGATTACGGCAGCAAAAACGCGGTACGTATAAAAACAAAACATCTGTGAATAAGATACACTCTGTCCAAGATCAACTTGGACAGTGGACTCATGCCTCTCAGCAAAATCGGAGAGATGGCACTGTCCTTAGTAGACCCCGTCTGGGCCATACCCACCTCACTCACAGCTTTTTCTGGGGGGAAAATCCTCCCGAATGGATTGCTCGTGGAAGCCACATAATTGTCAACTGCATTTTAACAGAACATGTAAATTTCGAGCATATCCCAAGAATGAAATTTTCCTGCGGATCCATGAAAGAATTATTTTCTGTCGTGGACCCACGGGTCATCTTGTCGTATCTGAAGGAGGCAGAAGTCCACAAGTTGACTTAACAGATTTTTATCATTATTTACAGGGTTCATTTAGACATGCTTTACAGTGGGGACCTTTTCCCGTTAGAATTTTAACTTCACTTTTATTTCGTCTTATTTATAGGAATCTGAGGCCTGACAGCTAGCCCAAAGTAAGATAACGAAAAAACTGTGAAAGGCTCAAAGGGATCGTTACCGCGCTGACGTTAAACGCAAACTCAAACTCAAAATTCTAGGCCTAGTCTAGAGAAGGAAATTGGATTCTTGGTAAGCCCGTGAACTTGTCGCCAAAAGAACGCGCAGAATATTTGCCAAGAAAATGCAATGATCCCGTGTTTTTATCTTCATCTTCTGACCTGACCGCCATTGCACTCATCGTCATATAACTATTCCTAGTCGAGTGCCATCTCAGCAGTTCCAGTGCTAGAGACGTGTGTGTTCCCTACGGACATCTGTCTGAGACAAAAGGGAGGTGAGGGGGTGAATTCAGGGAAGTAAGGAAGGCATACACTGCCACAGTGTTTGTCTGCTCTCCCCTGCCTCTCCTTCTCTCGGACAAGCTAGCTGTATAACCGATAAAGCATAAACAACACGTGGGACCCTTACATGCCAATGGCGGATTAATAAAGCCAATCGTTATCAATCATTTTCTCATGTCTATCAGATCTCCTGAAAAATTCAGACACCGCCCATTTTCAACATGTATTCTACTGTAGAACATGCGCTCAAAAGTCATCTTTGCGCAAATGTTTGAGGCAAGGTGAGATATTGGGGATTTTATTATTTCACTATACTGAATTCGTCATTATCTCATTATCAAATACCACCATACAGCTATGATATGCAAATCTTGATTTTCTGATGATGTGCAACACCCAGTGCAGAATGATAGGTGAAAACAAATTGTGCTTTCCAGTAAACTTGTACTCCGAACCTTTTCCCCTCTAAAGCAACGTAAGCTAATTTCAGGAGGAATTATTCATTCACGAATTCCACGTTTTCAAAGATCCTTCACATGTATGTTACGAAATATATGAACACCATTTGCTCTTAATGGCAGTCATTAGCCAACGAATTATGCATGTCTTTGTGTTTACTGAACTAAATACCCCATACACACACTCCTGAGAGTGAGAGGTTCACCCCTCGTACCCACCCTCTCTTTACATTTTAAATTGCCGAGACAGTAGGCATGAGATAGGGTAAGCTGGTTACGGGGGTAAGCGGAAAAAGGCCAGCAGCCTGACATGAAAATTCGTTCAAAGATTATAGGATAATTCCCCATGTAGAAGTTTGCTAGTATATTACATATCAAAACAATGAGTTGGCCGTTTGCCTATTTAAGATGCGGCTGGGTACATTAAAAAAAAAGCATGGACATGTACATGTATTATATTTTACTTTTGGAAAACAGAATGTTCGGTTTAACATCTGGGCTTTTGTACAACAAAATAATCACTTATAAAACGCTGGCATAATAAGATGACACAACAACTTTGCTTACTCGCTCATTCATGAAACACTTTGTTTCATCCGTCTCTCATTTCGTCCTGGGGGCAACCATCAATAAGAAGTGGATACAATTTAAATGTAAAGCAAAATACTGCAGTATTAGTGAAAGATCTGGGATAGACTCACCACAACGTCATAAACTTTCTCCTGTATCTCTATCATGAACACCTCAGTGATAGAATGGGTTTGTTTGTACATGAACATGGCATTGTTTGAGCCTCTAAACCACGCAATCTGCACAGTGGATTGTCACAGGCGCAGTCTTTCATTGTCCAACCTGCCATAGCAAGAATTACCTTTAATCACTTGTCATAGGACAGAAATACTGTTTGCAAAAGTGGCACTTTGCGATTGTCATGCCCTGTGTAGGATGGAGATGTGTCTATATTTAGTAGATGGTGGAATAGGAAAGTATGACTTTGGAAGACTGTAACGAATTAATGAACAATGCGAAAAGTGATTAAAGATGACAGATAAGATGTGGGTGTGCACGGGTGGAAGAAGTAGACGAGGAACAGAAAAGGGAGGCCTTTAATTTATTTTGAAAAGCCGGAGATAGCAAGATGAAATTTAGTCTGTGCAATGCAAACCCCTTTCACCGTTCCTTTTACAGAGTTAAACCAGGCATCCATGTCTTTCCTTTGTGTGTGTGTGTGTGTGTGTGTGTGTGTGTGTGTGTGTGCGCGCGTGTGCACGCGCGTATGTTGAGGGAGAAGAGTGGATAGTTCTCAATATCACCTGTAAGAGTGCCTCTCGACTTCTCTCAGAATCCAAGGTGTGACCTTGTTCATTTAGTCACTGACCACACAGGAAGACCCGGAGTGGCCGAGGGTGTGACGGCTTGGGCCACAAGACCAACAGATCATCATTTATTCAAGGCACGACATCGTGCTCACTATGTAGCACATGGTTAAGACGTCCTGCTCACATCTGGCATCGGGCGGGAAAAAGGGGGAGTGGGGGGGGGGGCGAGTGGACTGTGTTAGTCAGGGACTGCTTGTGATACCTGAACTCCGTTGCGCCTCTTTGGTGCATTCGGTGCAAAAGGCATAATAATGTTTACTTTCCTCTCTTCAAATCAATTACTGTCACGTCGAGACATTCATTTGTTCCCATCGATATCAGATTCTTGCCATTGCATCACAGACTAAATACTCCCAATATTTCTCAAAGCAGTTAAAGATAATGTCATTTTCACGAACACAGTCCATCAACAATAACAGCAAACACACACACACACACACACACACACACACAAACTAGACAATTCTGGCTGAGTAAAAATAAATGAGTGCCGTGCTAAAAAAGTGCACATCAGTTTTGTGCAGACTACTATAAAAAACAAACAAAAACAAAAAACAACATTCGCGGACATGTGCTATGATGTGTGCGCCAAGACCTGCTCTCTTTCAAAAACGGAAGAATGATAGTTGGTCAATCCTATAACTGTGCTATGTATGCTAGAACTGTCTCACTCTCGGTAGTCCGGTATTCGTCGGACAAAACAACACAAGATAGGAGAGTGGCTTATTTCCCTGATGTGCGCAACTGTGCGACTGGGCGCAACACAGAACAACTCTAACGAGGAGGTAACTGTAGGCAGCGCTGGAGAAAAGCGTGAGGGTGGGGGTGGGCACTCAATCCTGCCGAAGGGCTTTGTTTTAATGGGACAGTGGGTCCACAGCGTGCGCTAATCTAATAAAGTGCCGAGCTTTGTTTAAGGAGACAGACACAGATTGAAATAACTTCATTGAACGGCACAGTACTTGAGTGCCCCGGTACTGCCAACTCGTGTGTTTGTTAATTAACGTTTCCCGATAGACGAACCGGTAGAGGGAGGGTGACACTAAAATTTTCGCACATTAAATCTATATAGACATGTCGGTCAATGAGGAAACAGACAAATGCGAGATAGATAATTAGACAGACAGACAGACAAACATATAGATAGATAGATAGATAGATAGATAGATAGATAGATAGATAGATAGATAGACAGGCACATAATCAATACCAGTTATTGCCAACAATAGCAACGGCAAGAACACCAACAGCAAGCAAATTGACGCTAATCCCCACTAGAGACAATATTTCTAGCGTGAGAAGAGCCAATACAAACTTAAATCAGATCAGCTCCCCTCACAAAACGACACGACAACAGTAAAACCTCGCAGCGCAGAAAACAAACCCTATTTAGATCGTAAATGATTGAAAGAGCGTCACGCTCAAACATCAATTTCGTGCCTGGGCAAATCGTTCTGTGAGTCCTTCCAATGCTTTTGTAACCCCGGGGTGTGAAGTTCTGACACCAACAGCCATCTGCCTCCGGGATGGATGGCCAAGACAAATACAAACGTACAAACAAGTGCTCTCTTTCTCTCCCCTCTCCCTTTCTCACCCCTGTCTCTGTCTTTCTGCTTGTCTGTCCGTCTGTCTCTCTCTCACACATACACACACACACACACATGGAATTTGTGGAATGGGAGAGATCAGGCGGAAATTGGCAAAGCCGAAGGTGGGTTTTTTTTTTCTTGTTTTTTTTTCCAATCAAAACTGACAATAATATGCTTTTCTTGGTACCGTATTCAGTTGTTGTTTGTTGATATTTATTATTACATTTACATACCAGTTATATGTTCTATTTTGGCTTTTGTAGTATCTGTCTTCAGGGTGTCAATATGGCATCTCGGAAAAGATGCTACATGTAACTAGTGTATAGGTGGGTTCCAAGTTATATTAAGTTTGGGATGAGAGTTTTGAGATCCAGTGTGTGATAATGTTTAATTTAATTAAAGTTTTCAATCAAAAGTCCTTGGGTGACCCCAAAGCCAAGAACAGCAAGATCACAGTTAACATAAGAGATCAGACATCAATAGCTAAATGTTTGCTATTTTTAGAGTAGACAGGGATAGCACCCATTAGTTTTTCTTGTTCTTTGACACAACGATCTACATTACTTAGCTATCTGGAGTTTTGCCAACCACTGATTTTCAGTTCAGTTTAGTCCAAAACAGTTGATTGCGCCTATCCAAAACTTAAGTATGAAAAAATGCCTTTCATTTTCATTCAGCCCGTTTTTCCCCTCTAAAATACTTTTTTTTTTTCTTTCTGAAAACCCATTATGTCATGTGTTTTTTCCTTTTTCCGTGCCGAGTACTATTGGACTCTGCAGAGCGACAGAGTGTAGAAAATGATACATTGTGTGTGTGTGTGTGTGTGTGTTGAGAGATTGCGTGCTTTTGTTCTGGACTGCCGGACAAAGCCTTGCTCGCAACGCGATGATGATTACCCGGAGAACATTATAGGAAGATAATTATGTCTGTTTAAAAGAATTGGTTGACGGCGGTTCTGGCTGAAACACAAACAAATTTCTTACTTTTCCAGTTTTGCAATTGGTATTGTTGGTGTTGTTGTTTGTTTTCAGCCGAGTTACGATGCCCCCCCCCCTCCGGAAATGTCTTTCTATGGAACCAAAGGCGATGTGTAACTTTTGGGGGGCTGGGGGGGAGGGATTATTCCAAGCCACCGCTCCTGATTTAATTTCCAGTGTATAGATAGACATAATGTAGTAGGGCGATCATGAAACAGAGGTTGTCGTTTTACAAGCCTTGGTTGTATTAATGACGATCGCTTTTAGGATGTATCAAAGTGTAACTTTTGCTTTAACGAGGAACGTCTTAATGGAAGAAGAAATTAAATGAACCTCTCAGTCTCATACTAATGTAAAGTGGGAAGTGGGTTGATATCTTCCATTGTTTAAAATCTGAATTAGAATTTTCGACTCAGGAAATGCATGGATTGGAAATAGATTGTTTCTTTGAAGTCTTTTACCACTAACACTACTACCACTTGGGGTCAGCGGTTCCTTGTAAAGCTTCTCTGGTTTCACTACGCCTGCTTTCCAGTCTGTGTCCTCCCTCGTTAACTTAATTTAACGGTTCAGATTGATGAGTTGCGACTATGCTGTCCTCGCCCTCACATACACGAAAGTGTCCTACACAATCCCTTGCTTCAATTACTCATTTTACCAGTGCAAGGCACGGGGTCTTGCAAGGGACTCATTCATCATAATACCTCATGAGGAACTGAAAGACAAAATCAGGTCAGCTTTGTGCAGAAAGAAAGAAAAGGCCAACGGTGCAGTTTGACGTGGGTGTAAATGATAGGGTGAGTAGAACCTGCGGTGACAAAGGAAGAAGTTGGGGGGGGGGGTGTAACGGTTTTCCATCTACATGGTAGTAGACACGATTTTCCATAGCTTTTTCAGAAAGATATGGATTTCCTTTAGATTTGGGTGTAGCATAAAGACATTTATGAAACTTTACTTTGCAAAGATCACTCAAAAGATGTTTCGACCCTGGCATGTTCATCTAAAAGGAAGTTTGGCAGAAAAAAAAAGAAAGAAGAACAACCACTAAGTCTTGTTCCACCACCAGATAAAAGAAACTTGAAATTTCAGGGTAATTGACTCGATGCACTTGAGCACTGAGATGACGTTCTAAGTGCCTGACACAGGCGTCACTGAGCCGAATCAATGTGTCCTTTTCAGGGCATTCGGATTTTTTCTTCATTCAGTCAATATGATCTCAACAAAGACTGCTTTAACTCTGAATCATTGAAGTTTATGAAGATCCTAAATTTACAAAGCTCGGATACAACCTTCCGTTCGGTGTACTGTTTCTCAAGCTTTGCCGACCTAGCTGTGCACCGTAACCCATTTCGTCCGTCAACATTATAACGTTAACGCTATTTTGCTGTTACAAATACATGTAATTCGGACGCCAAATTATTTCGTTCAACAAATCTAGGACCAATACTGATTTAAACGAATTCACAAAATTAAATTATAGCATTTTAGAATTCAGAAAATAGTACGACAGTGCTGGTCCCAGACCCAGTGACAGACCTACTATGAAACTAATGAATCTGAAGCTTCAAGGTCCGGGATTAGGAAAACATTTTTGTTATATAATGAATATGGAAACATTTTTGTTATATAATGAGTGAATATTGGACGTTGCCTCATTGTTAGTTGCGAAGGGGCCCCATGACCGTTCGTTTCAGGGTTCCCAAAATGCAGGTCCGCCACTGTCTAGATCCACCGCAGACAACTTTGCGGCTCACCGGTGGCGAACGCCCCATGATAGTTTGAGAAACCCTAGCTTAGTGTACTGCGCATGTGGCTAACTTTGACTATCCGTGCTGCAAATCTGACACAATCAGCTTCCCTTCAAGCTAGTATTAAGTACACGCCAAGCGAGTTTCCATCTCATCCCTACGTGTCCAGTCGCAAAATTCATAGCAAAGCAAAAAAAAAAACAACCAAAAAACATAGAAAGACCGTATTGACTGATGTCTCGTGCACGTCGAGATTTCCAGTCAGCGGCTCCGTCAATGCCTGGTGAGAGGTTGACTCCTTATCCACTCCAGTTTGATCCATCAAGCTTTCTTTCTCCCTGCCTTTAAAATAAATCTCATTTGAAGTGGAGATGGCGCGCCACTCCCCAGGGTACTCACATGTCAACTTCAACCCTTCATATGTCACCTTCCTCCAAAAATGGAGGGATGAGAGGAAATTGAAGAATATCTCTATAGCCTGAAGAGTGGATTTGAGACAGTTTGTTTCCTATCCTTTTCTTTTTCACTCATTCGAAGATTAAAATTAAAAAAAAAAGAACAGGCTAGAGAAAACAGTATACATGTTTTATGATCTGACCGTCCTTGGAAAGAAATTTGGTCATCTTTTGCCATTTAATTTTTCTTTTTTGTCTTTTTATATTATCCTTATACTGCAAATCTATATTAATGAAAGCCAAACTTTACGACATTTCAGCTCTTCTTTCCCTACTCCTCGGTTATAATAATAGCTAGTGTATAAATCTTCACCTTTTTGACATTTGTTACTTACATCTGCCTACGGCGCGCCGTAGTTTAAAATTTATCCAAGAATTAGAAATCGTTTAGCTATATATCATATTAATGTTCTCATGATCATCTTACATTTACCACTGACACAGATACAGGACATGTGCTGTGTATATTCACAGTCGCTGTACAGAAATACAAAGTAAGTGTGTGCATAACTTTCGCGGTCAAGAAAACCAGACTGAGCATGACTGTGTGTATTTGCCATCTTGAAATACTATTGTTGTTTGTGTATATTCGCTGTCTAGAAATACAAACTGAGCTTTTGTATGTTCGCATCTAGAAATACAAAGCATGCGATTTATTCACCATTTCTGACATTAGAAACCTGGAGTACCTCAACCCAATTGAATAAGAAGCCAGAGCTGGGCAGTCTTCACATCTGGAAAAAAGGATGAAGAAATTGAAACGCTTATCCTAAACTGGTCAGATTATCATCCCGGGCCTGCATGTCCCTTGCACTTCACCATGAACATGTTTCTTGAATAGCATGAAATCATGGACGTCGGGGGAAAGAAAATTAATCAATACTAGAATGTTCGTCTTCCATTTAATTTTTTTTTTTAACTTCTTGCTGCCCTCACTATGGGGGATAACTCGTTTGTAATCTGCACTTAAGGGGCACCACTCGAACTGACCGTGTGCAGGAGGCTTTTGGGATCTTTTAAAACAAAGAGTAGGGAAAATTAAAGGATAAATTCGATTGCGAGGCGATCAATGGACACACAAGATTCAGCTGGACGCTCTAGCGGGCCCAAGGAGAAGGAAGAGGATCAACACTGAAAGACAACTTGTTAAGTTGGGCCAATTGCTCCCAGTGTCTCATCACAGAATCGATACTGAAATCAGTGATCGTGCTGACTTGGTAATGATACAGTAGATGTTAAAGTGACAGAGAATGAGTTGTCGGGAAGGAACTGGACCAGAGAGGGTGGAGAAGTTACAGGCGAGACATGCAGTGGATTGATTTAGATGACGTAAGATAATTATGCAAAGACTACTATAAACTCTATTTGCTTGGTGTAAATTAAAACCCTTAAAGTGTTGGATGAAAAACGCCGACAAACCAAAAATGAAACTGAACCCAAGTGATCATGACAGATGTACTCCAATCTCTACCTATAACAGTAACAATGATAATAATAATAATAATAATAATGTCCATCAGTTTTGTGTATGCTTGATCCACCCGGACGTCCATAAATGGAAGGATACGGCTGCCTGAAAAGAGGTAAAAATCAACATGAAAAGCATTTCTACCTCTGAACTCATAAAAGCAGAATGGCATCGAGCTAAGCCTATTTACTCCGTATCTGTTTGAAGTGCAAAACAGGTTTCCTTTCGGTGTACTGAACCTGTACACCAGAAACCAGGCAAGCAAATCAAAACCTGCAAAATAGAAACACCAGAAATAACCACACAAACACACACACACAAAAAGGCCTTCAAAATCGGGGCCCTCTATAAATAATACTCTTCACTTTTCCCTGACTATCTATATCAAACAGCAGCTGTTTCACTTCAACAATCAAAATAAATAATCTGACATCACAGCCTATCAGTTGCCACAGATAAGACAAAAACATATTTTACTCATTATATGATATATAAAACAAGCTCAGAATATCGTCTTTCTTATCACAACATTTCCTCTCTCTTTATCAAGAAAAGAGTGAGTGCTCGTTTCAGCACTATAAATAACAAAATTCAGCTCAGCTAATCTTGATTTACTAGTATCTTGTCTTCTTCGCTCAACACTTACATATTTTCTAAATTTATATCTGTGTAATGTTTCCACTGCGCCATTTCCCCCGACCGACATTAATCTTTATGTTGAATCCATATAATGCGCATTACTCATCTTGCACTTCAAATAGTCACAAATACAGATTCGTATCAGAGACGTAAATTCTATTTGTTTTCAATCAAACTGACGCCATATAATAATTGCATTGACTCTAAAAGCGCAAGCTCATGTGCATCGATAAATTTAATAATCGATCCAACCATTAGGAGATCGGCAAAGGATGAAGGGGTCAAACAGAAACGCTGGACAGGAATGAAGAGAAAAATTTCGATTACAGAAAGCTGAGAAGAGGCGGTGTGTGCAAAGCTTTCCATCATTTTGAAGGTTCCTTTTCAGATGAGGGTAAAAATGTGAGGCTTTAATGTTCCCGGTGTTATTGTTTATGAAGGCAGGTTTGAGGTATAACAGGGTGGCAGCAGGACTGGGAGACAAGTGTAATGTTGCTTGAGAACTGGTTGCCTGACAGTTTTGTGTTTGATGGAAAAGGTCAGATAGATCAGGGGAGGCTGAGGCATGATTTTTTTTCCCTGGCATGGGGTTTCATGTCCCTTTCTATCACAATCAGACTGTATCAGAGAGGCAAGGCGTTTACTCCTGTTAGGTCGTACACGTCAGATAACCTTAAAAATGGTAATGAATTGAACCCCGATCACCCTCAACTGGGCTAATTCTACTCCTGTCTTTAACTTTTTGCAAACAAGGCTTAATTTGGCCACATGATACAAACAGTTTTTCGGAAAATGCAAACCCACCAGAACTGTATTGTATTCGCCAGAGCCTTGGGACTAATATGCTGTATAGATTCTACGTTTTGATGCACACATATATAATATGGCAATATGTACTTGCAATGCCCGATTGGCTGTTCATTAGAGTGGCGAGGAATCGTGAGAAAATTAAATACGAGGTTACTGTTTTGGTGATTTTGTACTTGTCGTCGCGAGGTTGGTCGCCGACATTCTGGTGGAATGGGTGGAATGGGTGGGTGGGAAGCGGCAGCAACCTGTGATGAATCATCTTGATAACCCATTATGACATTAGGCTACACCACACAAAGTGAAACTGATAATGTCTGAGCAGTAAATAAACAAGTATAATATAACATAATATATATATAGAGAGAGAGGGATCAGAGGGAGACCATACAGCGTGTGAATGTAAAATAATTATGTGCTTTCGAAAGGCGAACAGAGAGACGATATTGAAAAGGAGGGCAAGCGTAACTATAATCAAGATGAAAGAGGAAGTCCCCTGGTGGGACCATGAGTAAAAGAAAGATCGAAAGGCAAAATGAAAAAAAAACAAAAACCAACCAAATTCCAGATGATTGTGTGCTTATGAGAGACGGACAGAACTAGGGAAAGAGACAAAAGAACTACCAACGAGGGAAAGAATGATAGAGAGAAAACCCAAACTGCCTGAACAGAAAGAGAATGAAAGAAAGAATAAAGGCAAAAGAAAACACATAGAAAAGCACTATTAGACAGAGAAGCCCAGTTAGTAATTTTTAAGGTGAATTGTAAAGCTCAAGCCATTAATTTCCTTGCGACCTGAAGTTTGAAATAACAATTTATCTGTCCTAAATTTCCAGTGGAAGACATAGTTATCAGAAAGGATAGTGTGAAAGAGGAAGAGCGAGGCTGTTTAAAGTACAGGGCTGTGATTAAGCATACAATAACATCTGTCTCGCGTCTTGTGTTCTCATTTCTTTCGGTTACAACTTCTGGCTAGGGTCAGCTAGAGAGACAAGGGGTGGGGGTAGCCACGAGTAATCGATTTCTGTCTCTCCCCTCCAACCCTACTTGCCAGTGAGCATCGACCCGCAGCACGTCCACTCAGTTACAAATAGGTGCCGGTATCTAGTCCTTGAGTGAATGAAAGTGAGTTGTCTATCAATGAACGAGCATGAGACAGGACAGCTGCAAGGCGGCCTCAGACTTTGTTCAACTCCTGTCCACCCGGACTAAAACAGGGGACCAAAAACACGTGTGTTAGCAGAAAGACAGTCAAAGTTCCAAGGTCTTGAATGTAAAAGTCAGTATTTGGTAAACTAGGAAAGGCAGGGTGAGTGTGAAATATGCCATGAGAATTTGTGAGAACAAAAGAACCCTGACTGTGAAACAGTGGTTCCCAATCTCTTTCGCCCTGTTAAGCTCTGGCAACTTTCCCGAATGTAAATTTACTCCCCCCCCCCCCCCCCCTCCCCCTTTTTTTTTCTTTTTCTTTGTCCACTAATTTCCGTTTACACTTCTACCATAATCAAGTAACCAACAGCAGATAAACTGACAATTAATAAGTATAGATTGTTAAGTTCAAAAAGGTATACTTTTTTTTTCTTCATAAAATTTAATAGGCCTATTTCACTACTTCAAAAATTCTTTACAACTTCAAAATATATTTGAAAATTACAATGTAAAAACATATGTTCAAATAAAGAACCAACAGCTTTATCCCCGCCCCGAGTAAGTCAAATTTACTCCCTGTACTTGGGGGTAAATTTATCCCGGGATAATCAATGCCTGGTGTCCAGGCTTGTATCTGAAAAGTGGGAAAAGTACCTAAGGTTCTAAAGATGTAAACTATAATAATATGATGAGAGTATCTTTTTACGAGACACACTGCAGTAATATTGATATGAAGTTGTTTGGCTGAGCAACTTGAGGCCAGCTCTCTGGGTGGCCGCATGGATAATGGCGGTAGCGCCAGGCAATTATGGTAGAGGTCGCAAGAGTAAAAGTAAAACCCTGAAGGCGTTGGTTGGAACCCTGTCCCGAGGGACCGCAAGCTTTCTCTCACTGGCATGGGCACAGGTAACTTAAGAAAGACTCCAATGGCAAGTCCAACCAAAAAATGATAATCAACAAAAGTTGAATAACCATTTTATTTTGGCTTGACCTGTCGTTTCTATCCCAAGAGCATTATAAAACCAAAAGAACGAAATAGACTATTAATATAGATGTAGGTCAAGGTTTATTGCGTTTACCATTACTCCCACGTGTCACAAAAACGCAATTTTGGACTAGAACTCGTCATAAAAATTCGTTGAGTAATGCCTTCCAGGCCTTCTTTCTTTGTCTCGTGTAGACACAATGACATGAGTCGGGCGTGTGTCTGAAGTTTGCGTGTGGGGGATAATGTTGTATGACTGTCAAGCCTCAAACAGGACCCTGTCCTTGCTCTCTGACAGTTGCAGAATTAATGCTATAAAGTAAAAGATCCCCTCTCAGCCTCTAACATCAGCCAAAAAACATGCCACCTTTTGAAGGACGAGAGAAAGAATCATTATCTGTTTAAAGGCCGAATCACATCGGTTTCCAAACATTACTGGGATCAAATGCCACCCCTAGACACCCCCCCCCCCCAATATTTTTTATGTTATCCCACCGAAGATAAAAAGAAAAATATAGCCCTAAAATACCATCACCACCACCAACAAAAACAACAACAACAAAATCAGCACCATCTTCGGCCGACGATTCAGCTTTCTAATTAACCCTTGCAAACATTCAAGCATTGCTATTCTCTGGAATATAGAGGTCATAGCTTGTGCGTTAAAATAATTTATAAGCTGGTCAACAACAAGGTTTAGGAAGGATGCTTGTCTGTAAGTAATGATACTTTAAAAACTGGGGGAGACGACTGAATAATTTCAGACCCAAAGTCAAAGTCAGTCGCAAAAACTGGTGACGACTAGATTGGCAAGACAAGAGGAGGGACAGCGGCATGCATTAAGTCCAACAAACATTCAGTTGAAATACAGATTAGCTGATCGGTCACAGGTCAGTCAGCCTCAAACATGATTGTGGAGAATGCCCTGCACATGTCATTGTTTCGCTCTACACTTAGCCTCCCTTCCCCCTTTCCAATTTCCCTCTCCACCCCTCCCTCCCCAAATAATCTTCCCTGTTCCTGAGGGGAATATGTCAACAGGTACATTTTCTATGTGAGAATGCATTTATTTGAGTGTTTGTATGATTTGCGCAGTGGTTTATTTTTCTTACGTTAATGAACAATTTCCAGATCTTAAATGCCACTCTCTCGTTTGTGACGCTACAGATGAAATTTCATCTCCTTGTCCTTGTTTACTTTCACAAGTTGATTAGCAAGATTAACGCTTAAAGAAATGTCCGATTTTTTTCAGTTTTTGTTGTAGAAGGACCAGAGTAAATGGATCGTAACACGGCCTGGAATAGCACTACTGTTGCCAGATAGGCACTGCTTCGTGAGATACCCGCTTTTGTATTACGACACAAAGACACACATACCAAAGTGACTCATTAACAAGGCCGACCATAATGTATAAATTATTCTTTGCGTATGATGCAATTCATGCCAACCGTTATGGTATCTCACTACATATTCTAATCTGAAAACCTCATAGTTAGTTCAAGATGGGTGTCAACAACACGATGGCTAGTCCGTGTCCACTACAGTTCACTGCTGATAGTCTTAAATATGAACATGTAAACTAGATGTACACATGTTAAGACAGGCAGGAAAATTACAACTACAATTACAAAAACGTTGTTAAAAAATACCATCTTCATAAAATTAAAAGAAAATGAAAGAACGTTATTCAGCATAGTAATCACAAATTTGGTACTGGTGAACAATTGTACGGTAACTGTTTAAATCCATACAAAATATGTGAATTCGCTCAGAGCTGATTTCCTTGAAGGACAGTACTGTAATTATTGCCTACAGAGAATTCACTGATATGCCACAGGGAAGATTTTGCTTGAGTTTCTGTTAACTCACAACTGCAGTAGACATCGAGTGTCGTAGGTTTTAATTTGTTTTGCTTCATCCCATTTAACAGATTATGGCGTGTTGTTTCGGAAAACTTCCGGAAGAGTTCAAACATTTAAAATTCCGAACAAGAAACATTGAAACATCCAAAACTAAGAAAAGTTATGGTATTCAACTGCTGTAGTAAAGCAAATACCATTGTAAATGATTCCCAGTCTTCCCTTTTCCTGGCCCCAAGAGTAAATAATCCATGCTTATGAAACTAACAATTACGGCCTTTTGTCTGAAACCGTTGATGCAAACCGATGCTTTTTATTGGCGCCTTGTCTGTGACTTTACGAGTACTCAGTCGAATTTGGTTAGCGTGCGAAAACGCGCAGAATTTCCGGAATAATAATATTGGTCTACAGTATTGCTCATTGACGGAATCTGCAAGAACCACCCCTTGCAGTAGAGCAGTCCACAATATCACTATACATGGCACACAATCTCTCTGTGATTTACCATCCGATATTTAAAAGTGAAAAGCAGGGATAAACAGGCTGAATTCCACACTGGAATAATATATAATCATGGTTTGTTGAGGTGATTATAAATATCTAAATTCCACAAATTTCTCCATGCGTCAGTGGGACGATATGAACCCACCTGGCAAAGGTGACACTAACACTCAAAATTCTCTACCAGTATAAAATGCTGAAATCGTGTTAAAAACAGCAATCTCCATGATATCTGTCCTTCATGGACACAATTCTTGATTGGTTACATGTTTGGACATATTATCATGCCAGACCTCCTTATTTATTAGAATGCAATATTCTAAAAGAGACCAGAGGCACATACCATCAATTGGCCAATGCCAGTGCCTATGGTAAGGTATGACTGAATCTGCTACGTATTCAAATGGCATTATACACGTATAATTACCACCCTGGAGATTTTTTGTTTGTTTTAGCCCTCTGTTCTTGATCCTATTTTTTTTTTCATGTTGACCTACACGTGATCGCTGCGCTCAGTCCAGAAAAAGGAAAATAAAACTTGAAGCCCAGGCCCGTTCCATCATCATTTTCCTGTGATAAAATGTTTAAAAGGTTATATTTACATTTAAATAATAATTCTCACTTGGCAACGTTTCATAATGTTATAATTCATCCGTATGGAGATGTCGGACACTTCATGGTCTGGAGTCAGTCCTTCGCCACTTTTTGTACTAGTACACGGACCAGTGAAATACTCCCTTGGCTGAACAAACGCAAAGTATTCTGGGTCTTTCTAAACATCTATACAAAAGCATATTTATTATTCAAAGAGACCGAAGGACTGGTATATGGTAATCTGTTTTGGAAGAGGGCTCAAGTGGTAGGGCCTACACAGTGGACTTGGCACCAATTTCAATTTCCAGTTGCAGTCGTCTCCCTCTCCCCACTGTTTTTCCTCTCTATTTTTCTTGTTCATCTATTTAAAAATTAGTGTTAGAGATTTTCGACTACTGACAACTGCCAAAGTGCCATCATTTACAAACATTGTACATCGCCTTCTCAACAACACCACCACTGTCAAATAATTCACATATCGTAATCCATACACAGAAATCCTTGACATTTAAGGGTCAATTCAGAGCATAATGTGGAGATGGCCGTTAGCATTTTAGACCATTCTGAAACAGGTGACGGAAAATTCAGTCTGAAATACAGTACATACAATATCCTTTTTCAGCCCAGCTTTTGCTAAAAAGTACACCTCACACAATAAGTGATCCACGCCATTGCTGCAATGCTTAAACCACTTTCCTCACACTCCCAATGATACATTACTTCCCTTTTCACTGTTCCTCTTGCCCTCAGCCTTCTTCATTTGAAAAATCCACACCTTCCTCTGTCATGTATCGAACAAGCGCAAGCGAAGACGTAGATACGATTCTGGGCTACGATCTCGCCGGTTCCCTTCTCCCCCTTCAACCCCTCCCCCGGGCCAGGCCAATAATTAGGTTGACTGACATCCGGGTCAGCCGTGACGTCACCCACAATTTGAAATGCCAAACGCTACACAATCTCTCTCTTTCCTTATGCTTCCTCCATTTTTTTTTTTTCATTTATCAGACACTCTGTCAATAGAATTAGCTACGGTAAAAAATGCTCCATCTGTAATAACCCTGTCACAGAATTGGACATAGATCAGCCAAAGAAAAAGAACGGCTTCGGCGTTTTTTTTTTGTAATCGATGGCGGGATCTTTTTTGTTCCCGATATTTCCCTGACCCAAGATTTCTTTTGTTGACATTCTTGGCCAGTTCTGCGTCTCATACATGGCGGGTAGTATCAGATGTTGAATGTGTAAAATCATGTAGGAATATTGGGCTGTTCTGGCAAAGTTTGCGTCTGAAAGATGACACTGCGAATTTCTCAGGATGACATTGGGAAGACCATCTATTCATGGACATCGTTATAGAATCTGAACTTGATTTAAAAAGTAGTTTTTCATCTAATCAGCTTCTGGGAGATCTTTCCGCGAAACTATGGGTATTTCGCAGAGAGTGGGAAGCTCAGACATTGCAAGAATGAGTTAACAATCTAAAACTGATCTAGTATTACTATGTTCACTTGATCGGCTTCTATCTAGGCAATCTTGCTGTGAAACCATGGAGATTTTACAGACGATGACAGTGTAAATAAGTGTAGGGTACTACTTAGATTTTAAATCGAAACGATACAGGATATTAAATGTTGTTTTAGCAATGGAGCCGGGAAATCATGACAGGAAACAGCGGGGGTTTTCCCGAGTACGGTCATTGGCAGTCTCAGATTTATGTAATAAAAAGCCATAGGATATCAAATGTTAGATAAGCGTTCAGAAGAACAAATAACTATTTCACTGTGGACAACAATCAGAAGGTTAGGTGTGTATACTGCATGATGTCACAAATCCCAGACTGGGAGATGTAATAATTATAACAGGACAACAATCACGAACGAACACGTATAACACTTAACAGAACAACCCATCAGACTCACACATTTATTAAACATAAAGATAAAGATAAAGATGCAATTACATACATTATATTACTCAATTAACTGCCGTCCAACGGCCTTCTTCCCTCAAGACCTCTTCCTCGGGTCCACAACCCGGTAGTTACTTTTAACGGCACTTCGGCTTCAGCCTCTCCACTCAATGTCTTAACACATTTAGTATTTCTTTCGCACCGCAGTCTCTCAATAGCACCTCCCTATGGCAATAACACCTTAGCCTTCCAATAGCACCGCAACATGTCCATAGCCGTTAAGAGTTCAATTCACATTAGTATCTCAATGGCACAGTATATTAATATCACATGTAATACATCTTAAGAGCACATTAACATTTCTATACACATCCCTGTCTGTGGCCAGACTACCACGACTCATGCGTTCCTCCTGTCCTGCTCGACAGCTTCACCCCACTGGCCTATGCGTAGCCTTCGGCCCTATGCTGGCCTATCCCCTGTGCTGCTCGCTCACCGCGGGTGGCTTCTCGGCCCGACCCCGGCACCTACAAGAAGAACATTACATTGGTATAATACCATACCATTTCTAACCACTTCACCCCTCATTACAAACCATGAAGCGTACACACAATAGTCCACCTTTCACTCACCACACATCTTACGGTAACACACCTCCACCGTACCACACAGCACTCACTCTCGCTACGAATCCATGAACCTAACTTACATCTATCGCTCATGGCGCACATTTCTATACACAGTAATCACTGACTTCCACATTCCTCACATATACTTATTTACATCATGGTCATAGGCGAATATAATACATCAATCATCATAATTATAAATCATAGTTCAACCTACGAGTCATCACTGGAAAACACACAACAATCTCCCGACTGCCTCTGATCTCACGTCTGTCCCCTGGGACTCCTTAACTTGCAGTGATTGTCAGTACAGCGCTCTCGCCTCATGCCGACCCCCCAACTCACAACATTTCACGCTTTAACGTTAACTAACAGAAGTCAATATAGGTGAGCAGCCTCACTATCCCGTGAGTCAATCCCTCACTTCCATGCCCCCGTAATCCTTGAATCCTGCTCACTCCACTCGTGACACATGAGTCTCTTCATACGAAAAGGGATGTAACATCTTCAGTAAATCATTTTCAGCCCTAATCTTCTCTAGTTGCCTGCTCACCCCTTCCCCATAGATTTGCAGTAATAGATGATGCCCACACTGCGATTTATAAGTGTACATAAGGTTCTTTTAGGAATGGCTATTGTATCTATTTTTCCTAGACTTGCCTGCAGAAACTGATACTTAATATCTCATTCATTAACTTGTATGTTTGAACTGCATATTATATTAAACTGTAGTTTTATATTCGTTTTGTTTTCTTTTTCAAAGACATAAATTTATCATTGTTATTCTTATCTTATTTCTCATTTTGTAGCCACAGCTGATGTGTGTTGCCTTCATTATTATTTCAACAGTTTCCTCGCGTCTCATCGCCACGATCCTCCGCTCCGGGCCACAAATCATGACAGTGGAGAATTGTAGCCATTTCTTCGCTGGCTGACTCATGCAAAAGTTATATAGATGCTGCAATCCGTAGCAACTGCCGCACGATATTTCGGAAACCTCGATGAGACACACACTCGAATACATGCGTTTTAGTTACCTAGTCACACTGTTAAATGCCGGACTGTATAACTGATAAACACACCTACCCAATCAAACATAATTACTGGTATCGATACAATCTCAGGGACAAAGTAGATATTATGAGAGAGAGAGAGAGAGAGAGAGAGAGGGAGGGAGACACAAACACACACAGACGTACAGCGAGATAATCAAAGAGGGTGTGGGGGGGGGGGCAGAGGCAGGAAGACACAGAAAGATTAGAAACAACCCGACACTCCATGTCTTTTTAAAACTTAAAATCTTGAGGTTCAATGCCATTTGTCAGGATTACATTTTTTTTTAAAAAGTAAATAAATCCACTCTATCCAGGGATCTGAAACTGATCGCACATAATTATGAAATGTTCGCAGTCCCAAACAAAAACAAAAACACGACACACACACACACACACACACACACAGAAGAGACAAAAAGCGCCCAGTTCCACGATCGTCAATTTGGGGTCCAACAAATGCCCTGTCCATTCTTTTGAACAAACGCCAGGCGGCGCCAATTTTCTTGTGATATCTCAGATAATATGAGAAAATATCTAGCTTCCATTTTATATCATCTGCTCTTGTTGTTGTTTCTCCTTCGTAAGGGAAGATGAGCATGAACTTCACACTGGGTGGATCCGTAGGTGACCAATGAGTCCTATCCGAGCTCTGAAGTGTCGGTGGCAGCAAGACAGCGGTGTAGCTGGTGCTGTCCTGGGGTAGGTGGGTTAATATCTGCTCTACCATTATCAATGTACAGCAGACCTCGGTGTCAGACCACATAAGACTCACTTCTTGCCATTTAACTGCTTTAGGAACATAATTTTCGTCTTGTTGTACGGTACCCGTGAATTTTATGATCATTTGTCAGTGTCATTGTGGACGCCTCATTTCTCCTTATTTTTTTTTTTACTACTTTTTTTTTTGTTTTATCTAGGTGACCTTTTTTTCTCATCAATTGCAAGAAAACATGAAAGATGTAAACTTGACATAAACTGTGTGTTCAAATAAAAAATGTTCATTAATATTCATTACGAAATTTTGCTGATAGAAAAGAAACTATTTATTTATTTTGAATTTTTGAAAACTTGTAAAAATGCCCCGGGTAGGGCAGACAAGCCCAGTTTCATGGCCCAGGTTAATGGCCAGAAAATAATACTGGCGTTTTCTCAAGAGTTCCACTACTTTATTAATTCTCCAGTGCATAGGCAGACAAACAGACAGGCAGACACTGAGACAGATAGATAGACAAACAGACAGGCAGATAGCTCTTCAGCCAGACAATTTGAATCAGATTAAACTGATTTAAACTGGTCAAATGGATAAAACAAAAATATAAATATTTATCACAAAAATGTACATCTTGATTAACTACATAGTGTTTCATATATACTACATCTTCAGGTACAGGTGAAGACTATAAAACTGAAACGCTAGACACGGTCAAAGCACTCATGGTTGTTCTCAAATCATGAACGTGCAATCTTGAGTAACATTCCTGTGCAACTACTAGAGGCTTGACTTGCTAATCTACGAGTAGCAAGTCCAGTATTTAAATCAGAGGGGGAGGTTGACTGAACTTCTAATGGGAACTTCTAGAATGCATGAGGAGACAGAGCAATTTATTCCTGTACCCATTTCACATCAGTACTCATTAAACGCTAAAACTATTTTTATTGCAGTTTTCGCCACAGGGCGGCCAAATCTCGTTCCATACTACTCAGATTTGCTGGAAACATAGCAAGAAAGTTGTATAATCTATGAGCAATATACAATCTCCATTTCAGTTTCGGCTTTTGAGTGCTAACTTGGGTTACACAATTTTTCATGAGCAGTATAACCCCAACAACCCGTCGGCGACATCGCCACATAAATCCTGAAGATCTGAAACGTACTTCAAAAGCAACATAAAAACCATTTCTCCAGGGCAGCGTCGATAACTGTAATAATTACAACCAACCACAGAACGAATAGTCACAGACCGTCTAGAGATGTCTTTAATCAACAGGTCCTAAATTCTCATCATTCAGAGTCTGAGCTCTGCTGAAGATTTATTTCAGATTTCATTCTAAGTCCTCTGATGTTGAATGACCAAAACCAACAGTCACACAGACGGGGTGGTTACACTCGTCAATAGATGCCTTTAATTCAACAGGTCACAAAAGCTCGTTATCCAGAGTCGAGCTTCCCCACCAATGCCCATGAAAACATCAAAAAGATTTAAAATGAAATTCTGGTATAAATCATCATAGCTGTCGCAGATTATTACAAGCTGCAAAGGCAAATGAGACATGCGACTTGCGAGTCACTAGTTATATTTATTTCATACATCTCTTTTTCCTTCCCGTAGTGGTAATTTAACGAATAGGCGAAGACATGTGGCTTGTAAAAGCTAAGAAATGGATTAATTTCATGTCTTTCTAAAAATTAATAACGCTAGTAAATTCTTGAAATGATGCAGTTTTCATCGAGATTTTCCTCTCAAACCTTTTCCGCCAGCTGTTCGTGGAAGTCCAGTGAATCTAACTTGATGGGTAAAAATATGAGATTCAGAGTCGTGCGGAATTGTTCTGTCTCGTGTGTTTACATATAAAACTAAAGGAAAGGAGTGGTGTTAAGGACTTTTATCACACGGGTTGGATACACTACGCTTAACAAACATGAACAGGTGTCGTGGGGGGCGGGGGGGGGGGTATAAAAATGACGATGGTAAACGAAACTGTTGTTATGCCCCAGCAAGTTGATAACTCTCAAGCAGAAAAGTTTAAATTCAAACAAAGAGTTAAATTTCATTAGAGGTGTCATTCACAATAGCCTTGTTGATGGAGAAGTACACGGGGGAGGGGAGCGAGAGGGGTGGCTCTTCAGTGTGATATGACCTTGCGCTATTCACGATTTCCCTCGATAAAGAGATAT